>CM056378.1:76830648-77310544 GCA_029718625.1 Synaphobranchus kaupii
AGTGTGTCCAGAAACCACCATCCCCATCCTCGCTCTAATGACAATTGGACAGATAGGCCAGGGAGACCTAGGTACAATCGTAGCCGTAGGGAAAACTGAGAGGACTCTCCATCAAAGAGCAGTACTTTCCTTTATTAATTTTTTTGCCTGGTCTCAGCCACTGAACTCCCTTACCCTTCTAAAAGTACGTTGATAAGCAGATTAGGCACTGCCCAAATTCTTAATGTACCTAACGACACTACACTAAGCTACAGTTAAACAGTTAAAAGTTCAAATATACACAAAGGACACAATACAGGGTACATTAACAAAGAGTTTTGTAGAAATTCATGCAACACTTTTTTATGCAACAGGAGAATATACAAACCCATCACATGCTTGCACACTCAACGTTAACAATACTTTTTCTTTCTTTCAAGAAAATGCCATTTACTGCATACTAGTCTCATGTTTTTGTGTAATTTTGTGCGTTATTTGCATGTGTTATCATTTCACACTTCACCATCAACTAAGATTCATTATTTAAACTACTCCAGCTGCAAACAGCCAATTTAGAGATTTATACATGTTTGGAATGGTTACAGTGTAAAAAAAATATATCATAAGAAAATGTTGAAAAGACTGCAAGCAATGTTGCCAGTGAAAAGCCAGTCAATGACTGGAAAAAAATGTATTTTAGGAGATGACCATTAACACTAGAACCGCCAGGCTTTTTTCAGGGTTGGGAACTGCCAAAGCCAAACAGCGTCTGAATCCTTTTGTTCTCACTGATGGGACATCAGTCCTCCTAACCACATAGTGCACGAAGCAATAATGGCAGAAGCTCAACCCACAATAAACAAGACAGACAGCTTCTTAAAATCTTACTGGTAGCCTATTTACACATATAGCAGTTTTCATTCAATATACTAAACTGCCTGGCCAAAAAAGAAGTCGCACACTCTAATATTTTGGTGGACCCGCCTTTAGCTTTGATTACGGCGAGCATTCGTCATGGCATTGTTTCGACAACCTTATGCAACATCGCAACATTTGCATTCATTTTTGGCCGAGATCTTGTATTGAACATGGGAGAGTCAAACTACTCCGTAAAGTCTTCTCTCAGCACATCCCAAAGACTTTCAATGGGGTTAAGGTCAGGACTCTGATGGCCAATTCATGTGTGAAAATGATTCCTCATGCTCCCTGAACCACTGTTTCACAATTTGAGCCCAATGAATCTTGGCATTGTAGTCCTGGAATATGCCCATTGATGGGATAACCTGGTCATTCAGTACATTCGAGTACTCAGCTGACTTAATTTTATTTCTGCATAATGTTGCTGAGCCCTAGACCTGACCAATTGAAGCAACCCCAGATCACTATGCATGATGGGTGCAACGGCAACTTTCTTTTTGGCCAGGCAGTGTATGTTCTAGCATGTTAGCTATTTTTAGAAAAGATTTTCCAAAGTCGTGCTGCAGCAGTCTAAACACAAGCAGGTAGCCACCTTATCAGAATAAAACCTAGATGAGTGGCTCTTTTGATAAATTACATAAATACTTAAGTCTTATGTGGAATGTCTATTAGGCAACACCTGGTGTAATTAGAAGCTGTAAACAGCATATAGGCGAAAACCATACAATTGCCGCTATAGCCCTAAAATGATTTCCCTCTTGAAAAATAAAACATCATTACAAATAAATAGCTGCTACGTTATGTGAAGGATGTGCTGTCTTATCTGTTCTGTAGTTACTTCGATGACCTTTCTGTATGCGCTTATTGTATGTCGCTTTGGATTAAAGTGTCTGCTAAATTAATAATGTAATGTAATAAAGGATAAACAGGCAAATGAATTACCACGCTTTAGGCTGCTGTTTTAGGCAACAGGCAAGCAGCAGAAAAAATGCACTGAGCACTTTGTTCATTTTCCCATGTGATTATACAGGCAAATTATTGCTAAAGCAAATTTTGTCTTTGGTCTTTTTAGCTGCGACCAGCAGTTAGTATAAGTCACTCTGTGGTTGGTCTGTCCGTCCAAAGTTTTCCTGCTGTTTTGTAGTAAACTTGATCCGGGTTACCCAGAGTGACGTGTGTAGTGCGTAATCCAGATTACCCAGAGTGACGTGTGCAGCACGTCAGTGTTTTTGAGTTAGCATTGTTACTTCCTGGTTGCGATATTAATCTCAAATATATGAAAGTAGCGATTGTGAACAGCTGGAGTCATCGTTGATTCGGAGACAAAATATGAATTACAGAGACAGCATCACTTCTGGGGAAAGACTGTGCGCTGATTTGCTAGAAATAAATGAACCTAGCACTTACATACGTCTGTTCTAAAACTCGCCACCTGCGATTAGACGAGGTGAATTGCCTGCAAGAAATGGGACGTTCTGATTCGGGGTAGGTCACTGCAATTCCTCTCAGCAAGATTCTAAAACGGTTTTGTTGCGTCGCGAATATTTCGTCTGAACTGGCTTTTACGTAATGTTACATTGCATTACATTACATTACATTTATTTAGCAGACGCTTTTATCCAAAGCGACGTACAGTAAGTGCGTACAGAGACATTATCATCATTACAGAACAGACGAGGCAAAGCACATCCTTTGCATAATGTAGCAGCTATCCCTAGCAATGAACGTTGACTGTAGTTCACAGTAAGCTGTGGGCAAATCAGCAACACCACACTTCCATTCCAAATACTATTATAAACTATACTATTATAAACCATTCCAAATACTATTATAAACTATGCTATTATAAACCATTCCAAATACTATTATAAACTATAATAAACAGACAGGAAAACACAGGGAACTGATATTCCTAGGTTAGGATATCAGTCAAGGTGGAGTCTGAAGAGGTGTGTCTTCAGGCCTCGACGGAATGCAGGCAGGGTTGGAGTAGAACGTAGGGGAATGGGGAGTTCATTCCACCACTGAGGTGCTAATGTGGGAAAAACTCTGCAGTCGGGGACAAGCGAGAGCCTTTGACACGGAGGGGGGGAAGTGCCAGTCGCCCTGCTGTAGAAGAGCGAAGTGGTCGAGCAGGAACATAGTTCTGGATTAAGTCCTGCAGGTAGGCGGGGGCCTGTCCTATTGGCTGCAGTGTAGGCCAGGGTCAGAACTTTGAACCTGATCCTGGCTGCAACTGGCAGCCAGTGCAGAGACCTCAGCAGGGGGGTTACGTGGGAAAATTTCGGGAGGTTGAACACAAGCCGGGCAGCTGCATTCTGGATGAGTTGAAGAGGCAGAATGGCGCAGGCCGGTAGGCTTGCGAGCAGGGAGTTGCAGTAGTCCAGGCGTGAGGTGACCATGGTCTGGACAAGAAGCTGGGTGGAGTAGGTGGTCAGGTACGGTCGAATCCTCCTGATGTTGTACAGGAGGAACCTGCAGGACCGTGCCGTCGCCCTGATGTGCTCTTTGAAGTCCAGCCGGTCGTCCAGGACCCACCCCTGGACGACCGGCTGGATTATCACCCCTGGACGACATTGCATGGATTATCTGTTAAATTGAAGTTACTGATCAAATGATAACGTTGGTTTTCTGAGTTAGCTAACGCAAGCTATCCGGTAAACTGACTACGTTATAGCTAACGTTATCTGTTAAACTGAACATGCGTTTCCATGTTACTTTTAACAAGCTAGCGTTAACATTAAATATGGCCGATGTTTTTGAGTTGCCTGATAGTTTAGCTAAAACTAACATTAGCGAACCTTAACGGCTGAAACATACCTCATGGAAATATGCGAACGTGGACGCTTCGAGCAACGCAGTTTTTTCTTTTGCCATGACATTTTTGAAAGACAAATCGAGCATTGCAGCGAGGGACGCTATAGCAGGCAACAACAGTAAACACCTTTATTGTTTATTTTAGCAGTTTGAATATATTATTTCCACACACTATCTATTTTTCTGAAAAAAATTATTCCAAATCTGCGTTCCCGCTGCAGAAGTCTAAATACACTCCCGTACCTTATGGGAATAAAACCTAGAAGAGTAGGCTACTCAGCTCTTTGATAAATTAGATGGCGACCTTAAAAAAAAAAAAGCCTAATTTAGTTTTAAACATTATCACTATTAAGCTACATCTGGGGCATGTTCCAGAATGCAGGGTTAGCTGGATAGCTGCAGTAAAGCTGGATAGCTGAGTAAACACAGAACAGCTCTTTTTACTTAGGTCCATGTTCCAGATTTGGGAGGTAGCGTAACTGCGCCTAATCTCGCCACTTTTTTCACAACTCCTGCCTTTAAAAACACATTTTTAAAGAAAGCAAAGGCACAGGTAGAGTCAGCGTGTGCCCCGTTTTCAAATGTCACTTACTGACCATCAAACGCGATTACTGTATTTATGCTAGTTTGTTCTTTGTATTTTAAAATCTCGATAGACCGTCTGTGCCGCTTCCGTATTGATTCCGCCTGTGGTCCCAATCTCACCATTCCATGAGCCCAAACTCGCCACGTAATTAATTCGACCAAAAATACGCTGTTTTACACCACAGAAAAAATTAATTACGAAAGAACTAGACTAAATATATTTCGTTTGAACTATTACTTGTTCAAAATGTCCAGTTTTATAATTATATTCCAATATTTTTATGTGTAACTAGATTGGGGTAGGGGGGGTAGACCTACTTGGAAGGAGGTACCTGTCATCTTTTGATTACCACTACCAGTGTGATTGTTACCATCTAGTAGCAATCAAGACCACTACTTTAATTTAGATGCAACACTGAATACATCTATAAAAGTCCAATATTCACATTGTGCTACATTGCAAACATCTACAAAAAGAGAGGTAAATGTTTTAACTGATCAAATTAAATACTGACAGAACTAGACTAAATATATTTCACTCTTACTTTTACCTGTTCAAAATTACCAGAGGTGTAATTAGATTCCGTTGTGTGGAACTATTATGATTGTTCCTCCCCAATCATACTTTGATTGTTACCACCAGTGATTGCTACCATAGTGCCAATTTTTACAAACATTACTTTTCATTTATATGCAACAACAAAACAAATGCATTAAATGTTGAAGCAATGTTACATGGGCCAAGTAAGAATGTATTCATCATGAAGTGATGGCAAAAGAGTGTTGGTGTCAGTTAATGCCTATAAGATAAAAAATATTTTTTATTTAATTGAGCTAAAAGGTCATCCTGAAGCTTAGTTGAATTTTAAAATTCTAATATTGTTTTATTTTTAATATGGTTAATCTTATGGGTTAAAATGTGAGAATGATAAAATGGTAGTCTACTAATAAACCTTTTACAGTGATTTCGAATTGATTGGTTATGCCTACACCCATGCAGTAGGGGGAGATTCGCGGTACTTTCTCTCATTAATGAGACGGCATTGTTGAGGGTAGAGATCATCCCTGCGCTCGTGATTTCTCTCCCCTTTCAGGTAGCTATGATGTTATTTTTTTATGTACTGTTTATGCAGTCAAAATGGACTGTACATCTTTTGTGAATTTGTTATAACGTTAATAGAGTGTATATATATACTATATTTTCGGGAAGTTTAATGAGTTTTAAATATGAAAAGACTTTGCTAGTTTTCTGGTCTTGTCGCCAAGCTAGCATGGTAATGTTAGGTACATGAAAGAAGCACGTGAAATGTGTGTGATGGGTCACAGTAAGTGCGCCCCTTTCGAAGTAGCTACGTTTGGTGCATGCGTTCGGTGCACATGTATTTTGTTATTCGTATTGCACCGCTGTTCACAGTATAGCATAAAATGCTAGGTGGTCACCATGTTTGTTCAACAGTATAAAAATATTAATGGGGAAAATCTTGGTTGTAAACTTCAAAATTATGCATTTCCAACAAAAGAGACAATACATTATTTAATAATTTTATTATTGATTAATTAGTAATTGTTATTGAATAAACGTTGCATATGTTACAATGCAGATATTAATAACAGAATAAAATAGAATGACCTGTAACGCTAATTGAACTAATCCTGAATATTGGGGGGGGGGGGGGTATGGCAGTGATTATTACTTGCAGTAATCGCAGAAAAAGGTTGGTTCCTTGGGGTCCCACTACACACATGCGGTATGAAACCACACGCCACACCCTTCACATTCGGTCCACTCCACAATGGGGTTTCCGCAGTCCAGAGGAGGCTCCGGTAGGCAACACTCACCGCAGATGCTGTCATCTATCCCTGGTCTTGGAATATGGTGTGCTGGGCTGCTTTTCTTTGCCTTTGCTTTTTTCTTTGGTTCTTCCAATTTTCTCTTTTTCTTTTCAAGAGACTCCCTCCTCTTTTCCTCTGCCTCCCTCTTCTTTGCATTCTTCTCCATCAGAATTCTGTGAAACTCATGCTCCGTGATGACATGGGCGCTTGTGGTCATCCGTGTGCTTTTCTCTTTTCTGTAGCTGATGGGATGGATGTCCCCTGATGCCACTAGAGGATGCGGTGGTGGAGCTGGTGGTGCTGCAGCTTTTGCTGATAGCCCTGCTGGCAAGGGTGAAGGTCCGGCTTCACACACCACTGTGTCCTCTGGTAGCACCACTATTGCTGCTGGCATCACCCTCTGGGAATTGATGGCATGGCTGTCCAAGGGCACAATGCCACATGCTTTGAAGGCCTATTTCGCATGCATTTCCTCCGCGCATTTTTCGTAGGCCTTCCGAAAGACCTTACCAAAGTCTCTCTTGGACAAGATAAAGGAGTTGTTGAAGTGGCAGATGTTGAGGGCCAGACGTGCAAACTCCGCTTTCAGAGGCCCAAAGATGCCAACATCCAGAGGTTGGAGAACGTGAGAGGTGTGAGGAGGCAAGCAGAGCAAAATCACCCCATTCTCTAGGGCCATCTCCACAAGTCTGGTGTGAATTATGCCCATCCATGATGAGCAACAGTGGACGCTCCTCAACAGCATATTTTATAAAATGCAGGAACCACTTCGCGAAGAGCTCACTGTCTATGTAGCCAGACTCTGACTTGCCATACAAGCAGTTAGGCAGTCCTCCATCTGTGTACCTCCCCCCTGGAAATGCTTTTGGGAAGATTATAAATGGTGGCACATCTCCTCCCTCAGCATTGATGCAGACCAATGTGGTGATGTGCTCTCTCGTTCCAGGAACCTGAAGGTAAGGGGCTTTTGTTCCCTTCTGCACTAACACCTTGAGCTTTGATCGGTGCATTTGAAAGAATGTTTCATCACAATTATAAATTTGGGATGGTTTGCCAATTAAATTATTTTCCTGCACTGTGTTCTGCAGCAGCTCAAAATAGGCCTCCACCACATTTTGTTTGGTAGCTGATGTTCTTCCCCGGTCAATTATGTCAGGGGTCCTCATGGAAAGGGCATCACCATTCCTCTTCAGGAACCCCAGCCACCACTTCTGTCCAAGGGACACACCTGTTCCTCTCTTCTTCGCCACAGCGAGGGCATAAGACAAGAGCATGGCCTTTGTGAGTGGAAACCCCTGCCTTGCACTATAAAGTGCATACCTGACCAGCACCTTCTCATCTGCCTGATTAAATTTTTTAGGAGGGCCCTGTTTAGACCCATGGTGAATACGCCCTTTGACCCTGTCATCAAGGGTATTCCTAGGGACGTTAAATTGCCTTGCTGCTCCCGCCACATTCATCCCTCCCTGACATGCTGCCATAGCTCTTACCATGTCCTCATCCCTCCACTTTCTTGCCTGATGGTTGGTGACTTACATAGCTTGACTGACTGATCTATATTGAGAAAGAATGTTTTGCTTAACCTTTGCAAACCTTTTTCATATTCCTAAACCCCCCCCCAGTGTTCTCATTCCAGTCATTAAAGCTGACAATGTACTAAATGTTTAATTAGAATTATTTTAGGACAATCATATGGTGAAGTCAGCGAAAGTGGGACTTTTTTTTATATATTGTCTAGAACATCTCCAAAAAACTGTTTACACACACCAGTGGCGTTTTAAATCATTATTTTGATTCTGTAATATGTAACATATTAACATTTATCTGAACAGCACATTAACAGCTGGACAGATAAACTTTTACATTTGCATTACTTTTTATTTATTCATTTATGCATGTATATTTTTCATGTATATTCCAACCTTAGGCTATGTTTTTGTCTTTAAGCTTTATGTCCTTATTTTTTATATTTATATTTTCACAGGACGCTCCGGTAAACGGCACTCGCTGCAGATGCTGTCATATATCCCTGCTCTTGGAATATGGTGTGCTGGGCTGCTTTTCTTTGCCTTTGCTTTTTTCTTTGGTTCTTCCAATTTTCTCTTTTTCTTTTCAAGAGACTCCCTCCTCTTTTCCTCTGCCTCCCTCTTCTTTGCATTCTTCTCTATCATAATGTTCTGTTAATGTTTGAGTTCTGTTCAAATAAAGTTTGTTGTTCTTGTAATTGTTTTTACCAAGCTCATCTTCTGTTAATTACTCAAACAGTAGAGGCTTTGGGATGGTTACCTTTTCCAATTTAAAGATATTCACATACCACAAGTTTTTGTATCAAAACATGACTTAGTGTCCACAAATTTGGTATTGAATTATCTAGTAGACAAACCTGGTATTGAATTAATTCATTAATCCATGTTTTAAAAACATTCTTGAAAGTAAATCTTTCACACTTGATTAAAAACAAATGGCCTGCTTTTTAAATGCAGTTTTCACATGAATTACATTATAATACAGTGTTGTATGTTAATAAATCTGAGTTTAGTACCTTTATTTTTAAGTGACATCATATGTCAGAGGGCTTCTCGTGTGCATCTTCAAATGAACCTGTGCTGAAGGTTTAACCCTGCCCACAATTGTTACCTCAAACCCATAAAAACTATCATATCAAGTACTCCTGTCACAATAACTGAAAGCCAGATTGGTTATTATTAAGTGGTTATTAAAAAGTACCCAGAATAATACCTAGAATTGTATTATTTTTTTCTATTTTACCTGAAGTACCATTTTTGCTGACTTTACCCTATGTGTTTATGGAGAGTATTTATTTCTTTGGATGGTAACAAAATTATTATATTCCATTTATTAGTTTATGATTTGTAAATTCTCACAATTTGTAAAATTACATGGCAACAACATACACAAAGTCACCATGACCCAACAATAGAAGAGCGCTATGATGAGACAGAAGTGCTTCTGACGAGATTCAGCAAGTAGACATTTTCAAAAATGACAAAAGTAAGTAAATCTTTATGAAATTCACAGATTATACAGTTAAATGTTTCAGCTTCAGAAAAAGCTTACGTTTTTGAATGGTGTTGATCATAGAGTAACAAGATGGATACGGAAATAGCGCCTCTAGCGGAAAGGCAAGTTTGGGATCAGGTGGCGAGATTAGGTGCAGTTACGCTAAATGTTTGCCGTTTAGTTCCCTTCTCCATTCACTTTCGACAGGACTGATCAACAACAAGTTCAAATTTAGACATAATGTTATGTTAAAACACTAACTAGTTAGTACTTGCTATTGATAAGACCAATAGTTGAGTATAACATTTATAAAGCTAGCAAGACAGGCAGCAGAGCTAACGTTACAAATTCGGAAAACAAAGACGCTTCAGAAAATAAAATGGCTGTTCGCGCCGATACGCTGAGAGCTCGCTGTTAGACTAATGTTACTGGTTTTAGCTTTAGTTAGCTATTATTTAGTTATCAAAGTCTACACTAAATACGGAAAATATTCACATCTAACGTTATCACTTCACTTATTCATTGTATGACAGACTTTTTCACAATTTCATCTCGAAACGAGCTGGGGGAAGAATAACACAGAACCGAACATTAGCTACCTCAGCGAATTTAAAGTGAAAGTCTGCGGTACAAAAACACGGTTAATTATTATCTTAAATGCTTCTTACCTCAGGGGGTTTACTGGCTTTCCCTCGCAGTAAAGTCTTCAGACGATAGACTTCTGTCCGAAGTAGTCTGCTCCGCCCGCGGTGAGGCAAATGGAGATTTACGTGGTTGCCGTGCGGTTTAGAAATAAATCCATGCCCACTAAGCTCATGAACCAATTATATGCAATTGTAGCTTATTTTGTCATCTGTAACTTGCATTTTTCAAAAAGAAAATCAGTGATTGGACGGCAGAGATATTATACGTCAAACCATCAGAACAATTGTTCTGAAATTAGAACGCTCCGGCGTTCTCCATCAACACTCAAGGCCTTGCCCAGGTTTATGATCCATCACTATATTGTCCTATCCCACAAGCAGGGCCTATTGGGCCATCACGGTGGCCTGAAAAATCCTGTAAGACATCCTATTGAAAACGTTTTAGGCCTAGAGCAGCTATACTAGGGATGTTATTCAACTAAGTTGATGTGGATGAATGAATAGGCTAATGATAGCCATTTTTGTTCATACACAACATCTAGTTGATGATTAGATTTATAAACACATGTAGTCTCACTGACATCACTAACACCAGAAGCATGGGAACACAATATCACCATATCAACACCATGACAGCTAGCTTTCAAGTATGATCTAGCTAGGCTTCAGTGAGTAACTCCCTTGCCAGTTATTGCCAGCTGCTACACAGCTGTGTGTACAACTTGTACTAAGCAACAGGTTGCACACTTGCTAGATTGTTGCAACCAGCTCACCTTATGAGTGTTGTCTAGGGGTGTCAAGATTCTCCAAATACGCGATTCGATTTGACTTTCGATTTTAAGGTCACGATTCGATTTTTTTTCAGCACAATCTTTTTTTCCAGCACTATAGTCTAGCTAATGGCTATGCCATTGTTAGACTATCGAGTCTTGATTTGTAAAGAAAAATACTTGTTTCTTGTAACTTTTATTTGAATAATAACAATTATAAATAATAACAAAAATATGAGAATATTTAAACACACCTAAACAGTTAAGAGCTTTATTTAAACTAGACTCTAGAATAAACAGTTGAACATTTACCACGCTATTAAAGAGATACTGCAGAGGCTTTTCTAAGGCCCTTTTTTCCGCTTCAATTTGAACTGAAACTCGTGAGTAGGTGTGGTCATATGACGATGATGCCACGTAGTTATATTACGAATATTCATACGGTCAAGGAGTGAAAGGGTGTGTCTTGGTGAACTGACTCAGCCCCCTTCCAGCTCTCTCCTCACAACTAAATAAAATGGCTGTATTAGTTGAGCAACGTCTTCGCGAGGAGAGGACCCGGGATGTAACCGAATGGTAAAGCTAACGTTACCTAGCTAAGTTAGCTTGTTTGTCTGCCTAAAGTAACGTTACTATTGAATACATTCAAATACACAGCAAAACCCAGTCACACAGTAACGTTAGTATATTGAACATGGCTGGTTGTAGCGCCCTCATAACTTCACTTGGTCCGGAGAGAATTATCATTTATTAGCTAACATTATTCATAAATGATATAGCTAATATAACTAGCTAAGTTACCAGTTCTCTCTGGACCAAACAGGGCTAAACTCTCACACAATAGACTGCCTTGCATTACCTAACTTATCGATACATTCCGTCCGAGTTACTGACCAACTGGTTATGCTAGGGCTACATCAAATGTATTATTGCTATCGTTTATTAGCTAACGTTACGTATTCATAAAAGATAGCTCACACAATAGGTTGCCTTCAACCCCACATTAGCTATTACCTATCAGTAATGTCAACCGTTTGCAAAAGCATTTTTGTTGTAGTTTGTAGACAACTTGCATGTAAACAGAAACAAACTAATGTCCCCTCCAGAAAACCTATGTTGCCTTGAGGTTACTGAGGTAACGTTATGTCAGCGTAGTTATAAACTATTCTTGATTTGTCTAATACTGCGGTGCAGTAGTCGGGCATGCTTGGCCCAACTGTATAATAGTGGCCAATACATGTGCAATTACACAATGTCACAAATACAATGTAATAGGTATATTGTCCTTAGCTGCTTTACTTAGCTGATGTAATGATTACAAAATTACATCCATCACTGTTGGGATGGCACCTGGCTTCAGCGACAGAGTTTTATAGAAGCCCATCTCAAAGCCAGTTAAATTGTGGTAGCAGTCCGGTGTGAAGTGCGCGTTGCACACTGTCGCTAGGGCTTTCTTCGGCAAGTTCGTGTGCTCTACACCGATAGCTTGAAGCCACTGGCTAAGTAGCGCTGGGTCTCTCGGCAGATTATGAAAGCTAGCAAAGCCGGTGGCGTTGCACCGAGGAACGATACATCTCTGACTCCTTGGCATAATGCAGGCAAGTTAGCTAAAGATACCAAGTAGTAAGACGTCATATATGAATAACTGTAGCTCGATATAAGTCGTAATATTAACGTTAGCAATAATACAAAGCAATTCGCATTTGAACTTGAACTAGCTAATTAGCAGAACAAGGGTCTCCCTGTCTCAGAAGGGGAAAAAAAATCGTCGTTCTCTGCTTTTATACCACGTGCCCAGCCAAGACCCACCCCTAGGACCACCTCAAGTCCACCCATTTTTATGTTAAGGCTTTCGTGACGTCACGAATCCCCGGAAGCCAGCATATTGGTAAGTCTACACAAAAACTCAGATAAAACCATTTTGACTAAACATTAAATTTTCGGACATAAACAGTTGTGTATGATCATAATCTAACTCAAAACATAGGTTTTCAACGGGAAAAGTCGGTTTTTGACTGCAGTATCACTTTAACAATTTACACATTGGTTTTATGCCCTGACAACGGTCATTTACATTTTCAAATTCTTCTTTAAAAAGATGAGCGTGTTCACATTCTTTGAACAGTTAAGAGCTTTAACAAACTAATATCTGAAATAATAAACAGTTGAACATGTACCACGCTATTAACTATTTACACGTTTTTTTTCATGCCCTGACAACTGTCATTTGGGTTGTCATTTGAGTTGCCTGTGTCAATGTTTTTTTCCCAGTCAAATCTATTTCTTTGTGATGCCTGCGAATGTGTCCTGCCATATTTGACGTGTTGCCTGAGGTGGTGTATGGTACTCGCGTGTAGCATAGCCGACAAACTGTCGTTTTTTTGTCAATGACGCGTTCGTTGTTTATATAACTCACGGGGAAGGCAAAATGTTGCCACACCGGTGACTTGAGGGAAGCAGGAGGATTTTCCAGTTCTGTTTCTCCATCTCCGACTCCGGCAGTGGCCATGGTGTGTCGAAAAGTAATGCAGGCTACCGGTAAGCTAACGTTAACTAGCAGCTGTGTCTTCTTTGAAATATCGTTGTTTTTTTTTCTTCGGACGCACGCCTGCGTGGACGAACAAAATGCAGTGGAAGGCGTCAAGTTTCGTTTTGTCGGAAACGCTTACATTAGAGATGGCCAAGTAGGCTACTTTTTAAAAACATTTTACCCATCACATGAAAGGCTAAGAAGAGCGCGCGGGGCGCGGGGGGCGGGGGTGGAGAGAAAAAAAAAACTTGGAGAATCGCGAACCAGCTTGTGATTTCGAAGTTCGGAATCGAACGCTCATTTCGATCGATTTTCGATTTCGAATCGGTATCGTGACACCCCTAGTCTTGTCACAAGGTGTATGCCTATATCTTTGGTAAGCACCGGTACACTGTAATTGGAGATGATGCAGCAAATATAAAAGGCTATGGTTTGTATATTGTAGCCAGATTAGATTTTAGCCATTTGACTGTAGGCCTTGAGCAGTTAGGTAAAGGATACGTTTAAGTCTGCTCAAGTGCAGTCATTCACTTTTTCTAAGGTCATGACAATACCAATACTTTTACTGTAGGGGAGAACCGGGTCGAAAGATAAACTTTTTACATTCATCCGGTTTACTCAAAAGTCAATAGAGCTAGAGAGGCCATATTTTCTGACAAACAACTTGTATGTGTCCCTCACTAATAGCAACGGAAATTTTGTTACCAGCATAAACAAGTCGGATATAAATTGGCCGCAAACAGGATGAGTGCAATGTGTCTTTCGTCCCTGCCGTGCATGACGAAAAACACACTGAATCGGGACGAAAGAATCACGTGAGGAAAAGTGTTTAGCGGTCTTATCTCTGTCTTGTTGTTTTTTATGCTCATTCCTTTCAACAAATGTACTGTCAGGCAAAATGCCATGTTAGGGACGAGTCAATGAATAATGCTATAGGTTTAAAATCCATGAAAATCAACCATGCGTCAAGAGCATAATGTTGCATAATTAATAGAATTTTGCATCGCAACGTTAAACGGTCTGAAATTGATGATTTAATAGCAACTCACCTTTATTAATAGCTACTAGACATAATTTATTGATGCTTATTATACCACGGCATTGTTGAATACTCGGTTCTGATGGGGTCAATACGCATTCCAAGGTTGTGCATTGATTTTCACCACTGCCTTTTAACAGTGTGTCTTTCGTCCCGCTCGTGTCTCGCTTGCTTTCAACTTGGCTAGCAGCTAAGTCTCGCAAGCATGCCATTCGAAACCTATGCTGTCCTTTAGTCAACAGTTGTGTTAAGAAAATTATGCATGTTTGGAAAATTCAAAACATAAACACACTTATACAACCGAAAAACACTTCCGGTTTCGATATTTTACTTTCAGCGGTCAAAAATAACTTTGGTCTAGCACTCCGCCAAAACGGGACGCACATCACTGGTTCTTTGCAGAGTGAAATGATTACACGTGTCACATACTGACTGATCTACGGTATTCGGGTTTCTGTAGTTTTCGCGAAAATCGATGTTATTCTTCGTCCCGTGTTTCTTTCGTCCCGGTTCTCCCCTACATCAATGTAAATAAATTGTCAATTTAAGCAAAATAATAGAAAACATCTTTCTTCTTAGTTTTTCATCTTTGCTTTTAACAGTTTTTAATCAATTATCAACCACACTTACTAGTATTTAAGAAGCCATTTTCTTTAAAATGAAAATAAATACAGTATCTAAATATACAGCTGGCTTTGATAAGGTAAAATTCTGTATTTTAACAGTAATTGTTTGTGAACATTTTATTAATTGTTGAAAAATGACTAAAAAATAACGAAAATAATAAAGTCTTTATCATGTTTTATCTGCTTTTAACAATTTTTAATCAATTATTAACAACAATTACTAGTATTTAAAAAGCCATTTTCTGTAACATGGTAAATACAGCTGGCTTTGATAAGGTAAAACTATGTATTTGTCATGATTCCAGCTGTCATGTCACGTTTTATTTTATTTTCTTGTCTTAGTTAGATTTCTTGTTAATGTCACGTATTGTGTTTAGTCTAGTCACGCCACGTTTTATGTTTAATTCTTGTTACGTTTCATTTTCATGTCACGTTTCTTGTTTGATTATTGTTATGATTTATTTTCTTGTCATGTCACGTTTTATATTTGATTCATGTTACGTTTCCTGTTCACTGTTTAGCATACACATTTCCGTGTTTTTCCGCAGCCTTGTGTTCATGCTGTTTCTCTCTCTCTCTTGCTGTCGCTCACGCTTCCCTAATTGTTTCATTCTCCCGTGTCTAGTTTACTAATCTACTAACGTTAGATCAGGATTGGGTAATACTAACTCTCTAACCATGTGTTCCTGTTTACCTTACGTTTCTCGTGCATGTAATTTACTAATTTACTAACGCTAGGTCAGTATAGGTTTATTACTAACGATTACTAATTATCTTGTTACCTCGTCAGCCCTCCACACCTGATTTCCATTCGCATGCTGCTCAAGTTTCTGCACCTGTCTACACCTGCATTTAAGCTCAGTGTTCATGTCTTGTTTTGTTAACCACTGCCTGCCTGTACCACAAGTCTTGACTTGTGGTCTTGACTCCGGTCTTGACTCTTGCATCGTCTTCGACCCCGAGCCTGCCTACCGTCTGCCTGCACCTCTGCCCCGCTGACCGCTACTCTGGTTACTGGACTATTGCATGGTGTACCGATTCTGAGACTGCCTTCTCCCTTGGTACTGTACATTGGTTTTGGCTGGACTTTTTGTATATGAACTTTGCTTGCTTTTTGACTACGCTCATTGGACATTCCTTTAATAAAGCCCTGACGGGACTTTATCATTCAACCACTGTTTCTGAGTCGTGCATTTCGGGTCCAACCCTCACACACCCGTCTCAGTATTTTAACAGTAATTGTTTGTGAAAATTGTATTAATAATTGTAAAAAAGGGGAATTTTAGTGTAATTTTTTCTGTAGTTTTAAATTAGATGAATACATTTACAGTTTATCGTTGTAATTTTCCTCAGTATTTCCAGTAATTCAGAAATACAAAAAAAAACTAAAGATTTACAGAAAAAGTACCGTAAATGTTTTTTTTTACAGTGTATAGTTGAACAAACTGGGTCCTCCTGCATATCTATGATTTAAACCCAGAGTGCCTGTCCATGTCCTGTGCAATACAGCTCTGGGGTCTGTCCCATAGAATCACATGATAAACAGTCCCAAAAGCTGCACTTTCACCAATAACTAATTTAGAGTTGCTGTCTAATGAAAGTAGTAGATCTGAGTGGAAAGTTTCAAAGGTATGGTTTGAACTATAATATGCACTGAGTTGCTTTACAATGCTTTCTTTTTTTAGGAAAGAAGTTTCAGATAGGTCTATACTTATTTTGATAATCAGGAATGAGATTAGGTTTCTTAAGTGTTGGCTTAATAACAGCCACAATTCTGGAAAACATCCTGTTCAGAGGTGTGTTAATGACATTGGGTATGTGCTGGCCTAGCCATTTTAGTTGGAATTGAGTTGAGCAGTCATGTAGTTGGTTTCAAGGTTATAACTAATTTGGTCAGCTCATCTACTTCAATTGGAGTAAAATGGTTTAGTGTTGCAGTTGGTGCTTTTTCCTGTAGCATCCCAGTGCTATGATTTTCAGATTTTTTTGGAAAGTGATGCCAGGAGATGGAGTCTGGTATGTAATGTTTCTAATTTGTCACTTATAAAGTTTGTAAAGTCATTACTGCTCTAAGAAAGGGTAATTTGTAGATTTCAGCAATTGCATTTTAGTGAGTTTACAGTATTAAAGAGAAATATTGTGTTAACTTTATTCTGCTCAATCAGATTAGAGAAATATAATGAGCTTGCAGATGTGAGGGCCAGCTTGTATCAAAAAAGGCTATCTTCAGTACAAGCTGGCAGTCGCATCTGCTGGAAGTTTAGAAAGCTCATAAAAGTAAGTAGCTGTATACACAAAGCGAGTTGGTGTAAACCGAGGAACTGGATTGTGGACCTGTCTACACATAAACTCACTGAGTAGTACCCACATGTCTACGAGACATGAGTAAGTGGGTTGCCCTTAAGCCAGAGGAGGTAGCAAATTTCCATCCACTAGATGTATATACAGATAACAATAACCTGCTCATCACTCTATATCACGTGCCAATAAGACAGGTCATCAGAGAGGACTGATATAGATACAAAATGTAAGCTATGCACATACGTGTTTGTCTTGCAAATACTGACTCTTTTAAAGAGAACAACATTGATGGGGCAGCCCTCCAAATTGTTAATGAGGATGGAAGAGAGACTAACCTCCTCGATTAAATTCGCAAAATTCTGTCAGTGTCTTGAACACTTGAATTCATCTTCATCAACAAATCAGGACAGATAACATATGTGCAGTGATGATGCCACAGTTCTGGTAATTGGTGAAAAAGATGTCATCAACATTTCAGTTTCATGTTTTTTTAATGAACTAAAGTCAGTCTAGTCTCAGTCTGTTCAGTACTGTTTTACAAAGCTCACTCTCACCCATTCTTACACTGTGTTTTCACATAGCTATCCACAAAGAAGGCATGACCAGCAAACACCTGGAAGTGCTCCTCTGGGTCAGTTTGCTTTCCCAAAACTATCACAGGATGCCTTTCAGGAAAAAGGAAAAGGACAAAAATTAAGTATGTTCTATTCCCATAGCTGTATGACATCCTCAGCAGCGTAGATCACTTGTAATATGCTTGGCAAGACTAGGTTTTATTAGAAATTGTACAGAATATAACGTGGCAAATGATTTCCCTGTGTTTCCAATATAAACAATCCATTACAACGAGCCTGTCATTCATGCCAGGAGCCTCCACTGATGTACATACAGTTTAGCTACAGTATGCATGACATGTGTCTAATGTTAATAGAACAGGTTCCACTAATGATATTTTCCTACAAGGTACCCCTCAGCCAAACAACTCTATACATAGAGGTGTTAAGCATGCAGGTATCGCTTCATGCAGGAGATAATTGGATCAGGTTTGATTAGGCACAGAAAAAAATCTATTTGTGTATAAATATATATACAATGTACACTACAGTTCTGAAAATCTGGAAATAAAAATACAATGACATCTTTTTCATTATTTATGGGTTGAAGTATGTACTGTAGTTGCATCTAAAACAATTATGACCTGAGATGTTGACAAATCTTATGAGGTCAAAAATCATCAGATTTAGCAGTGTGGTGTCCCTTTAAGTTAACCGTTCCTTCCCTAATTGTTGCACGCATTGCTTGAGGATCTAAAAAATTAGTTCAAAAGGAGAGGCGCCCCTCATTGGTGACATAGTGGTGGAACAAATGCATGCAAAATTTGCGGTGGCAGGGTCTAGCAGGAAGTGCCATTTACTAGGTCAGTAAAGCCAGTGTCTGCATAGCAGGCCAGCTGTACATACAAGTAATGATAGCACCATTCTGCCATTTCTGACTTTGGAAACAATGGCCTTAAAAATACCTTTAAAACGATAATGTATGCCTAATTTTAAGGGTTACATTACACATAAATACCAAAGAAGTGGCATGGCTATAGGTCTAAGTGTGGATTGTAGATCAAACAGGAATCGTCTCACTCTAATCCTCATGTCATTTTGTTGAATGCATCATTGCCTCAGGAGAATTAACCTCTTAATGCCAAACGCCCCCTAGCGGTCACGCCGGCGTGACGGAAATTATTACATTATAGATTTCATTAATTTAATAATATATAATAAACTGCTCACCTCAATATTTTGATTAAATATCCTTAAGATATATCCATTCCTTCTGGGAAAGTGGTTTTTAAGCCCAAAACGTCGGGATAAAACTTCGTAAATAACGTTGGAAACTCGGACCTAATTCTCAAACATGTATTGCAGCTTGATGTCACACCATAAACAATGTGCTGGTAAACTGTTCTGCTTAATTGTATTTCACAAAACTTTGGTTTGAAAAATCATTATACCTTTAGGCTTCAAGAAAAAATACTTTAAAACTTTCATACGGCTGTACATAATTTTTTTCCAATTTTAAACCGACTTGTGCTTTTTTGCACTTGATTACGACTCGTTCGGCTGTGTTCACTTTGGCGTTGTGAAACTCAGCCAGTTTCTGGAGTACCAATCCCATGGCTTAGTATATGTTAGCCAGAGTAGTTTTGAACGTGCTTGCAGAGATTTATGCAAAACCGTCGTCAATTGGGTGTATTTCTTTGACTGATAGCACAATAGGCCTATCTGAAGTGGGAAAAACCGTCTTCCACCCGCCTCCACTCTGAGTATTATTTGCTTTCCATTGGGTTTTAAAACTGTCTGTCAAATATTCCAGCGAAAAGCCAAGACTCTTATCTTTCAAAGGAGCCCTCGGTCAACACAAAGCAGTCGTAAAAAAAGGAAATCCAGCCGTGCGTATGAGGAAGTGGCGACCCACGCGTAATTATTGAACCAAAATGGCGCAGTGTTTTTACCTTGTAGCGTAGCTCGCTACATTCCGTTTAGCAAAGCACAATTAATTAGGTAAGGCCCGCAGTTACATTTTTTACTTTAGAGTATTTTTGATAGTTTTTGTGTAGTTATGTCGAGATTTTTGAGGCGTTTATCCGTGCACCAAGTGCTAGACGAACTGGATAAGCCAGAAGATGTTTTTGCCGAGGGAGACTCATCCTGTCTCAGTGACGCTGAATCCACTGATGACCGAGATGATGTTGCTGACATGTAAGTTGTTTTATCATACTAACAGTGTTATGCTATAAACGCATTGAATTTCGCCATGGCAGGTAACGTCGTTAGGGCTGGTGGTATTACCGATTTTTCGATATACCAGTGTGAATTCACGCAATGCCATGCGGGTTCGTAATTACATTGTCAACTGTATTTTATTGTTTTTCATACAATTAATATTACAAATTGCACATTCCAACGGTATGATAAATAATTTACGAAGTAAACTTAGGGTGTATTGTCTGTGTTGACAAACTCGCACGTGTTACGTGGCGTTGCCAACAACACAGATGTTTGGTGTAAGCATCGAAGGAAATTTAGCTGCAATGCGTGAATCCCTGTGTTTCTTCTGTGAAGCTAACTAACCTTATATACTTATGCATAAAATCGGTCCCTCTCAGCTAAATTAATATAGATAGTATTGCCTTTACAGTGGCAAGCTAGCAAGCATCCCTGTGTTTTCCTGTCTGTTTATTATAGTTTATACGAGTATTAGGAATGGAAGTGTGGTGTTGCTGATTTGCCCACAGCTTACTGTGAACTACAGTCGACGTTCATTGCTAGGGATAGCTGCTACATTATGCGAAGGATGTGCTTTGCCTTGTCTGTTCTGTAGTGATCTTGATGTCTCTGTGCGCACTTACTGTACGTCGCTTTGGATAAAAGCGTCTGCTAAATAAATGTAATGTAATGTAATGCAAGCAAAATTACAGGTAACAAGCAGCTAGCTATCTATTTGTGTCTGAGATGAGCTACTAAAACGATTTTTTTGAGTGTGAAATGGCTTCTGGAAGTGTTTAGTAAAGTCATTGTTCCACCTGAGTAAATTGTTCTGTATGCAGTACAGAAGGCTGTGCAGGTAAACAAAATGGTAATTTATGCATGGTATGAGGGAGAGAACATGATAACATGAGGGAGTACTTGTTGATTATTATTATTGTTGATTGTTGTTGTATAAGGGGGACTAATGGGTATATCAACATGGTGGACAATTCCATGGACAGGGTTAGTGGGATTTGTAATGATGCAGATTGCTCTCCTGAGGGAATGTGTAGTCTAAATGGCTTCTGTATGAATGGTTAAATAATCTCTCCTCAACCTCCACCCCCATGTTTTGATCCTTTACCTTTTTTTGTTTTTAGTTCATTTTTTTTAGCTTTTTGGACCCTGCCATTTTGTACTTTCTTTGTGTAAATACGGTAACTTCAGCAATTAGAGGCAAGGATCTTTTTATTTGTTACAGCAGGGGTGTTTTTATTTTTTATCTAGGAAACTGGTGGACTTTTGATTTTTTATCCACTGCACTTTTAGTAGTACACCTTAGTGCACTTGTATATAGTTGATATATGTTTGTCATGTATAAAGTTTTGCCTCCTAAAACCCAACCCCAACGTCCCTGTCATAGGAGGTGGCAACAGAATAAAGGACAGGACTGGCAAGCATTAATGTGTAGGGAAGTTTCATACTATTCCCATTATTCATTTGAAAACCTGTTTGCACATTCCTGGACTCATTTCTGGCTAATGGGGCTCTGGTGAAATACACAAGATTCACTGTGCTGCTACATGGGTTTTGACAGCTTTTTGTAACCTTGGGTAGTTAGTTGTGTAATATGCAGAACACCAAGAACACGTCTAAAAATGAACTTTTATTGCCAATATTGACAAATTATCTCATTTTATTGTATAAACCTAAAAAATAAATCATATTGAGACCTTTCTGGAACATTGCCATTTTTGGCACATTTGGCACCATTTGGCACCATTTGGATAACGAAAAAGGTTCACCTGAAAAAAACCCTGTAAAATTTGAATGGTTTTGAGATATTGACACCAGATTGTTACCAGAGGTAGGCAGCATATTGATGAATCAGATAGAGGAGTCATTTCCTTGATTGCATTCGTAGCTCCCCAGGTAAAAATTCTTAAACTTGAATGTAGGTACCCGTTTTTTAGTTTTTTTATATTTTCTGTACATAAATTGTTGTAGTTAAGTATCAAAAACTGGATTTCTATGGGTTCTCACTGCTTAGTCGTAATACTGCAGGTGTCTGCTTTAATAAAAGCCATGAACCATATTTGTACCATTTATAGTTTTTGAGATAACCACCTTTGTTTGTCACTAGTGAAAACAGGCAAAATTTGGCCTATTTTGCCCTCGGTAGGAAGAGGTTAAAGGAGCATCCAGGCTCTTATCTATCGTCTTCTGTAGCCATGTCTAAGGTACACACAGACCTGGGACATTTAAACGAGGAAATGAGCCAGACCCGTGCATCAAAAAAAAAAAAAAAAAACCTTCCTGGCAGATGCCCAGACTGAGAAAATCCTGGAAAAATATCCAACACCAAAGCTTCTCAAAGTGGTATCTGTAAGCATTGATTGGATTTTATTTGATTCAATGTGCATTTCTTTTTTTTTTCGATAGATGGATTTTCTTTTGGATTTTTTTTTATTTCTCTCAGCTTCTGTGGGAGATGGGGCATTTCCTTATAAATTGAACATGGTTACAGAGCTGAATTAAATGACAGCAAAGATTGTACAGAGAGCATCACTATGCAACGTAAATGAGCACTGCCAGAGGGCAATGGATGAATGCCTGGGTGATGCAGAAAGACAAGGCATCTGTATATTCATCATAAAAGCTACAGTTTATATTTTCAGAAACACCAAAAAAATCTGCCAAAAGAAGCCGAACGAGGACGTGACAATATTACTTTGTTGTCATTTCCCCAGGACTTATTCTGGGCTCAGCAATTTTGTTGCTACCTTCTCTTTTCAGAGAGGACTCATCTTTTCACTGGACTGTTGAAGAGGTAAATATTTCAGCTCACAAGCAATGTGTATCAACTTTGTTGTCTCTGAACAGGTGTTATCCACAGTATACCAACAGTGATCTCATTGCCGTTATTGCTTTTGCTGTGTTCATGGAAAGTTTAAACTTTTACTTTGTTTTACTTGCTGATGCATTTTCTATTTTGTTGTTGCATGGGAGAAAAAGGTACATCCACTGCCAATCATTATCCACAACAGAGAGGAGAAAAACACATTGCAGGCAGGTAGGATCTAAAACTGGGATCCAAGTTTTGACTGAGGACAGCAGCATATCATAATCCAGCTAATTTTGATTGAAAGTTTTGTCTTGGGTATCATGGACCAGAGTGCTGTACCAATTTTACCCAAGAGACTGTAGAGTGCTGTGAATAGGCTATATTGCTCCATGGGTTGTTTTTTATTTTAATTTTGTGCGGAATGTGAGTTTAGTTCCAAATTCATTCCGGGGTGAAATGTAATGGTCAGATTCCTGCTCCTGTCCAGTAAAGATTAAGAATACAGTTACTTTATGCACAAAGGGAGTTTTGTAAATGATTTAACAATTGTTTTGATGAAAATAGCTTCAAAGCCTGTCCTGTCCTGATTGCTCCTCTTCTTGTGGACTCTACCTTATCCATAATTGTTATCACAAAACTGTGCTTACCTATATTAAAGAGAACGTTTTTGGTTACCATCCCCAATGAAATAACGTGGGGAAATGATGTAGCAATGGGATTTAATCAATTTTTTGAAAAAGTGACACATTACAGCTGGACTTTATTCATGCCATTAGCCAAGCCCAACTCAAAAACTTGACTGAGATGGGAAACCATAAGGTAGTCAAATATAAACAATAATAAAAACTGATATTTTTAAGTATACTTCAATAATTTAATAAATTAAAAAGTGGGCCATTTCAGTCTCAATAAGCATCAAAATAGTACCCTTATAAGTATACTAATTGTTCATTAAAGTTATTGTACTTAAAATTTAACTTTCGTTTACAAGTTTTTTGTAACGATTTGACTGTCTCGAAAGAAGCTTTGTCTATGTCAGGGATGGGCAACTTTAGTGGCCATAAAATTTATCATGGTACTTTGTAGGGGCCAAAAGTGAGCACAGGTTTACCACGCACGCACAGGTTTCCCCCCCCCCCCCCCTCCCAACATGGGTCTCAAAACACTTTTAACTCATGTTAATTAATACATTTATAGATGTTTGGGAATGTAGGAGTAATGATTTATAAATTGTAAGTAAATAATAAACAAATGCTGTACTAATGATCTATTATTATATGATCTATGACATTGTTATAAAGTGTAACTGACTTTTTTGCTTTAGCAGCATGCTTACAACTTTTCAGCTGCTCCTTTGGATGTAGCTTGATCACCTGCTCATCACCATCATCAGACTAGTTGTTAAGGGGTTTCTTCTTTTACCTTTATCTTCTGCCTAATTTCAAGGTTGCTTCCTCCATTCTCCTTCCAGTATCCTTTTCTACCTCTCACATGAAACCTTTTTTCTCTGTCGGACTTAAGGCAGACATAATCTGGTCAATTAAATTTTTGTTATTTTAAAGACTACTCTTACAACCACATGAAATCGAGCATAGCGTCAGTTCAGGCAGGTCACGAGAGTGAAACCCGGCCATAGTTAATCAGCTGACAGCTCAGCTGAGTAGTGACGATTCACCCATCTGTCCATTCACATAACAAGGCGGTCTATTTAACCGCCTCGCCCTACCATGGTGGATCCCCTGCCAGCACACCCGCTGCACACAAAACCTCTTCTGCGCTGCACATACTGCTTGTTCTACTACACGCCGGGGAAAAAGAATCGGAATCCTGCAAAATTCTACGTAAAAGCTAAGTGATGTCAAGCTCTGTATTCTTAAGTTTTATGCTCTGTTAGACAAAAGAAAAGGGCGATATATTCAAATAACATTTGGTTTTTCGAAACCTGCTTCCCTGCATGCATGACTGCACACTGTCAGCGAAAACGAATAGGATTCCTGAATTTGTTGCTAAAGCTAAGTGACTGCAAGTATCGTTTAAGCTTATGGTCCGCTATGGAAACTGGCGATATTCAAATAACATTTCCCGGACAAGGAAGGGCGATATTCACGTTGCGTAAACTGGCTATTTAAAGCGTGTGTCTTGTCGTGTAACCCGAACCTTATTGCTCGTATTCGAAACCTTTCAACAGGATTGCTAGCTGACATTAACAGACTATATTGGCTTCAGAGGCATAAAACGCACGGTAACCTTTATATGATCCTTGGGCTAACCTAAACGGTAAGCATACACCCTGCCCCGGATTATTGGTTGGTCATGTTCGTATACTCGCTGCCTCGTTCTGGAAGTGGGAGACCAAAGAGATCTGATACTTCGTGGACGCGGTCCGACTAGGCTAATCATTGAGCTGGCTTCTGATACGAGAGGTTCGTGGCCGTTCACGGAGGCTGATACGTAAGTGGGGAGAAAATGAATAAATAAATAAATGCGACAAATGATTAGTCTACATAGTTCACGTCCTAACGCACTGCTGCTCCAACTATTATCGTAACTAGTTCTGCGTGTGTAATCGGTAATGATGTGAAGACTAGGCCTACCGTTAACCTGGTATGTAATTATACATTCTATATCTTGCACGTTATTGCGTTGGCCGATCTGTATCCTGCATGGTATTTTTAATTTATCGGGACATAATTGCGCTCGTAGGCCTACTGCATCTGCGTAGCCTACTCGGATACCTAGCTAATAGTTTTCAGGTTGAATTTAAGTGTTGTAGCCTATTCATCATTATTACGGCTAAATTATATCATTGCCAGGGATTTGTAGGCTATATTACCCTAGCATACTACTGATTGCAGACAACCCTAATTCACATTGCAACATTACGCGTGTAGTTTTTTGTGGATAGCCTACTACTAGGGGAGAACCGGGACGAAAGAATAACATTGATTTTCGCGAAAACTACAGAAACCCGAATACCGTAGATCAGTCAGTATGTGACACGTGTAATCATTTCACTCTGCAAAGAACCAGTGTTGTGCGTCCCGTTTTTGCGGAGTGCTAGACCAAAGTTATTTTGACCGCTGAAAGTAAAATATCAAAACCGGAAGTGTTTTTCGGTCGTATAAGTGTGTTCATGTTTGAATTTTCCAAACATGCATAATTTTCTTAATACAACTGTGGACTAAAGGACAGCATAGGTTCGAATGTGATGCTTGCGAGACTTAGCTGCTAGCCAAGTTGAAAGCAAGCGAGACACGAGCGGGACGAAGACACACTGTTAAAGGCAGTGGTGAAAATCAATGCACAACCTTGGAATGCGTATTGACCCCATCAGAACCGAGTATTCAACAATGCCGTGGTATAAATGAATGTAATGTTTAATAAGCATTAATAAATGATGTCTGGTAGCTATTAATAAAGGTGAGTTGCTATTAAATCATCAATTTCAGACCGTTTAACGTTTGCGATGCAAAATTCAATTAATTATGCAACATGATGCTCTCGACGCATGGTTGATTTTCATGGATTATAGCAAGTGGGTAGGCGGAGCAAGAGGTCCAATTTCGGGGCTGGAAGATTCGCGCTTGGATTAAAGCCTTGCGTTTTCATAACGACTACGTCGAAACATCAGTTACTTTTAAATTCTTTACCGACGCAGCGCTTTCTATTGCTTTTGGGGGTTTATAATACTATGGTTGCAGAAACATGGCCTAAAGAGCTGCAAACTCTGCCTCGCAATATTCAATTTATAGCTTTGTTCGAACTATACCCAATCATCGTTGCTTGCATCCTATGGGAAACAGCTGGCCAAGGAAACAAATTTTGGCCTATTGCGACAACCAAGCCACCGTCAACATCATTAACAAAGGATGCTCGTCTGTCCCTTTCATCAATAGGCTAGTAGACGCCTGGACTGGATTGCGTTATGCATAATTGGATTTGGACTTGCGTTATGAAAAATTCACGCTTCGCGCTGTTCTTGCATATACTGCAAATACAACTTCAGTAGTTAGAATGGCCCTAGGCATACGGGCGCCATGAAGCCAATGTTACGCACAGCATCCTCCATGACCGTTAGGGAGAAGACCAACAGGCGTTGGTACGATATTAATTGGCAGTGACCTGAAGGGATGAAGAGCTTCTCCCATAGGCATGCCGGCTTCATCCGTAGCCGAAAGGTCACACATAGTTCTTCATCACTACACATAGAACTCCCCTGATTAGTTTTGCTCCCATGGAAGTCCAACAGGCGTTGGTACACATAGCCACTGATCCACGTAATGTTAGAAGACCGAGAGCTGGAAGGTCTCAGACAGTTTTTCATCACTACACATATAACTCCCCTGATTAGTTTTGCTCCCATGGAAGTCCAACAGGCGTTGGTACACATAGCCACTGATCCACGTAATTTTGAAGGACCGACAGCGGTAGGTCACACATAATTTTTCATCACTACACATATAACTCCCCTGATTAGTTTTGCTCCCATGGAAGTCCAACAGGCGTTGGTACACATAGCCACTGATCCACGTAAACGTAAAGGGGCCTTGGGTTGAAGGACAGGATGGCTACATCGGTAGCTGAAAGGTCACACATTGTTATTCACCACTACACATAGAATTTCCCTGGGTAATCCAATGTCTGGCTCCCAGGGGAAGTCCAACATGCGTTGGTACACATAGCTACTGATCCATGTAACGTTTAAAAGGCCTCGAGCTGAAGGACAGGATGGCTTCATCGGTAGCCGGAAGGTCACACATTGTTCTTTATCACTGCACATAAACTTCTTGGGGTTAGTCATACTATACTCTGGCACACGGGGGAGTCCAACAAGCGTTGGTACACTTAGCCACTGATCCATGTAACGTTAACGGACCTTGTGCTGAAGGACAGGATGGCTTCATCGGTAGCTGGAAGGTCACACATTGTTCTTTATCACTGCACATTAACTTCTTGGGGTTAGTCATACTATACTCTGGCACACGGGGGAGTCCAACAAGCGTTGGTACACTTAGCCACTGATCCATGTAACGTTAAAGGACCTTGTGCTGAAGGACAGCATGGCTTCATCGGTAGCCAGAGGTCACACATCGTTCTTTATCACTACATGTAGAACTTCCTGGGGTTATTTTGCACTGCATCTGGCACAGGGGAGTCCAACGGGCGTTGGTGCACATAGCCACTGATCCATGTTACGTTAGAAAGACCTTGTGCTGAAGGACAGTATGGCTTCATCGGTAGCCAGAAGGTCACACATTGTTCTTCATCACTACACAGGGATTTCATGGGGTTGGTCCGCACTCCGTCTGGCGCACGGGGGAGTCCAACAGGCGTTTGTGCACATGACATTGATCGTTGTGGTATTGGGGGATCCTTGAGCAGATGGACAGATCGGCTTCCTCCAAGGCGAGGGGTCGTTGCACGGTCATCATGTGTGCACATGCTGGCAGCACTGGCGTATGGTTGTTTTTTGGGGTTGTGCAGCTGTGACAGCTCAGCTGAGTAGTGACGATTCACCCATCTGTCCATTCACATAAAAAGGCGGTCTATTTAACCGCCTCGCCCTACCATGGTGGATCCCCTGCCAGCACACCCGCTGCACACAAAACCCCCCCCCTCCACCCCAGCTCCATCCTCTTCAGTTTCCCATTGCGCACATACACCTAGCCTATATCGCTCCTGCATGAATCACTAACATTTTCGAGTGCCTACTGATTTCTTTTCCTCTTTCCTTCCCGCTTCGGCATCCGCCGGAGCGATAGCTATAGATCAACAAACATCGTTCTCCAGAAGCAGACGGTCGGCTCCAGCTCCATGCATGTACCCAGCTATGATGCACCTGCCGGGCTTCAATCAGTCTTCCTCACCGGCTCCTTATACATTGACATTTTCATATGTTCGGTCTACAAATTTCTATTCTGTAATCAGCATTTAGTAACCGGTGCCAGTCAGCGGCGGATGGACTTCCCCCTCAGAGTCAGGTTCTGCCCAAGGTTTCTTCCTGCTAACAGCAGGGAGTTTTTCCTTGCCACCGTCGCCTTAGGCATGCTCTACGGGGTTTCAGGCCCGGTTCCTTGTAAATTGTTGTGATAATGACACTTAAAAGTGCCATTTATATATATACGTATATATATAACTGACTGAATGGATTCTGTCAAAACCATTCTCAGTGCTGCGGTTCTGTTCTAGCGTAACCCTAATGGGGGTTGTGCAGCTGCCCTCGCCGCCATACCCATGCTTGCTCGAGTGGATGGGCGGGAGGGCTTGGTGAACAGAACCATACCGCCAAACCTAAAATGTATTGTTTCATAATGTCAATAAAGTTATTTGAACAACAGTGGCCTGACTGAACTGATGTATGTGGAAGCAAAAACCTGCCAAATTTTTAATGTTAACTGGTTAATCATACAATTTGCTATTTAATTGACTTATTGTGTGCCCATGTATTGTGCCAATACATAACTGAAAATGCAATTGTTCAGATTGAATTTATGGTTACTTGTTTGAAACACATCGTGTATGCCCCAAGACCATTTAGCTATATTTAGACAAATAAGAGGGGAAAAAAGGTAAATCTATTTATCTGGGATTGCAATTGTGGTTGGAATGAAAACCAGCATACACAGGCGGCCCCAGGACTGAATTTGAGAACCACTGTTCTAAATAAACAAAACATTCACCCTTTAAAACACATGGCCGCCATCAGCCAATCAAATTTCGGCAGTCATTAGACAATGGCGATGTCTGGAGTCCTGTCTCCTGCTCGTAAGCAGCTGTGCACTGTTCACTGTGTACTCTTTATTAAGCGACATGCAGTATGCAAAAACATATCCTCCGTACTATTTTCCAACCATACTGTGGAAGTGTCGTAAGAAGTCCCACCCTTGCGCGGCCATGTCACATGTTGTTTTTGTTGTTATTGAAGGAAAACGTCAGCGAATCATACAGGGGCTTTAAAGGGGAATTCCACCAAAAAATTATGTTTTGTAGAAAAGTAGCTCTCCTCCTGAGTAGCTCTCAGCCAACTCTCTACCTGTAGTGAGAGCAGAGATATAGCCCCAAACTACTGCGCATGTACCAGGTACCTGCTTTACTGTGAACTACAACTACCAAGCGCTTACACTTTATGTGCGGTGTCAGACAACGGCAGTCACAGCTCGCCATTCCCACTGAATACAACCAGAGCGGAGGGGCTGGGCATTTTACTACGACTAGTCTTGCAGCCAGCGGCTCTTCGAGAGAGGCTATGTTACTCGCTGGCAAGTTAGCCACTAACGTTACAGCTACTGAAAAAAGTACCACCACAATTAGATGGAGTCTCCAAAAAAACAGCGGAAATACGCCCATTAATTTAGGAAAACACAGCCCTTCATTTATCTACTTTTGGTACAGTGAAAACATATTAGCTAGCCTAGCCAGACATCTGCAACACTTACTCATTTCTCCTCCCAGTCCTCTAACGATATGTCTGGGTGTCTTACGCCAGTTCATGTTTGGGGATCCAGAAGAATGTGTTAAAAACACCCAGCCTTATGCATGTGGTGTTCAAAATCAGGGTAACATTAATCAGACAGACTCTTCTCTCTTCATCAGTTTCTTGCTCCACAGATGACAAATGAACCTGTGCCCGGTGTTATGACCCCGAATATGGACTGGACCCAAACGCACGACTCGAACACAGGAATGCCAATACTCAGATATTTTATTGCTTAGACCAGGGATATTCCTGAAGCATGGGGAGAAAGGCAAAAGCAGTTAAAGTTCCAAGCCGGAACTGGACTTAACAAACAGGACAGTATTGCTCCAAGCCGGAGCTGGACTTTACAGACAAGATGGTATTGTTCCAAGCCGGAACTGGACTTTATACACTAGGCAGTTTTTGTTCCAAACCGGAACTGGACTTTATAACAGACAGACTGACAGACAGAGTGGGAGCGCTAAGCATCCAATAAATTATGCTTCGACCAATACTCCTGAAGCATAGGGAGAACATAGAATACAGACAGTCCAGTTATGAAGCTGCGGGGAAGCAGTGGGAGTGGGAGAAGCCAGGGAGGATGATGGAGACGGTCAACCGGATAGATGGAGCAGGGGAAGAGCGGGAGCGGGAACAGTAGAGCAGGACAGTGAAGCGGGGTCCGGGCAGGATGCAGGCGTTGCAGCAGGGCAGCGGCACAGCGGCAGCAGGGCGGCAGTAGCGACAGCACATCAACAGCAATCGCAACACTGGCAGTAGGCAGTCTACGCCGCAGAGTGGAGGAACAGAAGCCCGGGCTGCATGCACACACGTCAGGTGGAAGGCAGGGAAACCGCAACACAGGCAGGGATGGCAAACAACTGCAGGTTGGCAGACTGAAGCAGACAAAGTTAGTATACAAGGACAAATGAACAGCGGGAAATGCCGTTCCAGACAGGAGCAGACTTCGACTTAGACAGGATAGCAGGGCGAGTTAACGCCGGCACAGAACAAGACTTTAATTGTCATGGTTTTCACCATCTTCCCTCTGTTGCTACGGTTTTTATCTCTTTCCCATTTTTTCTTTCCAGTCTATCGGATTTTTTCTGCGTTCCATTTCAGTTTTCCTTCTCCCCGATAATTATTCGTTTCACCTGTTCTTTTACCTCTCAGGTATTTAAACCCCTCACTTCCGCTTCCAGGTGCTTCTTTGTCATTTCGTGTTTTCACGAGGTCAGGGTTAGTGAGTTTTTGTCTCTCTGCTTTTGTGAGAATTAAGATTTTCTTTTATTACGCAGTGCAGACATTCTTCTACTTAGAAGCCTAGGGGAATTAGGGTTTAGTTTCCCTTATTGCTCTTCCCTCTCCTTCGCTCCCACTCTCTCATTTCTGAGAGTGTGAGTTTTATTGCTTAGGCGACTGCATCGCCCTGGAGGCGGGCGACGGCGACTGCATCGCCCTGGAGGCGGGCGACGGCGACTGCAAAAGGAAAATGATTTAGGAAAATGATTTAGGAGAAACAACTCCATCAACATCCAGGCAATGTGCGATGGTAAGTGAAAGGTTACATGTATAGACTATTCGCCATTATCCTGGATCAAGGTTTTAGCCTATATTTGCCAATAATTCCGGTGAACAATTAAACATCACAAAGCAGGATGAAGTTAATTATTTTTTATAAAACACTAATAGTGAAAAGTTCAAACCCCAGCAGTTTGAATGTTTTGATGATGGCTGATCCAGAGTCTCTGAGCATTCATGGAGAAAGCTAGGCCCCCCTTTGTTTTAAACCTAGACTAAGCCAATAAGGGTTGTTTAGAATACCTGAGCACTCTTCTTTTGGAGCTGTAAAGTATTCCAAGCTCATTACTTTACTCGGGTGTAAATCATGTAGGTAAATCAATAACATTTTAAAATAAATTTTCTTGGCAACCAATGTAGAGATAAAATTTGAGTGATATGTGATCTCAGATTTGTCCTGAACAACAGTCTTGTTGCTGAATTCTCTACAACTTGAAGCCAGGTTTAAGCTTCAAGCAAGTCCACAAGGCATTAAAATGGTCTAATTGTGGTGATGTAAAAGCCTGAATTGTTTTTTCAGTATCCTGAAAAGACAGAAAGGATATAAGTTTAACTATGTTTCTGAGTTGGTGATATAGCATGCCTGAACATGTTTCTGGAAAAGGGCATAATATTGGAAGCAAGGGGCCAGGAAATGACTGGATTTGATCCAAGGCTGGTATAGGGCCAAGAATAAGGACATCAGATTTATCAGAGTTCAGCTGAAGGAAATGTGAACATCAGTTAAACAGTCATGCAGCACTGACAACTTGCTAAAATCAGTAGGTTTAGCTGACGAGTACAGCATAACAATGAAAAAACATGCTGACAAGTCATTTGACCCAATGGTAACATGTAAATATGAAACGAGATTGGCCCAAGTACTATTTTTGAGTGTAGGCTCAAAACTTACCTTTTTACTCAATCCTGTAGATAGAGGTGTGTGGGTAGGGTGAATCTGGTGAGCTAATCTGACTGTATTGTCGCCCTGTGACTGAATGTCGCTGCGTTGCCGTTTGTTCTTCTGTGTCGTGTTGGGGTGCAGTCCAGGATCACTCTCATGGTTGTATACATTTGGTTTTGTGTTACTATCAAGGAAGTCAGTGGAAATCAGAATCAATTTAATGAGTCATAAGTACAGAAGCAACTATTCCTGCAAAGGCATAACTGAATGGCCAAGCTTGACCAACACAATGGCTGCATACAAGTTAGCCACGAAAATCCACCAACTGTAAACCCATCTACTTCCTTATTAAAAATCTCCTGCTAAAGTTCTTATAATAAGTGGTAAGTGTACATTTTTATTACGTTATTAAGAGTCTTTAGCTGTTGGTGAAAGCACCCTTCTGCAGCACAGGGGCATCAGGAAAGGTCAGCATTGGAGTGGCGTTGCCCTAGTATTATGCACTGCAATGAATTATGTAGCTCCTCCATCCAGCGTGCAACCTGCACCCTGGGCTCTTTGAATGGCATTAGCCACTAGAGAGGGGAATCGTCAATCCAACAGTGTAGGAATAGCCACACACCACACAGAGACAATGGAAGCTCCCACCGAGTGCTGCAGTAATTGTGTCGCTGTAATCTCATGCTGCACCAGGCGAGTCGGACATACAGTACGTCTCCCTCATTCTGTGCAAAAATATTTTTTGAACTTTGCCACAGCTGTTCCTGTTGCTGGGGCTCCAAGCCATAATAGTTATTTTCCCATATCTCCTTAACTGGCATATCTCTCCCACTCTCCTCCTCTTCTGTCTGGGGGGGACTGGGCCAGTAGGGCCATGTCCAGGACAATGGTGGTTGTGTCCTGGAGGTGACAGGGTGACAGATATTGCAGGTGGGGAGCTGTGGAAAGGCCATTTACAGGAAGGTTGGGAGGACAGCCTTGTGTGGCAGGTGACAGCGGGACGAAGGGAAACAGACAGCTGAAGTGCAGTGATAAGGATGTGAGTCTTTGATGCTTTAACAGTATGTACAAGTGGTTTGGAAAGTTGAGGAGGGGGGACTCTCTTTTGAATGAGAGTCTTCACAGAGCGCTCACTGTACCTGTCCCTAGGACTAGAATACAGCACACGCATCTCAGGAAGTTCAACCCCAAGATTCAGGGGTCCTGCACCACAGCCATCGACACAGAACAACACACTGATAGCCCCCCCCCCCCCCCCCCCCCCCCCCCCCCCCCCCCCCCCCGCGCTGTGGACCCAGTGTCTATAACAGCAGATCATAAGCAGAGCACTGGGATGTGACAAAATTTCCCAAAATGAATTCAGCCTCCAACCTGAGTCTGCGGGTGGGAGCTCCGTTTTCTTTGCTGTGCTGCTGTCCCCAATAAGCAGCACAGGTGGTTGGGAAGGAGATCTGTGGGTCTGCAGTGCCCTGTCTATGCCTGGGCGCTGGAGGACCTAGGGAACTACCTTGTTGTGTTAGGGTACATGTTCATTTTTTTAAAAATTTGTTTCATCTATAGTCCAGAGGAATCATGAAAGAAGAGAGGAAGGTTATAGCGACCAAGAGGAGACCTGCTTCTGAGGGGTTCAGGTTGTCTTGCAAGAGAAAATAATCTGATTGGGTAAATACAGGACAGCATTTCATATAAATTGCTGAGAGACCAGGCAGTAATCATGGACTGCAGAAAGATCAAGGGATATATTTTTTGGGATAGGTGTGACTCATTCCTGTTTGACGGCAGCTGGAAAATAGCCTGAGGACAGTGGGGTATGAAAGAGGGAAATGAAAGAAAGAAGATCAGGAGAGATTGCTTGAGGCTACCAATGTTTTTTTAATATTTGAATAAAAATGTACTCATTTACATCTTCAGATGAAATTTCAAGATTTCATGATTAAAACAATAAATCTGTGTTTGGTTTCTAATTTCTCAGTGGGGGGGCATTTTTATGAATAATTTCAAATAAACTGAAGCAAAGATTACACAGACACATAGACCTCAGATCATTCATAGGTCATTTTTGCCGGAGCCTTCTATTTCATATACATGAGAGAATTTTAATCTCCTGTTTAAAAAAGTGCTTTAGCTATGCATAAACTACATCCTATTACCCAAGACTCACCAAGATAGAAATCAATTGTCTATTCCTTCAAGATAAAAGTCACCAATTTAATAACCTAAGACTTAAGACCCATTTTACATAAGCGCTTTAAATGCCTTGAATTTCCATATTATTTCCAGTGTGTAGTTTGATAATGGGAAGCAAGAGAACAAAACCTGTCTTTGGAAATCTATTTGAAATAATACATAGCAAGTGGAGACATTAACTGCCATTAAATTGTCAAGGTGTTTCTCAACTGTCTTTGTTGAAATAAAACTCAGACCACCCTTTAAAGAGAAAGTTCAAAGTAATATGAAGTTGGTGCATTGACAAATCTAAATCTTGGTTAAACTAACTTTTGTTGTTTTAATCAAACATCTAGTTTTCTTCAATTGATTCATTCAGAGAAATCCTTTCCTGTAATCCTGGAAATTTTTCTTTTGTAATGAAATTATACAAATAAATACTGAAGAAGAACCTATGGGCATTCATTAAATATTAGTTCATTATTAGAGAACACTGGAAAATTTGACTCAATCCCAAAATGGAGGGGGAAAAATAACTTTGGAAGCCCAAACCACTACAGTAACATCTTCTGTCTGTTCAAGTAAGTGGATCCTAGCATACACTTCTTTTACCATTTCATGTGGGCCATCATTGGAGTATTCGATCTTGTGTGCAGTGCACACAGGTCGACCACATCCACCCAACTGAGTAGCTCTTGTGGGATTAGGAGATGAGGATGGGGAAATCATTCCAATCAAAACACTCCCTCCCTGGGCAATGTTATAACATTTTTTTTGTTGTCATTTTTGACTGTCAGTGCTTTATTGTTATTTATCCCCTGAAGAAAAATAAGCGAATATGATGCTACTTCACTGAACTATCAAGGTGCATGGAGTGGAATACAATAGCAGCAGCAGCAGCAGCAGCAAAAAACGAAACAAAAAGACAGCTACACTTGAAGAAGAAAGGAAGACATTTGTTTCTTTTATTGCTTAAAACCAAAGTGTTTCAGCACTAATCTTTGTCATGGTTTTTCAGGCAAACAATAGAGACAATACTTAAGATGTTTTTTTAGATCAAAATAAATCATACAATACAAAAAAAAGAGGCATGTTAACACAATATTATTTATCCCAAACAGATAAACTAAATACATACTGAGTAACATGCTCCTCTACAGCAGGGGGTCCAATGGGTCCCCTGTGCATGCTGGCCTTCTCCCCAACCACAAATGCAGTCACTGAGTTGCAACAAACTGTTCATTATTCTTAATGAAACACTTAATGTCTGTTTAGAGGTTTACGCTCTTAAGGCTAGGTACATATTCATGAAGAGACATTTGAAAGGATATGTATGGCAATGAATGAAACAAACAATTCAAATATGTGGTGAGAATTCTTAAAACCAGGAATATCAGGCCAGTGTTAGCAGAATTGTCAGCAACAAGATTCAATTCATCTGTACATTCTATTATTATGCCCAAAATTATAATGCTTTTGGAAGTGTGTTTCTGTACAGTAGTGGTCAAAACGGTGGAAATACTTGGGATAATGGGGGACATAGCAGGTGGTACCACACTTGTGTGGTTTCTGAGTTAATTAAGCAGCATTTAATGCTTATAAAAAATATTGGACTTCCAGCAAATTTGCAGCAAATTAGCTTTGTGGGAACTGCCCTTCACTTCTGGCAAAGTTTTTAGTTCACCACTACTGGCAAACTCTGACAAAACTCTGGCAACATTTTGTGGAAAACTATTTAGTTTGTGGCAAATGCGCTAGTTAGTTAGTTATTTTATTGACACAAACAGATAAAACATTTTGGTCCAAACAATATACAAACAAAATCTTATCTACAATAAAGTCATTAGTTAAAATATTACAAGGATTACAATTACAAACACACAGCTACATATTAGCTGCAAGTTGCGGCAAACTATCCAGTTTTGTAAGGGCATGCACACAAATGCTAGGCAGGCCCGGGGGGTATACTACGAAGGAAGCTTAACATAGCCAGGGTTTATTTACGTTAGCTGGCTTCAGAAAGCCTAAATACCGCAATCTGGCTTAACCGGTACTACGAACGTGGTTATCAACTTGCTAAGTGAACACTGGCTTTATTAATCAAGGTACATGCGTGTTCCTATAAAAGGGGCAACAACGAGCCTATAGTGGTGCAGCATGGGCTGTACTAGAAGCAACGTATTTCTCTCCTGTGGGAAAAAAAGACTGATATGGACAGATATAATGGACGGGTAAGAACATGAAACAAATAATATGAGCAAAAAGCAACACCATTGCCTCCAACAAAGCCAGGAAGGAGCTTTTGTTAAAAAAATAATAATAATAATAAAATGCTCATTGTGTAGGTTAAATTTGTTAGGCTAGTTAATACCTTATTCACATTCCCACTCGTAACAAATAAATATATACTCTCAGTACATTGTCATACAGTTTATTTCTAATGTGACAGCTGTACTACTACATTCTAGAGCTCTAAACTTTAAACTTGGTACAGCATGTTTAAAAATATTGCTGAAGCAATCACATCGTTTTTTCATTTTAAAAAAAGTCTCTCAAGCATTTTCCGGAACTCAGAAAATCTTTTGAGGAACTCACTAATCTCGCCCTGCGAAGAGGTTCCCTCAGTATCCACACATATCTCTACGGGATCCTTTGGAATGGAGGCGCTTTTTTTCAAAGCCAAGGAGTTGATTGGTCAAAGGGCGGTGCTTTTATATGTTTCAATCTGATAGCCTGCACATAACCTGCCCCGGAGCAGGTTAGCCGCGCAGAGTAAGTTGCCGTGGCAATATACCCCGATTAAAAGTGAGTCGGCTTCGTGATACAGAAAACCCAGGCTTAATTTAGCTAGCTATCCCCTTAATCTCGCAACGTAGTACACCCCTCTGGTTGCCTAATTATAACTATCATCCTGGTGTAAATGGATGTAGGGAGTGTCCCATGTGGAGGCAATCAGGATCAGAGATAGAAAGGGACAGTTGGAAATATCACACATTTGTTAACGTTTTTTTCCTAATCTGTTCTTACAAAGGAGTTCCGGTAAGCAAATCAAAAAGGTTTCCTCCAACTATAGGGAAAAGTTTTGAAGCCTCCTGGCTAGGATCTTCATCCACACATCCCCTCATAGCACTCATGAATGAGTTTTTGGGAGCTCTGGACAGATCCAAGGTTCTGTTGTTCTGTCATGGACCGGTACCTCTGGGGATTCTGGAGGAGAGAAAGAGCGTTCAGGCAGGTAAACACGCTCAGCAGCTGTCCGGTCCCCTCCCCTGAGCGCCACTTTCTCTCCCTCTTATGCATCCGTCTGTTCGCCGTAAAACTGGCTGCACCTGGTGCTTAATAATCCAGGTACAGCTGTCCCTTGTTTCATCACTCAGACAGCTCCAGACAGTGACACTGGCGGTTTCATAGCTCCTGGAAAGTCATTTTCTGTCTGCAACTGCAGTCTTACAGGCAGGCAACACACACACACACACGAGACCTCAGTGACGTTGAAAGAGGGGTGATTCTCGGGCCACATTTGGCAGGATCTTCAGCGATGGAGACAGCTAAACTTGCTGATGCTTCACCTGGAACAGTGTCTAAGGTGGTGTCAGCATGGAAATCTTATGGAAAGACATCATTAACAAATGGCCACTGTGGAACTGTGGTCAGAGTGTATACATTATCTCAACAAAAAAACGTTTTTAACATACAAAAGTTACTCACGTATATTAATAATAATGCCCACATTATAGCAATCCTGGGGATTCAGTTATGCGTTTTTTTTTGTAGTTGCATTGTCCCTCGTAAATTTCCTTTTCACTGTTTGAGTACAGCGAAAGTGTCCAAGGCAGTCACAGAGTGAAAAATAAAAATTATTTTTATTAGCAAAAGTTATGGTTAAACTTTGCGGTTAAACAGATTTTGGCTCTAGCAATACATCTTACCTAAATAGCTGGCTAGCGAACTGCTAGTCCAGTGATTGACTCTGGAAATCTGTACATAAATAACATACGCATATTGTAGTCTATACGCCTACATAGCTTAGTAGCCTACATTCCGAGCAAACAATGCATAGGCTAGGCTATTTTCTGTGCTTTTGGTCTGTTTTTGGCGAGAGATGAAATAAGTCAAACTTCTAACAAAAACATGGTTATCATGGCACAAGGCCGTCCGAATTGGATGCGATTCCACAGTAGCCATGCAAATGTTTCACTACATACTTAACTTACTATGAAGAAACGAATCCTGTCCGAAAAGGAATCCTACACATAATTCTCTGTATTACGATACTATAACAATGTACGTTACATTATGTAGCCAGTTGAGCTTGTTAGTAGTACAGTAACATTAACATTACAATTTTTTAATAGCCTACTAAAATATTACAATCTCAAATGCCCTTCTGTCATTCTGATTCTACCACAGTGTCTGTAACGTTTCTAAATTAAGTTCTTCCCTCGTTTGACTCAAATAAATCACTACAATGCTGTTACATGTACAACCCATTGTCTTGCATAGGCTACGCGTGGTGACTTTGCTGACATGCGATAATATTGCACTTTCATTTATTTGTAGTTCATGGTAAAGGACAGAATCCACGCCTATGTTTTTCTTTCAGCTACAATACATGTATGTTTGCATGTATTCTGCATGTGTGATGGGTAGCACAGCCACTGGCATGCCCTTGTCAAATGTGTAAGGGCATAACATGTTTCTCTTTTGTGATTGATCAGTCAATTATGTAAGTTCTATATAAACCGAGTATACCTGTGGGTCTGACGGTGTGCTTCTAAAGTTGTGACCACTTGAGGTTCCGTAGGACGTTTTTCTTCCGGGCTTGAGCCAAGGTCCCCGCAGTTTCGTTCTGCTTGAATTTGCTATTCCGGCTGTAGTGATTGGGTGTCCTGAGCTGTGTCTACAGGTATCTGTAGGCCAGTGCATGCAATCCCCTCCACAGCCGCTTCCAGTGATACTGTAGAATTTCAATAAATTCGATGTTCATGGGAAACATGTCTCTGTCTTTATTCAATTGAAGGAACCAAGGGAACCCATTTTGTATAACATAAAGGCGTTTGAAACCTATATATATATACAGTGCCCTCCACTATTATTGGCACCCCTGGTAAAGATGAGTAAAAACGGTTATATTTTTTTAAAATATTTAGTCACATATCCTTTGCATGCCATGACTTCCTGATGTCTGTGACCCAACAACATCAAACGACTCTTGATATCTTATTTTCTGGTACTCTTACAAGCAATACTATAATGTCTCTGCATTTGAATGGATCTCTATGGAATTGGGGGGTGGGACTAGATTTAGCTGTAAATTATGCTGGAACAGTATGGAATACATGGTTGGTAAAATGGCTGTAAGTCATCAAGGGTCTGACGTATCAAACAAGCCTTAAACCATCACTCTGCTGCCAGAAATACAGTAGATATGGATGGATAACTTAAAGGGTTTCTTCTCCTGATTTATTTTTCCATAGAGTTCAATAGGATAATTTGTCAGGAGAAACAACCCTTAAAAGGGATAGTTCAGAATTGTGGACATAATGTCTCAATTATGACTTACCCATTTTCAGCTAATTCCATGCTGTCCCTTCTTTTGGACATACACACGTTGCTAATGCTAGCGCAACTCTAAGGTAACCGGTAGCATCCACTACCAAACGCACTTAAATACTCCACAGTGCACCCAAAGCAAATAAAATACGACGACAGTCTATCTGGGGAGCGATACTTTACCTACGAATGTATTGCCGGCACTGGTCGACTACAAAAACAAAGAAAAGCAACAAGTTGCAATGGCCACGTTCGCTCCGCCGCCGTACTTCCACAGAGAATATAGGTCAGCACAAAGTAAAGGATTCAACGACAGTTTGACTTCAAAAATGATGGTATAAACACTCAAAATAACCCCGATAGACTGTTGTCGTATTTTATTTGCTTTGGGTGCACTCTGGAGTGTTTAAATGTGTTTGGTAGTGGATACTACCGGTTACCTTAGAGTTGCGCTAGCATTAGCAACGTGTGTATGTTCAAAAGAAGGGACAGCATGGAATTAGCTGAAAATGGTTTCCATCAATCAACTACATCATGGGTAAGTCGTAATTGAGACATTATGTCCAAAATTCCGAACTATCCCTTTAAAGTGATCCATCCATATCTACTGCATATCTGGCAAAAGAGTGATGGTTTGAGGCTCGTTTCATACCTCAGACCCTTGATGACGCAGGGGTGGCAATAATTGTGGCACACATGGTTTTGTTAAAAATAATTATTTCTTAATGAGGGATTTTTTTAAATCTCATAATAAATTTACTTCAATTAAAGGTTGGATTTTTCTAATTTTTTCTGTGTGAGATTAAGCTAATTCACCAACTGTTGAATTTGTTATAACCCTTTTTACTCATCTTTACCAGGGGTGCCAATAATAGTGGAGGGCACCCTATATACATATACTTCCTGGGTGAAATTCCCCAGATGGCGTAGTCTGGCTGTTATTCTCCTAATGCCTATTGATACACATGCATGTCTCTCTCTACATTTATTTATCATATGGTTTATATACATTATCTGCACTTACTCATACAAAAATAAATGATATCTCAACAAAAAACTTTTTCAATGTATAAAAATGCTACCAAATCTTTCCTTAATTATTTCATGTAACTTGGCCCTGTGTTTTATCATCCTACCATCTGAAGAGAATGTGGTCATCGAAACTTGATGTGACATAGTGGAAATAACGTGCAATTCAGATGTGTTACACTTTGAAATGTTAAGAAATTAGTAGACTATAGGCTATGTTTGAAAAACTGTCCGCATCCAGTGCTTTGGGTCGATGAAAAGTACAGCATGAATCAAATGCATTATTATTAATATTATTATTATCATTTCTTTATTTATGTATTCCTTTGGAATATTTGTATTTTATTAGTACCCTGTGTGGTCCTACAGAGCCTAGACATTCTTTAACATTAATTAAATAACATTTGTGATTATTTGACATGTTAAAAGATAAAATAATTAGTACTATCTTACTTATTTTCCTTCATCTGACCCACATACAGTAGGCTCCTGACCCACAAACATACAGAAGGTCAAACTTTCGGTGCTGTATAGGTAATGGTGCATGCCCCGCCAACCCGTAACTTGGCCAATGTCCAATGTACATTGCATACTCCTTGATCATGATGTCTTTGCATTAGTTTGCAGTGCAAGGATAACAGTCAAACAACCAAATCAATTAACTGCCAAACTAAGAGCATTTCATCAAGAATGGTTTTTGAAGAACTCTATATAGAGCAGTATGCCATAGTCAGGTTGTAGTCCATACTGTCACTACACCTGCCAAGACCTCTTTTCTGTTTGTCCTTCACTAGGTTCTCGACAAATGGATGAGTGCATGCATGGTGCACACCTAAAGAAGCACACAGGCCTGATTGCTTTGTTCCAACAGTGAAAGGTTCTGCCAGGGGGTGGGATGCATTTTCTTGGCATGGTTTGGTTGCACTCATCCCTGAATGATTCTGATTGGTCACCTTCATCCCATGTTGCAGTATTCCTTTCCTGCTAGGAGGGGTGTCCAGGATGAAATTGCCCCTTTCCATAGAGCATGTCACATGGTTTGATAGCATGATAATGTTATCCCTGTGCCGTGACTTTCTCAGTCACCAGATTTAATCAAATTCAGCATTATTGGGAATATTTCTACATCCAGCAACAAGGCATGAGTTGATTGATTTTCTCACGAAAGAATGGTACTGCATCCCTCCTGCAAAAGACACTGGTAGATCATGTGCCATGGTGGATACGAGCTGATTTGGTGGCATATAGTGGCCCAACACCAAATTAAATAACCAGAAATTAAATGTGGCCCTAAACACCTAGCGATGGAAGAAATTTATTGTGGTATCATCTACTACACCACTCTCACCTACGTAGTGGACTGACCTGGAAGAGTATTCTAGGACTGAGACCGCATTTACATTTATTTGCACAGGATTCAAGAAATACAAAAGCTGAGGTATCACAAGAACAGTTTATTTTACACCACTTGATAAAAACACAAAAGACTACCCAACAGATATCAGGGGAGTTACCCTGGTTCACAAGGCCTCAGTTCATAGTAGGAATGAGGAGCTTCAGTACATAATATAGGCCTCTAAACACAGCGAATAATATAGATGGTAATATAATCCCCAATGACTGGTCAAGCATATTGCACTTGCACACACATCACAGTAAAATTACAGTAAGCATCAGTATGTATTACAATAAACAACTAATAAAATATTCACAATACAAGCGGAGTAGGAAGGATAATCACAGTGGCAGGTCGTGTATATTGCACTTGCCCATGAAAATAAATACAGCAAAAATGTGCTGTACACGCCAAGTTCACAGCAGACTAAGATTGGTGAATAGTAGGCTACTCGACATTCTGAACACCAGAAAAATTTCTCACTGCACACCAGTGCAACACTTCACACAGTGAACATGTATTTCAAACTTTACTTTGCACGTAGCCCATACTACTATAAGTAAGCCTTATTTTATACGTTATTCAAAAGAAGGTAGGCATCGTTTCACCCACCTTACATCAAAACACACAACTGGTTCCCCACAGCACACTGGCAAGAAGTGGGAACTACAATAATTACAGCGTTATTGTACCTGCAGAGTTCTACAATTTAAAACAAAATAACTAATGAGAAAAACAGCGGCTATAGTTTTAGCTGCGGTCCTGCGGGATCCTTTACAATAGTCGACTGTGCGTAGGCTACCACTACCAGATGTATTTCGGCTACACACTCAAGTCCCCATATCCACACTTTTATTACCACATAGCGCTTCTCCCATGGGCACCTGTAGCTGCTATATTATATCCTGGCTCCACACAGCATGTAGTCCATACCAAATGATAGTACCTGAATCTCGCGAGAATCACCTGTCTGCCCTGGCAATAATAAACCTTAACAAGCAGCCTGCTGCCCCACCCAAGGGTGCACCTGGGTCCTAAGGTCCTCGGGGTTACACAAAAAAAAGAAAAAAAGCAATCACTGCTATTTGGTTGAATAGACCTAAAGAAAATTAACATACAAATATCAAAATTTTATGACCATAAATAATAGTACTGTAATTGTGTTATGTACTGTGTTGATATGATGTACAATGAATCATAATAATGTTTCAAGTTTTATAATATTATTATTACTATTATTATTTGTATTAGGGTGGCAGCATAATAATAGTAATAATAACACAATTAACAATCAGGTAAAACATAATAAAGGATAAGTATACAGCAGCATTCTCACTGAACATTATACAGTACAGACTTACTAAAAATATTTTACAAATTACCTATAACAACAAGCACCAGTTAATTAGCAGAGTGAATTAAGGGAAACAAGCATGTCCTGGTGAATAGTTAAAATAAAAAAAATCTACTGAGCAGCTTCAGCTTATTCAAAACTCCACTGCTGAATAAGTGGTACTAAGAAATGGCCCGCATCACCCCTGTTTTAGCTTCTTTGCTCCTTTGTCTTTTAGAATTGATTTTAGGGCTCTTTGTTAGCATTTAAAGCACTTAATGGTCTAGCACCTGAATCCATTAATGACTGCTTGACCGTGTATTAACTTCAGCGAGCACTACACTTGGCAAAAAAACACCCTGTTAGATATTCTTAATGTTAAACTTAAACACAGAGAGGAAGACGCTTCTTACCACAGTAAATAAGAGACTGTCAATCCAACAGTAGTTTTAAATCTCATTTTAAGACTTTCTTTTTTACTATGGCTTTTACCTTACTACTGATCATTGTATTACTCTAATTTTATAATGCTTTCATAATTTACATTGTTTTTAATTAGTACCCTTTTATTTTACTTTATGTTTATTCCATATATTTTTACCTCCTTTTATTATTCTTTTACTTTTATTACAATGCTGGTCAGATTGTTCCATTTGTTTTACTTTTATGTTCTGTGAAGCACTTTGTGATGCATCCTATGTAGAAAAGGTGCAATAGTAGAGTTATTATTATTATTGTTGTTGTTGTGTTCAATACTAATATGAAGAGAGGGATTTTTCAGAAGGGATTCCGAGGAGTAAAGTGAATCATGAGGGAGGGCATGTCACAGACTAACTAAAGAAAAAACTGGCCTGTCACCCATGGATTGCATGGAAGTGGATGGGGCAACAAGGCTGCTGAGCTCTGCTGGCACTTATGGAGAAGCTGTCTGATGTAATTTGGTATAGAGTTATGGATGGCATTGTAAGTAAGTAATAAGACATTGAATTCAATGTAAGCTTACTGGGAAGCCAATGTAGTATGAGCATGATATGGTCTCTGTTTGAGGTACGGGTGAGGATTCTAGCTGCAGAATTCTGAATCATCTGCAGCTGTGACAGGTGTCTGGATGGAAGTACTGCCAACAGAGCGTTACAGTAGTATAAACTGGATGTGATAAATGCATGCACTAATTTGTAAGCGTCTGGCAGACAGGGATGGCCAGAGACAAGCTATATTATATAACTTGATAAACGATACCTTTTGAATCTTTTTATGTGTGCCTCAAATGAGAGGTTAGAATCAATTATTACTCCCAGGCTTCCTGCAACAGATGCTGGGGAGATTAGTTCTTTACCCAAGGACAGGGTAAAAACACCCATTTTTTTCAGTATGCCCTGTGAACCAATCAGTAAAAGCTCAGTTTTGCTGCCGTTGAGTGAGTAAATAAGCAAGCTGTCTCCAGCTATGGATGCCATTTATACAGTTTGTTAAATGTCAGTTTGTTTGTTAACTAACATGAATTAGCAGTGGTTTTAGATTTTACGTTTTCCGCACATATACTGCATTTGTGTGTCATCTGCTTAAAAATTTAAACCAAACCCAAAGCTATGAATGATCAATCCAAGGGAGAGCATATAGGCCCAACACGAAAGAGGCCCAAGAACAGAGCTCTGTGGAATGCCTTATGTTACTGTTGTAGGGTCAGATTTACAGTTGCCAAGGGTCACAAATTCTTGTTGATCAGTAAGATAAGACCTAAACCACTGCAATGCAGTGACTTTTATATTAAGATATCTTCCATTCTACTGAGTAAGATGTTGTGGTTAACAGCATGGAATGTACTCATGTCCAGTAATATGAGGGTGCTTATGAACGCAGCACTCTCACCAGAGCAGTCACAGTACAATGTTATGCCATTAAACCTGACTGAAATAGTTGACCTGACTGAGAAATCTATTAGAGGAGATATTGTTCTGGACTTGGGTTGGTATAACATGCTCCGGTATATTTTGAGAGGAAAGTCAAATTAGAAATTTGGTTCTGAAGTTCCCAAGGATGTCAGAATTTAGAAAAGGAGTATTTGGAGTAGGTGTGTTAGGAGTGATAACAGGTTAAAACCCAAATTTTGTCCGTCAATATCTCTGCAGTTTCAGCATCAATTACCAAGCTACTTGGCTGATCAACTCATCTCAGCAATATCTCATCATAAATATCTCATCATAAATAAAAAATGTAAAATACAGCCGTTTTGATATAGTGAAGTGCATGGCTTATCCGCGTAAGCATTCATAGGTGGCTCAGTTATGTTTGTTTTGCTGTGAAGCTCATTTTCCTATTGAACTGGGTGGGTGACTGTAAAAATGGTTAATTTCTACACAGTTCACCCGATATGGATGTAAAAACCCTCAAACTTTAACAGTTAATATTGTTCAATTCATTAGACTTCGCATTAAAGAAAAACATAATTTAATGTGAAAAGAACATTCTTATATGTGAAAAGCATAAGATGTGCACATTGTTTTTTGTCTAAAGTAAATTTAACTGTAGTGAACTGATGGGGCTTGAACCCAGGTCTCCAGTGTGATAGTCCATTGCTGGAACCATAAAGCTAATGGAGCTTTTGCATTTTGTGGGGCAGTTAGACAGCCTCTTAAGCATTTAGGTTGTGTATCCTGCGATTGTGCACTTTGAGATGAGACTACTTTGATCAGACGTTGTCATTTCCAGATCAGATGTTGTTATCCATTGGGGAGAATTATTCTTTGAGGGCATGCACTGCAAGGGTCTGTCTTAACAAGGGTTTTAGTCCTGTAATGAGACTTACAATCTTATTTTCTTTCTGTCAAGTAGAAAATATTAACGTGAAAGTGAATATCATAAAGTGAAAGTGTCTTACCCCATTGGCAAATCTTGAAATGAGTGAAACTATCTCATCCCATAGGCAATCTTTTTTGTCTTATTTTTCAAAAAATAAATAAAAATGAGATTTTAAGTCTAAATATAATACTAAAATGCTTGTTAAGATTGACTTTGTTTAAATTGCCTTAAATAGAGCACCCCAATAAATAGGTGAGAATTGACCAAATTTGGCATATGCGTGAAGGGGTTAACTCTGTGCATTAAAATGTTATTATTTTTCCGTGGTCAAATTTTTTTCTTACCACACAGACAAAGATATGACTTTTTATATTATTATTTATTCTGGCCTATGTCATATTTTTGTGTGCGCCAGTTCGCAACCAATTACATACTCGTAAGGCTTTGACTTTAGCCGTCTTCAGGTCACTTTCTGCGCCATCCTCATTGTACACGTGACTCCAAGGACACAACTGCGCATGTGAGATAAGCACAAAATGAAAACTTCCTGTTTCAGATATGCTCCCCATTGGTTTCTCTTGGTATCGCTGGCTCTACATATTATATACTCTAAGGTCCTAGCGCCTGACTTTCCCGTGTGCGTTATGATTCTCAATGGTGCATTTTGTCAAATCAATCTGAAAAAAATTTAATGAATAAAGCTAGTGGCTTAAAAAATATATTTGGATGGATCACTTTAAGGGGTGTTTCTCCTGACTCATTTTCCTATTGAACTATGGGAAAATAAGTCAGGAGAAACATCCCTTAAAGTGATCCATCTATATCTACTGCATATCTGGCAGCAGAGTGATGATTTCAGGCTCGTTTGATACCGCAGACCCTTGATGACTTAGCCAACCATGTGTTCCACACTATTCCCTAGCTTAATCTAGTCCCACCCCCCAATTCCCATAGAGATCCATTCAAATGCAGAGAGGTTATAGTATCCCTTGTAAGAGTACCTGAAAATAAGATATCAAGAGTATTTTGATGTTTTTGGGTCACAGACATCAGGAAGTCATGGCATGCCAAAGGATATCCAACCAAATATTAAATATGATGACTATTTCAGTTTATGTTCATTTGTCCAATTACGTTTGGTTCCCTAAATTGGGGGGGGGGGCTATGTATAAAAATGGCTAAAATTGCTACACGGTTCACCCGATATGGATGTACAAACACTCAAATTAAAGCTGAAAGTTGGCACTTTAACCTCATAGTCACTGTTCCATTTAAAATCCAATGTCCTGGAATACAGAGCCAAAACAACAAAAATGGTGTCACAATACTTACAGACTGTAAGTACGGCACTAGCCTACACATAGCCCAACTTGTACAGAATGCAGCTGCTAGGGTTCTTACTAGAACCAAGAAATGGGAGCATATCAGCCCGGTGCTCAAAACTCTTCATTGGCTGCCTGTCAAATTCAGAATTGACTACAAGATTTTACTTCTAGCGTTTAAAGCTTTAAATGGCTTTGCCCCTGAATATCTGAGTGACTTACTCATTCCTTACTGTCCTCCTAGATTACTTCGCTCTCAAAATGCTGGCTATTTGAAAATTCCTATTATATCTAAAATTACAATGGGTGGCAGAGCCTTCTCTTACAGAGCCCCTTTCTTATGGAATAATCTTCCCATGTATGTACGGGCTGCAGACACACTTTCTGTCTTTAAGTGTAGGCTAAAAACGTACCTCTTTAGTAAATCCTATAGTTAAGGATGTCGGGGGGGGGGGGGGGGGGGCTAACCTTCTCTTTTCCTCTCTCACCCTGAGCTGCAGATTACTCCGGCCCGTCCCCCTCTCACCCTGAGTTTGCAGACTGCTCCAGTTATGCCCCTCACCCTGAGTTTGCAGACTGCTTCGGACCCGTCCCTCCTTTGGTTTATCCTCCCGACTTCACGCAACCGGAGTCCCAGATGCATCACCCCGCCCCCTTTGAACTGATGATTGAACTGATTATTGAATTGACTATTACCATTCAGTCCACCTTTAGTCTAAACCGGGCCGGCCAGCGAAGGATGGGCACCCCCTCTCTAGCCAGGTTCCTTCCGAGATTTCTTCCTACTGGGGAGTTTTTTCTCGCCACTGTTCAGTGTTTTTTTCTCCCCTACCGGGGAGTTTTTTACCTCATTTTGCTGGTTGGGGGCTAAGGCCTGGTTTTTTTGCTCAATTTTCCTTCTGTTTCCCTGTGCAGCGTCTTTGTGACAGTTCTCTGTAAAAAGCGCTATACAAATAAAATTGAATTGAATTGAATTGAACATAGATTTGAGAGAGCAGGCATCTGGCCCTGCCGAGTGGATTTGTAACACAGTTAGTCAAATGACGTAGGACGTAGATAGCAGCGGTGGCAGAGGGTTGAATGTTGAGTTCTATGAGAAAAACATCTTCTCAAACATTTAATCAGTGATAGGGCTTAGAGAAGAAGGTTAATTAAATACTTCATTCAGTCAGCATTCTCCCAGATGCCAACAAAAAATAGTGTCCAGGAATGTGGACGTGAGAGGAGTGGCAAGCCTGTCCAGTTCAGAAGGTTTCTGATGGATAAGAATGGTTTTGACAGTTTTTCCCCTGCCTGATTTAAAGGCAATAGGGCAAATATCACATTCCACAATGCTGCTGGTGTGTACTTCCTCAACAACAAGCTTAGTGAATTCACAGCTGTCAACAGGACAGAGAACAAGCTTGTTCAGACATTAGTGTTCCTCAATTACATATAAGTTGTAGGGCATTAGGTCTGATTGGCAGGCTAGTAGTAGATCCTCTCTGGGGGGCTCTTTCTAGGAAAGAGAATGTGCTTGCCATGAATGATAGGTATCAGGAGCTAGTTAGGAAGCTCGGGAGCAGCAGGTAGATGGATGCCAAATTCTGACAGGGGAAGTGAAGCTTTTTGAGGACATATATATATATATATACACACAGTGCCCTCCAGTTATTGTCACCCCTGGTAAAGATGAGTAAAAAGGGTTATAAGAAATTCACCGTTGGTGAATTCACTTAATCTCACACTGAAAAAATTAGAAAAGTAAAATTTATTCTGAGAGAAAAAAAAACTTATTTTTAACAAAATGCCACAATTATTGGCACCCCTGCATTTAATACTTTGTACAACCTCCCTTTGCCAATAAAACAGCACTGAGTCTTCTCCTATAAAATCTATTACGGCCTGGTCTAGGGTCGGACTGTAGCAGAAGAAAGAAGGCAAGAACAAAGCGATGTAAAATGCAATTATCTGGAATTTATTGGGATAAGCTTCAGGAGTTGACAAGGCCAAAATAACAAACAAACACACGCTACCTGAGAGGGGAAAATGTCTAACAAACCTACCAAAAGTGAAAACAGTGGGTAACAAAAAAAACAGCATCAGACTCCCTACGTCCCAAGCTTCACCAGTGAACACCAATATACAAATACAAATACTTCACAACTCTTCACACATACAATATTTACAAAGATATACAATAGCAACCAGAGCAAAGGGGAATAGACAAAAGTCGGAGTCAAGGGACTAGCGATAAGTCAGACACACAATCGGCGAACATAACAAAAAGGGAATAGACTGAGAATACAGCGAATACAGTGCCAGAGTCAAGAGAATACTGTGAGGGTCATACACAATCAGCGGATAGAAAGGAGTAGGGATAAATCAGTGTCAAATAGAAAAGCGGGAAGGGTCATACAGTCACAAGCAGCAAACAGAACCGAAGGGCTAGGCACAAATCAAAATCGAGAAAACAAACAAATCATACACGTTATCAGAAGTCGAAGTCGTAACAAAAATTGCAATTCAGAATATATCGGTCTCCCGAATGCTGAACTAGCGCGTCTTTTCAAATGGGAGTGGTCCAATCAGGTAACAGGGACGGGGTACACAGGGTGATGCAGGACGGAGGCAGAGACAGACCTGAAACAAAACAGAAATGAACAAAACATACCACTAAGGTCGTAACACATTTAATAAGGTTGGACAATACAGAGCAAGGAATTTGAGACCATTCCTCTTTACAGAATCTCTCCACCTCTCTTGTGCACTCTCCTCTTCAACTCAGCCCACAGGTTTTCAATGGGGTTTAGGTCAGGGAACTGAGATGGCCATGGCAGAAGCTTGTTTTTGTGTTCAGTTAACCATTTTTGTGTTGATTTGGACGTATGTTTTGGATCATTGTCCTGCTGGAAGATCCAACGAGACCCAGTTTTAGTTTCCTGGCAGAAGCAGCCAGATTCAGATTTAAAATTTTGTGGTATTTCATGGAGTTCATGATGCCATGTACCCTAACAAGGTTCCCAGGGCCTTTGGAGGAAAAACAGCCCCACAACATCACAGAACCTTCTTACTACTTATTTTTTTGATCAGGTTATTTTCGGTATCGCCATCCTTCTTTTTACGCCAAACCCACCTTGAGTGTTAGTTGCCGAAAAGCTCAATTTTCGTTTCATCTGACTGTAGAACACAGTTCCAGTCAAAGTTCCAGTAGCATTTATCAAACTCCAGGTGCTTACGTTTGTGGTGAAATGACAGGAAAGGCTTTTTTCTGGCATGCCTTCCCAAATAATTTGTTGGCATGGTAGTTTTGGAGACTTAATGACCCCAAGATGCTACTTTCCACTGTAATTCTCCAACAGTGATCCTTGGGGATTTCTTTGCCTCTCTTACCATCCTCCTCACTGTGCGTGGGGGCAAAATAAACTTGGGTCCTCTTCCAGGTAAGTTTGTAACAGTTCCAGTTGCTTTGAACTTTTTAAGTATTGGCCTAACAGTAGATATTGGCATTTTCAGGTGAGTAGCTATTTTTATAGCCATTCCCTGACTTATGAAGCTCAACACACTTTTCCCTCATTTAATTTGTGTGTTCTCTTATCTTTCCCATGTTGATGTATGAATAAGGGAATATAGCCTCTGTGTCACCTCACATTTATACCCCAGTGAAACAGGAAAATCACTTTAAGAGTTGTTTCTCCTGACAAATTTTCCTATTGAACTCAGGAGAAGAAACCCTTCAAGTTATCCATCCATATCTACTGTATTTCTGGCAGCAGAGTGATGGTTTAAGGCTTGTTTGATACGTCAGACCCTTGACGACTTAGAGCCATTTAGCCAACCATGTGTTCCATACTGTTCCAGCATAATTTACAGCTAAATCTAGTCCCACCCCCCCCAATTCCATTCAAATGCAGAGACGTTATAGTATCGCTTGTAAGAGTACCAGAAAATAAGATATCAAGGGCTCTATTTTAATAAACCAAACGCAATGGTGAACACAAGAGTAAGCGCTTGGCGGTATCGCTCTGAGGGCGTGTCGGCGAGAAATTTGGTAATTTCATGACGGCAATCTTGGCGCATCTGATGGCGGTATTGCTAAAAGGCTGGGTTTAAATGTCCAAGGTGTGTCTCTATGGTAGCCAATCAAATTGTTGTTCTCATGCTTTAAAAAAAGCCAGTTGGAACGCAATCGCTCCATGCAATTTCATAATGAGCAACCCAAACGCACTGGACCGTCAACGACAAGAGCGATTTTCAGCACAGGAATCAGACATACTTGCAACAGAAGTACAGGCTAGGACTGTAGTAATTTATGGATCACAATCCACACCACCTCGTCTCCCAGAAGTTCGTAAGGCACGGGAGGAGGTGGCAAATGCATTAATTAGCCTACATTAGGTGATGTAGGCATAATTATGATTCAAATAGTAGGCTTATGATTCAACTGTGTCAATGTGTAATTTATATATTATAGGCTATTGGCCTACATGATCGCAAGTTTCTTGTAAGCTGTCCTGTTTTATTCTAGTAGTTTAAATTAAAATTAATTAATTAATAATAATTATAGGCTATTTGTTCATTAAATGGAAGTGTAATGTTGGCATCACCTATAGACACTACATAGAACTACATGACTAATAAGTTGCCAAATTGCCAGAGTCTATTGCGTTGCCGCTAAGAGGTGGTTCCAGCTGATCATAACGCAATGGGTTTTCGTTGGTTCAAATTGTCACTGAGCCAAAAGTATTTTAGAACACGCCCCAGACAGCGCCACCCATCCCACTGCAGCGCAAGCGAAAGGGTGTTATGTTGAGAATTTGTTGATCCTAGCGGTATTGCTGAGAAATGCCATAGCGCCAGTTTTAAGACGTTGATGCTGTCAACAAGCTTGCGTTTGACTATACCGTCCCCTTGCGCTGGTTTGAAAATAGAGCCCCAAGAGTATTTTGATGTTGTTGGGTCACAGACATCAGAAAGTCATGGCATGCAAAGGATATGCAACCAAATATTAAAAATTATTACTTTATTCTACATATAAATGCAGGGGTGCCAATAATTCTGGCACACATGGTTTTGTTAAAAATAATTATTTCTTGATGAGGGATTTATTTTTCTCAGAATAAATTTACTTCAATTAAACATTGGATTTTTCTCATTTGTTCAGTGTGAGATTAAGCTAATTCACCAAACGGTGAATTTTTTTATAACCCTTTTTACTTATCTTTACCAGGAGTACCAATAATAGTGGAGGGCACTGTATATGCAAGAAGATAATCCTGTTTTTCAGTGTTTAGTGCAGAACACCAATGGAAAGCTTTACACTCTCACTATCCTTCAAGCTAATCTTGTTGGGGTATGCATTGCACGCTGGTAGACTATTTACAACGTGGTTGGTTCTCACAGGTAACACAGAATCTAGAGGAACAACTTACAAGTGTTCCAAAAATGAATGTTGCATGTTTAAAAAAGCCACTTGAGAAGGTTAGGGCTAGTGCAATTGCAGTTGAAGGTATGATCCTTTTTAAGCAAAACCAGTTCTGGGAGTGGTCATCAAGGTTAGATAGTGACAGGAAAGCATAGTTAATGTCTGTAGCCAGAAAGTTTGTGCAAAAGCAAACAGCCGAGGCTCTTTCACAAAAAAATGGCTATCAGGTTTGAAACGGGCAGATTTTTGAAAGTGGCTAATTTTTTTAATCTAAAGGGGCTAATTTTTTTAAACAAATGTTAAACAAACTAGTGATTAATATATTGTTGTTTGATTATGTTGTAGCATTTATGGCAATATACATGAAAAAATAAGTTGTCAAAAGATTTTATTTTTTATTATTTTTTGAAATCTGTGTTTGACCTCCCTACTGAAGTGATTTTATACACTGTCAGCTACACAGGACTTGCATGCATCTGAGGTACACACATCCTCACTTGATATATGGAAGTGGGTTGCTCATTTACAGTCACACAGTGTCATGGTTTGGCTGTCTTCAATCCATCTCTGTGGTTGTTTCCTCTCGGAGCCACATGTGGGCGCTCTTGTCCTATTTCTTCTGCCGCCGTGCGAGGTTTTTCCACCTCCTGGTACTTATCTGACGCACCTGTGTTAAGTTCTCCGCTGGCTATATAAGCACAGTGCTTCCTGTTTCCACTGCTTTTGTGTTTCCATTGCCTTTACACAAAGCCAGGTATTGACGGTATAGGAATTGGCGACCACTTGCTCTTTTGCGTCTACTAAAAGTACACGTGGGGTCTGCCTTAATGAGATAGGAGTTCTCTTTTCTTTTAGAGTTTTCATTTTCCTTCTCACTCATTTCCTTCCTGGTTTTCCTCTCCTGTCTGTTTCTAGACAGTACCTTGGTTTCTTACCGTCTCCTTTTGCCTCTCTGTTTTGTTTTGTTTTCCCTCTGCTTGAGTCTGTGAGCTATCGCCCATTTTACTGGGTTGTTATCATTTGGCTTTTGCCAAGTTTATTTTCCCTAACTATTCAATTCAATTCAATTTTATTTATATAGCGCTTTTCACAGACGACTGTCACAAAGACGCTTTACAGAACAGAAAGGGGAAATGGGAAATGCCAGCTCTAAGCCCCCAGATAGCTATCTATTTTTAACTATTTCTCTGCTCGAGTCTGCGAGCTTCGTCCTATTTTCTTGGGTCGTTATTATTTCCGGCTTATGCCATTACTAATTAAGAAATGTACCAGCAAATGCTTCAGTTTCCAACTAAAATCTGTGCAGCTTATCAGGATTTACAGGCAATGACAGAAAGTTCTCTTTGTAACAATTGCATTGATTTTTTTTCAATTCAGGCAAGTTGAAAATTGTTTATTTGACTTGATCAAAGAGAACAGTACTGTGTGAGATAAAAGTTAATTACCTGCCAGTAGTCACAGATAATTCTGAATTTTGGTACATTTCTTAATGAAGCAAATTAAACATTTTGAGAACTCAAGAGTATTTCTATTATGTTTGTGTTTATCATACATATTTAGCTTCAGGTTTAACAGCATGCACATTATATGTTGGCAGAATTAAGCAATAACCCTTGCCCTGAGTTACTATAAAACTGCAGGCTTGGTTAATTCTGTTATAAGCAAAATAATGTTTGCAAAGAGGGGGATGCGGCAAAAGCCGGTGAAGAGCCGTCAGTGTCCGTACTAACAGTAACTACACAGTGCACTCCTTTGGGGCTGCCTTACAAGGTGGCCATGTCCATTAAGACATGGGACATACATGCTGATTGGATTATATTTTAATGACATAGGTACACAATCCACAATCTACAACCCATTCATAATGGGTAAGGACACCAGTTTATCTTGGGCATTTTTCTCACCTACAATTCAGTCATTAATCTACGTACATCAATTACCAATAATTAAGTACAGGTGATTCCCACACACATGTTGCTTTCGGTATGTAGAACCATAGACATGCAGCAGACATTTTTATAGTCTTGAGTGGACACTTTTTTTCTTTCTAAGCAATGGTACGTAGGTCTACACTAGGGATGGGCAAAACCTGGAAAATCGCTGAACAGTTACACGGTGCAAAAAAATGTGTTTACATGTTTAAATAATAAGGTTTCAATTTATACCAAAGCTCTACCCAAACTATATTGAAAATGTGCTTTTCAATACAAAGTTGCAAAAGCAGACACAGAGCTAAGCAAATGCTATGACCCATATAAGAGCGCAAATTATGGGAAGGTGCCATATGATGGGTAGTACATAGCAGATGACTTCAAATGAAGTTACTGAATGTTAAAAAAGGAAGATATTCTACAAAATAAAGAACAGGCAAAATATTAAATGAATAGGTTTTATTCAAGTAACAACAAAAGTCAATAAAGCTTCCTTTAATAAGAACGGAAACACAGCTGGTCACATTTTTTTGCCTAGTTGTTGAAAGCTATTTATGTCCATAGGCCTAACACTGTGTAGACTGTTACTCCCATTTCCCTATGTTTAATTTTTCCACTCTCTGTGTAGCCTACAGTGTACAGAGTAGGCACCTCAATAAAACTCCTTTCTGCCCTGTCTCTCTTCACTGCTACTTGTATGCCCACATAAGTGGCAGAGCATCCCTACAACAGTCAGAATTGTATTATGTCGGCTAAACTGAAAATTGCATAAATGTAATTTGGCTTCATCAATATGATTGCTTCAAAATGAGACATCAAAGAAAACAATAGATCGGAAAATTTGTAAAACGACGGGAGAAGAGCTGATAACATATTCAATCAGTTTAACGTTGTGTTAAAAAAGGTGGCTAAAATAACGTTGTTTAAACACTACACTGTGATTGGGATATTTAGGAGTTTCATTATCTGATGAAGATCGCAAACTTTATTTCTTAGTTACGCACCTAGGCTTGTTTCACTGAATCATAAAGTCATGGTTGTAACTATAGAGTGTTTGTTGTAGCGGCGGTTGACTGAACTGCATTTGTAGGCTATCGTTCGCGTTGGCTCGCTTCTGTATTATCAGAACGCGGCACCCATTGTCCCCATTCTCCTGATCTCACATTTACATGGAATGTGGTAAACTCCCCTTATTAGCTGAAGATGACATTACCATTAGCTAGGTTAGTTATTTGCTTTCCTGAGGTAACACAACCTGAACAAATCCATTCTTCTGCGCGTGGCCAAGCAGCCAATCGTAGAGAGATTACCGCAAATCAAAACACAAATTTCATACTCGGATCTGTTACTAACAGAAGAGAGTCCACAAACTCCCCAAATCTATTGAATCGTTGATTTTGCTAAGACGGGTTACAAAATGGTGGGCACTACGCAAACAAATTTTCAATTGATTTTTAAATGATAGTAAATTAGTTTTCAAAAAATGACATTGCCATTTTATATTTTTAAGTGGGCCCACAAGCTCCGTAGAGGGGGCTACGTAATGTATGGTAGGGGAAACACTGGATTATAGTTTAACAAATTTCATTATATTGAACGTAATTTTTATCATTGGTACTGTTATTTAGAAATCTTCAGACCCTTGCAAAAGTCCTTACTGTCGCTACCTTCACATTGCAATAGATGTCCAACAGCTGGATACATTGGTAAGTAATGTTAGACTATAGGTATTTTAAATAGTGAAGATTTGTAAATTAATTGTCTAGTTAACAGACATACACACTGTGTATATAGCTACCCTAGATATATAAACAATTTAAGTGTAACGTTAGAACACTTTAATATTGTATCCTAGCGTTGCAGCCATAGCTACCATATCATCTGCTGCAATGATAGCTAGCAAATTCATTTAAAAACGTGAGGATTTTAAATACCTAGTCTAAACGTTACTTACCAAATAATCCAGCTAGCTGCATATCTAAGTTAACATTATCTGTTAACATTATCTAACATTAACCATGTATCCATCTTAATTGTCACTGTAGACAGCCACTTATTGCCGGTAACGTTAGCTACCTTGCTGCAGATAGCTAACGTTATGATAATGAAATTAGTCTAACTTAGACAGTAGTCTATCAATGCAGTAGCTCTGATAATTGCCTTACATTAGTTAATGTGAGTATGAGAATAATTTGTCTCAATAGCTTTTAACTATGTAAGTTAATCGCAACATTACACAGCTGAGCCAGAACGAAATGAGAATGTGCTCGCAAATGAGTGACGCGCTTGCTCCAACAGATTGATATCTGTCAACAACGGCTTTTTCTTAAGTGCCCGGATGTTCACAATCTGAATCTGAAGCTGTGTTTAAATTGCATACTTGCATTCTAGTTAGTGCGTATATCAAGCGCGGAAGTAAACGGTCACGTGATCAAATACGCAAACACGCAAGTATGCTTACAATCTACCGGAAGTTTTCTTGGCATACTTGGGTGGAGCAAAAAATGAAGCATGCATCCGAGCGTACTTTCACTATGGTGTTTTCCGAGCTGAAAGTGAAGATTTAGAATTTTCAATATTGAGGCAAAAAAAATGTAGAACGGAATGACGGGTATCTGAAAGCCAACAACAGTGTCGCAAACTACAAGCGGGAAATAAGTCGACTTCTTCTTAAAAGTTTTTTATTATCAAAATTTACACAGCCGACACTGCAAGACAGGGAACAAATGACATTGTGGCAAAACATTACACACATCAATAACAATACAGAAATTAAATGAAATAAAAACTAAAATACTAATTTGGTGGTAAAAGGCATGTCATGAAAAACAAGACAACAAAACCAACATAGCCTAATATCTATCAATTAGAATAAAAGGCAAAGAGACATATATTTTCTTTTTGTTCATATAGTCTTAATACGTTTCATGGATTTAAAATAGGCTAATTGACAATTTATTAAGTAATTTCAAAAAATGGCCTTTCCATTTGCAACTCTAAATGTGATATTTACCCGATAAAATTATCAGGTTGATTAAATCCAAAGTGTTCCCCGGCAAGCCGTCTATATAAAGGAAAATATCAATAGATTGGAAAGATGGTATATCATTTTTAACGATAGCCATCCATGAATGTCTACCCAGAGCTGTTTAGTTCTAGTGGCATAAATAAATTAACTGCTCAATGGTTTCGATTTGGTTGGAACCAAAAGTACATTCAAACTTAAATCTCTTCTGTAAAATGTCTGAAACAGGGTAACTATGAATTATCTTGATATTAGTCTCTTTTACTTTTGTGAGTACCATACAGGATACATAAAATTAGTGTGATTTTTAAATCAAATTAATATCACTCCATAGGCAAGATTTAAAGCCCCAGGAAGTGTGTTATTAAGTTTGAATGAAAAAATATATACATAAATATGATAAAACACTGCTCAAAAACAGCTGAATTAGCTGATCAAACCTGTATTAGGATGGTTGGGCGTGGTTGTAATATTCTAATGAGCACACTTGATTTCTGTCCAAGAAGACACTCGGCGTCAGACACAACAAAAATACAAAATAGCGGAGAGAATGGGGGTTGTACAACCATATGTACGAACCTACCGACACTGAATTTGAGAGTGTAGAAATTCCACAACCAGTTCTCTGGCTTCACAGGTGGTGACGGAATGGTGGGTTTCTATGTAATAATAAACCACACTTAACTTTTGTTATAACGTTTGTTTCTTCCAATAAAGACATGGGTATTGCTGTTGGGTAGCTTGCATTTTGAATGCCATGGAACTGTTTGGTTGGTTACCCTGTCAACTGCGCTGTACCCACTACCCAGCACCAGCGAGAGCAGCGATAAGAAGGCATATGTGACATTATTATCTAACGTTAGTGCTACACGCCCAATGTTAGCCAAGATACGCGTAACGTTACTGAAAGTAGTAGCTAAATCCACAGGGCTAGCTAACACACTGGCCGTATTCGAATAAGGCATTAATACGGGAACGCATTAGTTTTGACAAATGCTGGTGAGAGGGACAAGCGACATCAGCCTTGTGACTAGTTTGGGATTAGTGACGTCACCATTCCCACTTATAGTATCACCCTTCAATCCAAAAATGAGGGTAAAAGTGTCCAGTATCCAGTATCTCTGGAATTCAGAAAGTAATTGTTTCCAATACAAGTATATGCATATTGTATGTCCACAAGACCCAAATTAACCAAATTAGAAGGCAATCACGAATATTTGTTCCCTGGGGCTTTAAATCGTGGGTGGGACAAGTTAATTAAGATTGAGAGTGTCACATTCATTTAGTTTAAATAGGACAATATGCTGGTAAAGTAATAACGTTATTTTCATAAACAGAGTGCTCAGACATCCTTTCCTCAATTTGTCAAATAAAGGCTCTGAATGACCTATCAAAAAACAGAACAGATTTTCACCTATTCTGAGGTGAAAATCACCGTGGAGACCAGCATAACGTCACAAATCAAAAACCCAAATGTAATCAATGTCGTTGCTTTTATTGCAACAAAAAATAACAATCAGTATAAATTCATACAGAGATTCTGGCTTAATGTTTTAATCAAAACAGTTAATTCATAGTCAGTTTTACCCGATAACTTCAGAAATATTCGTAACAATACTTCAGTGGACTGGCATTTACTGCTTTCTTGTATTCGTTTACATGTAATCAATTGTCTTTATTGCATGACAAAATCATTAATAAATGTGACAGTCCTAATATTTTACTCAAAACTACAGCTGATTTAGTCCAATTTAATTTCACATAACAGGTCAGAAATACTCACATAGCCTAAGCCTATGCTAACAGTTTTTGCTAATATCTAAGTGCTTTCTTACATTGACTTTTAATAGACTGTGAATAGCTTTTGATAACATTCTTTGAAATGCTGCATTTGTCCAAGTTGACACACGCCTCTGCAACTACTGTTAATTGTTTCTCCATTAACAATAATGCTACCACTGTTTAATTTGCCCGACTTCTCATATTACAGAATTCACATGATATTTACCTCATGCAGGTTTGCTAGGCACACTGCGACTGTATCGGACTGTACGAGTATACTGTACTGAGTAGTCTACACAACTGATCTGCTTATTTCAGGTATTTAGATATCTTAAATATGTTCTATATTATATTAAGTTACTATATGGAAAAAAAAAAACATTTTTTTTGTTTTCACCCATATTTTGCGAGGTACTGTGAATTGCAGAACTGCGACTTGCGGACCGTTTTACCAGCTCACATATGCAACAATGCAACAATGCAACAATTTAGCATTTGTCTTCTTTTTTGAGTGGAATGTTTACGCCCAAAAATGCATCCATCAAATCTTTGATGACATCTTTTCACTGTTCAATTCTATTTTTTTCCACTCACAGTGGATTCACCCTCGTTGCTTATTTCAGACTGTGATTGGTGTTTTTTTCTGTACATGCTGGTCTATTTTTGTTTCTCGTGACTATTTGGATTCGCTGTAACCTTAAAGTGACTCCAGGGGGATTTAGATAATGCAAGCTGAAATAATTTTGGGTCACGTACCCTAAATAAAATGATGCCCCTAGTAATGGTTTATAAAATGTAGTAAACATTTATATGTGTAAGTCATTTTAACTTCATATTCTTCATATTATTAATTTAAACATAAAAAACCATTGTCATCCACTAGGGAAAAAATTTGTAATGCTATATGCTGGCCGATGGGTTAGTCCTATTTATTCCACCATATAAGATAAGTTTGCAAAGATAAAACTGTCATGGTTTATGACCCTTTTTCCCTTGCGGTCGTGTTCCTCAGTCGCCACACGTGGGCGCTGCTCTTTTAGTGGAGTTTTGGCTCTTTCGCGGAGTTCTCGTCAGCGTTCACAGGTGTGTGTGGTTGCTGGTGAGCTACATAAGCCTCAGTATTCCTTCGTTCGGGGCTTCGAAATTGTTGATTTGTATTGTGGTGTATTGTCTGGCATTATTTGTGCTGTTTTGTGTGTCGTATTATTTTTCCCTTTGATTGCTTAGCCAGTATGATTCGGTCTAGGGTTTTTAGGAGACCATTTCTGCTCCAGAGTGTTTTATTGGAGTAATGCGGGACTTTGTGGATATATTAGGACTCTTCCCCCCTATTTTCTATTAAGCTCGCATTAGTCTTTTAGCCAGTAAATGTCCGGTGCACCTGTCCTGTTCGTCCTTTCGGTACCTGTCTCCGTACATGGAGCTTTTGGCGATTTTGTTCGGAACTGTAGTTCTGCTTCGTCATTCGGTACATATCTTCCTACAGGGAAGACTGGGCGATATTGTGGACATGTTTGTGTGTGACTGCGAGTCTCTGAAAGTAGCCTTGGAACGTTAGCTCTCTGTTCCTTTCGCCTCGCTACATTCCCCATTATTCTGAGAGGCAGGGCGTGTATTTTCTATTAAGCTCGCGTTAGTCTTTTAGCTGGTATATGTCCGGTGCACCTGTCCTGTTCGTCCTTCGGGTACCTGTCTCCATACATGGAGCTTTTTGGCGATTTTGGTTCGGAACTGTAGTTCTGTTTCGTCAGTCGGTACATGTCTTCCTATAGGGAAGACTGGGCGATGTTGTGGACATGTTTGTGTGTGTGACTGCGAGTCTCTGAAAGTAGGCTTGGAACGTTAGCTCTCTGTTCCTTTCACCTCGTTACATTCCCCTTTACTGAGAGGCTAGGGCGGTTATTTTCTACTAAGCTTGTGTTAGTCATTTTGCTAGTAAAGGTATGGGACGGCGGTTTACCGGCGGCTCGCCTGTAAAATGTTTCTCTCTCCTGGGAGATCGGGCGTTTATCCCCTTTATGTTTTCTGCGTGTGACTACGAGCTTATGGAAGTAGCCGTGGAATGTAGGATCTCTGTTCCTGTCGCCTCATTACATTTCTCTTTACGGAGAGGTAGGGCGTTTATTTTCTATCAAACTCGCGTTCGTCTTTTAGCCGGTAAATGTCCGGTGCAGCTGTCCTGTTTCGTCCTTTTTACCTGCGGGATGATAGTGTTCGGAACTGTAGTTCTGTCCATTCTCCGGGCATGTCTCTCCTCATATGGAGCTTGGGCGATTTTGTTGACATGTTTGCGTTTGACTGCGAGTCTCTGAGGGTAGCCTTGGAACGTTAGATCTCCGTTCCTTTCGCCTCCTCGTATACTAATTTGTATTAGTTTGCAGTGTTTTTTGGCTGTGTGTTTTACTTGTGCCAAAAACGCTACTCGCCCGTTCTTATGTGTCTCATTACCGAGACAGGGCGCATATTATTTCTGGCCACTGAGAAACCTGTCGTTGCGCTTCTACTTATTGGCGTGTGACAGTGAGCCGGTTAGTAGCGTCGGTAGGCTTTTTCATTGTCTTGTCTCCCTCCCTTAACTGCGGGGTTTCCCGTCTTAGTGGCCTTAGGGCTTAATGAATCCCCTTGCTGCGTTTGGCTCCTCCTACCTCACACGTCACACCGCCTTTACAAAAACAAGATAAAAAGCATGCAAGTCTCACAAGGGACATCAGTGAAACTCCACACAAAGCATGCATCTATCATTTGTCCACCCAAGTCAGGATGCACATAGGGGGAAATTTGGCCCTTAGTGTTTTGAGCTGACTGATTCCATCTGATGTGGAATCAGTCGCAATTCTTGTGGTCCATGTCTGGACAATTCTATTAATTTCTTTCAAAAATACATACATTCAGCAATTGCTTAAATGTGCTTATGCTTACATTCTGCACCATAAAGGAACTGCTTATTCATTGTCCTTCACATTAAGCTAGAAGGGGGGGGTGCTAATGCAGCATTGTGAATGCCATTATGGAAATTGGTACAAAATATACTGCTATATCTGGTAGCAGCAATTATTTGTATACCTGCCCATATACTGTGAAGTGTTGCAGATAATGTATACTGTATATAATCTATAGTCGATTTCTGTAAGGGTAAGCAAGAACAGAAAGATTGATTCCCCTGGTGAATGCCTGCCATTTGACCATATCTTGGTCTTGTGGAAGATGTGTAGCATGTAAAATGTGTAGTTCACCCTGTAGGAGTGTCCAGTTTTTGCACTTTATCAGACTGTGATTATGCACAACGATATGGACAAGAAGTGACTTTGACAGTCAAACTCTATTCCATCTGGAAATCAATGCTGTTTAAATAAATGTAAATACATGTTTAGGCGATGCTTTCAATGTAGCCTACCTCACGTAATGGAATTAAATTCACAGCATCCTATTTGCTCATTTTAAAAGCAATTAAATCCGAAAAATTAAGTTGAAATATAAATACAGAGTATTTACACAGGATTTACAATTGTGTTAGCACATTACTCAGACACAGATTACTCAGTGACGTCAACAAGCTTCTAAGCCCGCTTTATTGCTGCCACTTTACTTAAGATTAAACCATGTTCTGAAGGAAATATTTTACTGCTCCAAATTATTTGGATTTACCCCAACCTTTTTATTACTGTAGACTGTTCTAGGCTATAGACGGACAAAATAATTATGGGCCCTAAAAGCACTGTCAGGCTGTTGTTGGTTATTGATAGAGCCTATTACACCCACAGTCCATACATGGGTATATTGTCAGAAACTTCTGGCGTGATGTAATAGCAGGGGTGTGACCATTTGGACAAGAAGTTGCAGCTTTGCATTCTTGCAGATACTTAAACGCCTGACATTAATGTTTTTTAAATGGAAAAATACATTTGCCTGATACTCAGTTGTCCATAAAATTTAAAAAAAAATGTATTTACATTTTTTCCTTAATTTTTTAATGAATTTGGCACATAACATGGGGATGAATATGTCCAACTTGATTTGGAATGTCCAATTTCCTATTCATGTAAGTTCTCCATTTCTGCTTCAGTTTAAGGATTTTTCTGCGGTTCTCCAAAATATGTGGTATCACCGGCCTGCTACTTTTCACACCGCAGCCCACAGCCAAGCTTGCAAACAGGTGAGTCAGAGAAAGACGTACCCAGAGGCTTTGGCCTGCAGTCCACGGGCACCCGATTGACCAGCAGGAGTCACTACAGAATGATGAAACCCCTAACTGACAGAACCCTCCCATATTCTGTATTGTCTGTCACCCTATGGAGCTACTGGCCACAGTTGGCACTGGCACAGTCCAAATTCGGTCCGAGACCATGGAGCTTATCCATGCACCACAGCGTGTTGCCTTAATCGAATGAGCCACCCAGCAGCCCCTGCAAGTTTATTTAGTTTTTTTCTAAAATAGTAGATTGTATATAGCTCCTTTCATCATGTAAGATAAATAACAATAACCGGTGATTTAAAATGCATAGCAGTTTACATATTGATGTCCTTGTTAGTGTTCATCTGTTACAGACTTATAGTAATGTGTGCAACTTAAATGTGTGACAAACCAGGTATGGCAGGTATGCCATCCGCCAAGTTACAGCTTGGCGGGGCATGCCCCATACCTAACCACAATGACCACAAACTCTCAGCCCTTAAAAACATTAACTTCTGTACATTCTTACCTCACAGAATTCAGGTACAACTACACATCCATACAATAAAACCCAAACTTGGGTTTTTTTCACTTTACTCATCATCTTCTTCTTCTTCCTGCTGAATTCGTCATCAAAAATGATCAATAGCCTCAAAGAATAATTCTCCCCATTGGATAACAACATCTGATCAAAGTAGTCTGGTCAAAAAGTAGCCAATTGCAGGAGACACAGGCAAAATGAACACTGCACACATGTAATGATTTCGATGGACATAAAGATGTGAAGACGTCATGCTTTTGGACATATAAGGAAGTGCACACATGATGCTATGTCACCCAATAGAGTAATCACTACAAGCTACAATATTTCTCAAAAACATCGCCATCACCTGTAATGGGGCATGACGTGTGAGGTTCGAGGGACCAAACGCAGCAAGGGGATTCATTAAGCTTAAAAAGCCACTGAGACGGAGAGACCCCGTATTTGAGGGAATATTAACTACAAACTCAAATAACCTAGTTCCCACTCTGGACTGGAGGGAAACAACACGGGAACTAGAAAAAAGGGGCGTAACAGAAAACGACCCGTATAACCGGGCAAACGGCACACGAGAGCAACGAATCTCGAGCTCGATAAACACACTGAGCTAACACTGAATACCTAACAGTATACAAAACAGTGAACGAGATGCTAAGGTGGAATGAGAGAAAGGGCTGCCTCGGAGGTAACAAACGAAGGAACGTAAATTAGAGCGAAGCAAGGGGAGAACGCAACCAGTGAAAAAAATAACTCCCTAATTCTAAAACGGAGTGTACTGCTTACTGCAGGAATTAAAGGGAAGCAGTCTCCATGTCCTAACCTCTACCGGCAGTGTGCCAAATGCAAGACATGCGAAAAATAATGGCCCTACATCTCAATAAAGGGGAAGGTAACGAGAAGGTGAAAGGAACAGAGATCTAACGTTCCAAGGCTACTTTCATAGACTCGCAGTCACACGCACACATGTCAACAAAATCGCCCAGTCTCCCTGTGAGGAGAGACGTACCCGAAGGACGAACAGAACTACAGTTCCGAACAAAATCGCCCAGTCTCCCTGTAAGAAGACAGGTACCGAAGGACGAACAGAACTACCGTCTGAACAAAATCGCCCAGTCTCCCTGTGAGAAGAGACGTACCCGAAGGACGAACAGAACTACAGTTCTGAACAAAATCACCCAGTCTCCCCGTAAGAAGACAGGTACCGAAGGACGAACAGAACAGCTGTTCTGGACATTTGCCGGCTCAATGACTAACGCAAGCCTAGTAAAAAATACACGCCCTGCCTCTCAGTGTAGATAAAGACCTGCCTCTCAGTATGATAAAACGCCCTGTCTCTTAGTAAGAAATGACTATATAAATATACCCACAAACAAACAAAGACTCCTCTCGCTTTCAAGGAAGAAAGCAGACAGAGAGAGGAGGGAGAGACAACAGGTCTAGGCACAGAAAGAAAGGAAAAACCAGGAAGCGGCGACAGAAAAGAGCCACGGACGAAGAGTCCTAATAGCTACATACACAAAGGCAAGTCCCGCATTACTCCTATAAAACTCATTGGAGCAAAAAGGTCTCCTACAGAGCCTAGACCTAACCATACTGGCTAAGCAAACAAAGGGCAAAATAATACCAAACACAAAACAGTGCAAATAATGCAAAATAATACGAAATAATATAGAAGCCCAGAACGAAGGAAACGTAGGCTTAAATAGCTCCAAGGTAACCACGCACAGGTGTGATGCTGAGAGAAGCTCCACAATAAAGACGGGGCGGAGCAAACATCCACTAAAAGGGCAGCGCCCTCGCGTGGCTACCGAGGAAAACGACCGCAAAGGAAGGACTAGTGAAAAACCATGACAGTCACCATCTTTGTTGCGTGTGGAAGCTAGCTTGTAACAATTGGCAAAAAATTACAATTATTGCTTTTACAGCTGTATAATTTTTGACATGCATTCTATATCATAGCAAACCACACATAATATTGTTTCATGACTCGGATTGATTGACTACAAGGTTGGCCATGAAAGCCTCAGACTCAATTTGTAACAGTTAACCCCAGACAGCACACTAAGCACAGCTCAATCTGTGGGGAATATGTCCCGCAGACGGACAGCCACAGGGCCGATGTAGCTGTGATAGCTGTGCTTGCTAACTTCAGCTCAGTTCAGTTAAAATTAAAAATGTAACCAGTTACCTTAGTGTACCTAGCTAGCCAGCACTGACATATGCATCAGTGATAATCAGTAAGGTTAGCTGGAAGGGTAATTACTAACGCATTCTCTCTTATGGCATAGCGCTAGCTCGAGCAGCTGTACCATATAGACTAGAAAAAATAGCTGTAACGTTACACAGAACCGCTGTATCAATACCCAAAAGACTACTTTTTTGCTCCATTTTTCTGTCTCACTATTCTCCCCCGGTTAGCCTATAACTTCCACAGACACATGACACATCATCACTGACATTCATTTCATTCCCCAGCAATTTTACAGCTTTATATGACTGGGTTGCTAACTGAATATACTGTATAGCTAGTATAAGTCCTACAGTAATAACTTATAATGGTTCACATTACATTTAGGAAGCAACTCAAGCGCGTTTGGCAGCCTTTTTGCAATAACGTTACACATACGCAGCTAGGATTGCCACTCGTCCAGGTTTTGCATTGAATGTTGTTGTTTTTGACTGTCCCGGAAAATCCTGGTAATTTTGTAATTTATAGGCTTACATGGACCCTACATGGACTCTTACATGGAGTCTCTTGGTTCGTGGGCAACGTAGCCTCACGTTATTTATTTATTTTGTGAAATGTGCTGTCCAGTTTTTTTGTGAGATAAAAATATTACATTCAGCAACCTAACTGATCAGGCATACAGGCAAGATACATAACAGTCAATTCACATTGTCCATTTTATTAAGTAAGGGCCAGATTCAGAGTTGACAAGCATGCGCAAATAGGACTTACTCCCGAAATTCCACGTAGCTTAAGCTACTTGTGATTCAGACATTTGACTTATCTGCTGTTTTATGTGCTGCTTATCTCTCCAGTACATACATGCGCGGGGAGGAGATTTGATGAAAAGGAGGCGTGTCTGCAAGGCTACGTTCACACTGCAGGCCTTAGTGCTCAATTTCGATTTATTGCTCAGATCCGATTTTTTTGTTTGGCTGTTCACATTAATTCTTTTATGTGGCCCATATCCGATTCCAGTGTGAACTGATTGCTCTCCTGAAATGGGCCGCATGCGCAAATTAACAAAAACAAAAGACATCACACCTGTCACACAGCCAGCAGAAATAAACAACAACAAAAAGGAAGTCATCAAAGTCGCAGCTTCTGCGTGCAGTGGAGCTAATGATGATAAGGGTGAGGAGACGGGAAAAAGCCAAGGTTTTAACTAGCTTTTTGTGCTGCCATGGCTGCTACTTCTGTGCAGAGGGACTCGTGAATGCGAGATCGGAGCCAGGAATGGGGTGACCGTGAAACACAAGCAAGGCATGAAATGAACCTCGCCCAGTCGATATAACATTTATAAAACGGATAGTTCCTATCACACGACACATCTGTTCAACTTGGCTTAGGCTACTGTGTAACGTTACCTATAGCCTAACATCACTGAGCACCTTTAGATTAAACCATTAAGTAAGGTAAGCAGCTACATGAGAAAACCGTGAATAATAAATACCGTGCAACAAAACAAGATAATAATATGGACAGTTCTAACATTATTTTAAATCACAAAACAGTTAACGCAGCTGTCCGCAAATGATATAAAAACGTAGCCTACTTCTGACTTATGGTGTATCGTTTGTGCCCAAAAAAATCCAATGCTTTGCACATTTACCACTTATCTAAAATGACAACATATGATTAGCGAATATAATATGAATCTGTTGATAACCTACAATAGTGAGTTAACTAGCCCGTGCACTACGTTCTAATGCCCTGCTACATCAAAAATGACGTAAAAAGTCACATGAATTCCGATCTGACTGTTCAGGCTGCGGTTGCTTTGACACAATCAGATATGTATCGGAATCTAATACCACATTCAAAAGTGGCCCAAATCAGAATTGGAAAGGTCAGATTCAATGTGATTTTCACTGTTCACACTTCCATAAAAAAAAGTTTAAACTTATTCTTTTTTTTCTGCGCAACTTTGTTCGGAAAAAAAGGTAGTTTATGTCTAGGGCCGCCATAGATGATTATGAAAAATACAGCATCTTTTGCAAAAATGGATATTAGAATGAGTGCATGTTCTTGGTCAAAAAAATATTGGTTTTTATTTTCCTTTGCCTAGCCTACTTACAATTATCAAAGAGCTGTCATAAAAAGAAAAATATTAAAAAGTAGGCTATGATTGACTGTCTGGTATATAATACCAGACCAATATTAGATGGATTCATTGATAGACAGTGCGATCATAATTGCTTTGACAGAGAGACGATTTTGTAGCCTACTTGTGTGAGCACAGCTGCTCCAAAATTATTAGGAAGCGCAAAGTAACTCCCCGCAGTGTAGATCTACCAGTGCTCCAGGTTAAAATCTCTCTCCTTCCTGGCCACATCCTTCCAGCATGTGACAGATGCACTCAAAAAATAAATCTTTGGAAAATGGTTGCAAATAATGGGCTATTATTAAGCATATGTGACTTCAACTGGTTAAGTGGAAGACGTCGCATCTAGGCTATTATGTTACATTACTTTATTTGGTAGGCTAAATCGTAAAAAAATAATTTTTTAAAGTAAATCCAACGATTTATTTGTTTACTTTGTAATATTGCGTGCAACCACTGTCCAGCGGTAATTTTTTTGATTGTGTGATGGGTATATCCCAGTCATCAATAGAAGCTATGATCATTTTATCAATGCGATGTATTAATACGTTCACTACATGCCTATACCCCGTCACGCAAGAGTAACTACGATGCGCAGGCAGGATTTTCCAAAAGGCAAATGCGGTTATTAAAGGCACTGTCTGTGACATGTTGAAAATGCATAACCCCACAAACATTTTTTTAGTAGATACCTGGCAACTCAGGGGGCAGGTACAACAAACAGGTAATTAGAATATCATGCCCTGTACCACACACATTTTGAGATAAGCACCTGCGCAAATCACAAGTTAGAATACGGCGTAAGTCAGCTCACGTTAAATCCGCGCAGGAGAGGCACTTAACCGCATGACTTAGGGCCAGATTCAGAGATGGCCTTCTTAAGTGTTTATAACTTTATTTCCTTATGCAATATTCATATTCAAAGTATATCAGAACGTTCAATACGTTTGTTTAGGAAGTCACGAAAGGAGTGAATTCTCAAGTGACAACGGTCTGTAGCATTCCTAGTGTTATGTTAAACAAGGCTACAGCAGGTATGTTACCTTCAAAACGCCTTTTTTTTTTTATTAAAAAAAAAAATTAACCTAATGTTACCTAGCTCTATAGATCATAGTCTGACATTTGAGCCAAAATAGTATAGACTAACTTATTTTCCCGATAGGGAACTTCAGTTGTAGCCACCACCAACAACAAAAAATACATAGACAGTGGGGCAGACCCACAACACACAAACAAACATAAAATAATACAGCCAAACATCATGATTAAAAATAGCCCCCACTATCCTTAGATGTCCAATGTCATCAACCAGTCCAACACACAAACTCCGCCCCCACGATTTTCCTCCATAGGCTACACGCAGTGTTGCGGTCTCTGTCCACTGTCGAAACGGAGCTCAGCCTTGCCAGTTGACGCCTCACTCCTCCCCCGCATTATCTTCTCCTTCCCTGGTGGCCTGATGGATCGGCCCGACATCTTCAACTCCGGTGAAGAGCGATGATAAACTTTGTGGCTGCAGATCCAACGGACATTCCTGAGCATAATGCGAATGCGTCTCCATAGTGACGACCACAAACAATATTATCCCGGATAAACAATTCGTCAATATTATAAAAACGAGCAGGAGTGCCCTGAAAAATCTCCAGCCCACTTCCCCGTCCCACAACAGACACACAGCACATGAAAAAAAAAAAGACAAAAGCCAGACACAACAAAACACATTCAAATTAACAAACACGAACAGGAGAGACAGCTGGACTACATGTCGCCATTACAGCGCCACGTGATGTCACAAAATGTTTGTGTATTTGCATGTGTGTATGCATCTCTCTAGATTTAATTATGCTTCATGAATTTATACATTAGCCTAACCATTATCATCACCAGTTACTCGTAACAAACACATTTCAACAAAAATGTTTTCAACGTACAAAAAAGCCAAGTTGGTCACGCATACAAAGCACTGTCTATAATCAAACAAACAAAGTCTAGGTCTACCAGTAAAAGTATTGATATAAAAATGATGCCAAGTTACAACAAACAATACTGGCTATCTTGGCTAACACAAATTAAATGCGCTCTATTCTAAAGCTATGCTACCCAATGTTTCCAAAATTATTTAATGTAACTTGGCCGTGTGTTTTTTCGTCTTACCATCTGAAGAGAATATTTTGATATGAATATTTTTAATGGCAGATCTAGACTTCAACCCAGTGGAAAAGGGGCTATATTTGCCTTGCCTTGTCTGCCTCAAACACTGAAACTTCAAGATGATGCATGCACAGCATAATGTCAAGATGCCAAGATTAACAAAGCTGTATTCATAATTTTATAGTTGCATTTTTACCATATGTATGCACATAACACCGGTGTTTAATAAATCTTTATTCCAAAAAGCAAAAACCCCAAAATACATATACTGCACCAGAGAAACAAGAAGGGAGATATCCTCTGCTCTACTAGCATGCTTTACTTCATTTTGTATTTGCTTATCCTGCAAGACTTAAACAACTTGTTTATACAGCTAGATATTTCCTGTAGTAATTCAAAAGGTCTGTGCTAAAGAATGCAACGTCAGTGAAGTCACCCTTAATTTTAAACTGGTTACCACTACAAAATGGTGCCACACCACTGAAAAAGAAAAGACGTGCTTCACATACCTGATTCTACAGCCCACCAAATATTGAATTACTTTCCGGGGTTGAGAGAGAGCATCATTTGAATAACTTTTTGCAGAGATCACAGAAAGTACCCTCTCAACAGTCCCCACCATCTTAGTTCTCTTTCAACGTGGTGAATATTGATATTTCTTCACGCTATTATGTCAAATTTTGAACCTCTACGGACCGGAGCTTTAAAAGACAGATCTATTCATAGTTAAAATGAATGCCTAGTATTCTGCTTTGTGGGCACTAGAGATTAGAAGCAGCATTGATTCATGCAGTGATGCAAGCTTGTTCAGTTCTAAGAACAACTGCCTTGTCTCCAAGTGAACAAATCTCACACAATCAAAACCTGTTACCTCTGCAGATTCATCATATCAAGTATTTTTGCACCACTATCTGACATATTATGGAATAACAGAGCTGAGTAAAGTGGAGTTGTCAGTTTCATTTTATTTGATTTCATTTATAAAAGGTTTCAGTGAGATTTATTTAGGATACTTCAAGATGCCTTATATTTTTATTTCAAGGAAAGTAAGTACTGAATAGGCTCCCAAGGTGAAAATTTTTGAATGGCGAGATTATTATAGGGAGATTTCTGTTGCATGCTCTGTGCGGTGGAAGTGTGTTCCCAGTCAGGACTCTGGCAGTCAATTGCAGCGTGCCTTCAAGTTAGAGACTAGCACAGGATTTATTTGAAACACATATACGGATGTAGAACAAGATCAGAACAAAGTAACTTGAGAGTTAGAAAAACTGAAGCTAGAATATGATAAACTACTACTGAAAAAAGGCAATTATTATCGATTAAATTCTAATAAAATATTTGACTCATCTGCAAACAAAACAGGCAAACAACTATGTTCACTAACACAATTAGCTTTTAAAAATTATGTTAGAATCTTAGGGACCAAATTACAAATTAAGATGATATAATAAAATAATCACTACCAGTTTGATCTTTCGATGAAAATGTATACAAATCAGACTTAATAGATACTGATCCATTTCTCTGAAATGCCATTTCTCAGTTCACTAAATATGAAAAACTTAACTGCAGATCAGAAAAATAGATAATTGCCAAGATTACACCAGAAGAAGTTAAAGCTTTCATTTAGAAATTTCCTTTAAGGAAGGCTCCTGGAGTTGATTGCCTTCCAATAGAATTTTAAGAACAATATATGCTTATATATGTTATATCCAACAATGTATGTTTTGGAACAATATATGCTCTTATGGAGTTATTAATCAGGTAATAACAAATTTGAAACTTCTTAAATCAATATACCAAGCAGTGATGTCTATAAAACTAGAACCAGGGTGGAATAGATATACACCTTCTGATTATAGACCAAACAGTTTGCTTAACTGCGATAGTAAAATATTAATAGCAGGATAGCAAAAGTATGTCCATACACATACGTAATTCATTGTAATCAAACTGGATTTATACAAAACAGAAACTTACAAACAAATACAAGAATGTGTATCTCACTCATTCAGTATACGCTAAAAGAAATAAAACTGACTTAACCCTTATGCATACCTGCCAACACCCCCGTATTTCCGGGGAGTCTCCTGTTTTTTAGACCCATTTCCCCGCCTCCTCCCGTATTATTTCTCCCCTATTTCACCAATTGTGAGTTTTTGCAACAAAATGTAATTATATAAGCTGTACAACAAACCAATAAAGGTCAAATGCGTCATTGGCAATGGTTTAGAATATGCCAGAATATGCCAAATCCCCCTGAACGTACATTTCAAAATGGATCAGAAAGATAAAGAGTAAAACTTTAAAGGTGATTTTTCTCAGAGAGAGTGGCAACCTTCCGTAGCTATGATTGTTACCATAGCGACTAGCTACTGAGGTAATGCACTGTACTCGAGTGCTTCTTCTCACAGTGAGAGTCCAATGAATGAATAGGCTACATAGGCTATTGTTTAAAGCAACAAGCTCGCCAAGCTCTCGACTGTTATGACATTAATTTCTCATAAGCTAACGTAACAAGGTTATCACTTTTGCTAGCAATATAGCAGCTATAATACATATGTTATCTCGCTAGCTAACCTAAAAAGTCAAATAAAATATACCCCAGTGTAGGCTATGTATAGCCTAGTATTAGCATCTCGTGGAAGATAATACAGACATTATTCAAGGGAGATATCAACACAATGTAACGCAATGAAAATCTATCGCAAAACGCAACCTGCTGTGTTCACAGCAGGGTTTCCCGTTTCCCTTCAGTGCAGACTCTCAGTTTTTAACAATCTCTGTCTGACGTCACCCCGCTTGGTTGGCTTCTACGTCATATAACAGGATCTACCTTTTTAAATATAACAGGATCTACCTTTTTTTGCCTACTCAGAAAGAACAGAGAGAAGATGAAGAGGGAGAATCAACAGAGGCAGCAAACATGTAGCCTAATAGCAAGCCAATCAGATTCAGAGGCTTTATTGTCAATAAACAAACAAGTATTCAACTTGTTTTTTTATTGTAGGCTAGTTTTCAAGTTCATTCCCACTTAAAAGGGTAATAAACACCGGCTTTTGTTTTGTATCCGCCCACTTCACAATTTCAAAAGAGGCAAATTGGGCTGCATTCCGATTGTCAAAAAAATTGCTTGATCCTTTCCTTGCAACTTTTCCTTGACCTTGCTTGAAAACAGGGGTCAAGGAAAAGATGGAAGAAGAGATTTACAAGGAATCTAGCATCTACTGTGGAATTTGAACCTCCTTCTCTACCTTGCGTCATGGTGCGACGTCCAATCGTATTGACGTGACTGTTGAACAGCAAACTACAACTTTCGACAAAAGGCACATCATTGCCGACTGTAGCCTATTCCACTTGAACCGTTCATTTTATTTCAGCGAAATTTAGCTTCTTAATAAATTTTGAGTATTGTCTGATTGTGTGATTGTTTGTTTACTTTTTATTATAAGCCAATACTAACCAAAAATACTAGCCATTCACATTTAGATTTCTGGCATTTCTCAGATATTCGCCTTGTTGTTTTAATTCGGTAATTCTGAAGGTCCCGGAAAACTCTGATGCTTATGAAAACTTTGGCGGCATTGCATTGTGGGGCGCGAATACTACCTTCCTTCTGAAAAGGATAGTCCAGAGCATCCTTTGTGAAAGGACGGATAAAAGGAATTGTGAAGCTCCTTTCCTTCTCAATATAAGAAATTTGAATGGTCCTTAGCATGGCTGCTCGGGAAATATTTCCGGTTCATGCGATCTCAAGGATCCTTCCCTGCTCGAATTTGACTATTGGAATGCAGCCTTGGGCTCGAGTGAGAGAACACAGACGGGAGGGGGGAGGAGGGAGGAGTTACAGTTGGGGGAGTGGCGATAGATCCATTCAGTAACGTGTCATAGGCACGTAGGTGGAGCCAGCAATGGCAGAAACCCGTTTGAAATTAAAGGGCTAACGGTAATTTGCACAGTTTGAATATCCATCAATCAAGAAGAGGTGGAGATGGGGTGTTGACTTGCTTATGTGGAAAAAAGATTTAACCTTTTTCACATCACGAATAGGGTACTTATAAAAACAAAACTTTTCAGTTTGGATTTCAGCGAATGCCTCTTTTTTGACACAAAATGCGGTGGCACGGATTAATTACAGTTTTGTTTTTTTAACAATAGTATATATGTGATTTACGAAATGGGGACAAGATACTCAGCTTTGTAACTCAAAATATGTGATTTAGTGTTTATTAACCCTTTAAGACAGGGCTGAGCATTGGAGCAGAACAGGTTAACATGATTGTTTCTGTATAGTCTATGTCTACTTAGTTTATTTATTTCTATCAATTCACATGTTCCAATTACAAAGAATTGTGGATCTAGTCTTTAAATTTTCATCTAAAGGGGACCAAATTGATAGCCTACATTTAGCTGTTAAAAATTTTGCAGAAAATAACTAATCATAACCCCCCCCCCCTCCGCCAACAATCTCCCGTATTTTAAAACCTAAATGTTGGCAGGTGTGCTTGTGGAAAAGGCCTTTGATCGCTTGGAATGGCCCTTTCCTTTTAAAATCTTAGAATGATTTGTATGATTAAAAAAAAACTCTATATAAATCTCTAATGGCCCAGATTTACTCAAATGCAGCTCTCTCTGATCATGTGCCCTTAACAAGGCACCAGGCAAAGATATCACTTCTCATCTTCCTAATGCTAGCATCCACTACCAAACGCACTTAAACACTCCACAGTGCACCCAAAGCAAATAAAATACGACGACAGTCTATCGGGGTTATTTTGAGTGTTTATACCATCATTTTTGAAGTCAAACTAACTTGTGCTGACCTATATTCTCTGTGGAAGTACACTAGAGTTGCGCTAGCATTAGCAATGTGTGTATGTCCAAAAGAAGGGACAGCATGGAATTATCTGAAAATGGTTTCCATCAATCAACTACATCATGGGTAAGTCGTAATTGAGACATTATGTCCAGAATTCCGAACTATCCCTTTAAGGTCCTTGCCCTTTAAAGCAAAAAGAGTCAGCTTTGTCCCTACAGCTGTTAGACTGCTTAATGACATTGGACATCTCAAGACAGTAAAGGCAGATGAGGAACTGTTATTGCTTTTGATGCTCAATTTTTCATCATAATTAATATTTAATGAATTGAATATAATGTAATTTAGATCATAGTACTAATAATAATAGTAATTTAAATCATAATCATAATATATTCCACTCCACACATACCTTCACTATAATGTGAAACATCTGATTCAATTGAATGTCTTCATTAATGTTTGTTTGTGTTTGTGGGTCTGCCCCAGTTCCCTAACGGGAAAATAAAAGTTATTCTATTCTATACCGGTGGGAAGTAGGACCATGCAGAAATCTCCAGGTTGTTCAGAATGCAGTTTGCCAATAAACTTCCTTTTATAAGGTTGTGTTCTTCCTGCTTAGGGTAGATTCGCGTTTGGTTTGCCCTGGTGCAATCATGGTGTTATCTGTAAGAACACTTGAACTCTTTAATGTTCAAGACAAATTGATATCTATTAGAAAGAGAGGGTTAAAGGATTTAGGAACACAGCCTGATGATAGTGAAGAATTTATCGTATACAGAATGGGTTTGTTAAAACACGACCCTTTGTCTTGTTTCTTCTGAGAGTTCTTTGCCTTTTCTCATGTTGATGGATGTTACCACATTTTCATATGTGTTTCACAACTCAGATGAACTTATAAATGTAGCATATTAATGCAGATTTGTTTTATTCAAAATTATTATTTAATTATTATTAGTATTTGAATACTTATGGCAGTGGTCTTTTTGGAAATAATTTGACAATAGTGTATTTTTCTTTTTCAATAATTACCTGAATTGAGCTTTTTGTTGTTTTCATGCTTTATCCCCTTTTTATCCCCAATTTGGAATGCCCAATTGTATCTATATGAGCACAATTTTTTTACAATCTTTTCTATCGATGTGGGAGAGGGTACACAAGCCTATGCTCTCCTCCAAAGCATGTGAAGTTTCTGAAACTTCTTATCACACCTCAGTTCACAAGACTCACATACATAAGTTGGAGGAGCATACTATACTTTTGTTTTTTTAAATAGCCCATGTTTTTGTATGTGACCCCTCCAGATCCAATAGCCCACCCATCCCTTACAAACACATGCCAATCCCCCTGTTCATCACAACTCACATGTCATCCTACCTCCCTCCCCACCACATAGTTGTAGTATTACAATTAAAATGATCAGTCAGATTAGCCAAGCAAAAATCACAATAACAAACAAAGAGAAACTGATAAGGGACAAAGAGACAGGAATTTAATTGTTATTTCTTTGAACAGAAAGCTGGTAGTGAATATCTTATCATCATTGGTGTTATTTTTATTTGTTCATGTATTTATTTACTTTTTGTTAGTACAGAGAACAGACAACCATGCCAGGTATGACAACATGTCAGATGGTAATTGTCCCTCGGGAGGTGGACATGTTTGGTTAGGTGCATTTAGGTTTAAAAACAAATCACAAAAATCTTGGTTTGTTATGTTCATTTTGACTTTAATAGTTTGGTACAGCAGAAAAAAAATGAAATGCAAATTATAAAATTTATTTTCATTTTATTAAAATGTAACAGTGACTAACTGGCCATAATTTCTTTCTGAACAAAATAAGGCACATTAAAGCGATGTCAACAGGGAGTGAGTCATCAAAAACTGAGTTTTGAATTGAAGTGCCACACACAAATGCTCCGCACATGCATTAAAGCAACACAGAAAATGTTCGGTTCGCAGCGCGTGCCAAACCAAAAGTCCCGAACCGAAAGAAAAAGGAATTTTTTTCCAGCCTTATTACTTATTATATTATTACAAAATAAGCGGATTCTTTTCTCTTCACCCATTACTATTTTACTTACAGTGGTACAAGAGAAGAGTATTTTTTCTATGGTGGAATTATGGAATTAGCTCACTGACAGATCCAGTCTCAAACTTTTATTGAATGATTTTATTTAGTTATTTATAAATATAGTGGCAGTTCAAAATGAAAGATCTCCAAGTAGGCACAGGTCAAATGCTATGTCCCGGAATGTTTGTTTGTATGGTGTCTTTCCAGTGGTGTCTTTCTGGAGGAAGATACTTCATTTACAGCCTGACTTGGACTTGCAGGTTCCTGATCGACTAGCGTGGGTCACTAGTGAGTGATGAGATGCTGCCATCCCAGCCAACTGAAACGATCCTGTTCCTACAGCCAACTCTGAATCCAGTGGGGCAACTAAATTGGCAGGGTACAGCTACATTTGGCAATGGCAAGTGTATGCTTTGTGAAGCAGATAATTTTTAAACTTGAGACCTGGGGCAACTACTGTTACTCTCAGATTGTATTTTTTATAACCAAAAAAGCAGTTCACAAAATTTTGCCACAGTTTGCAAGTATGTCATTGAAGTTACTTGAGAAGTGAAGAGAAGTCCAATTTGTTTTGAACCAGAGGGAATCTTTTGAGATCAAGCTTATCTGCTTGATTCTAATTCATAAAATGAATTGATTTTGAACTGTGAGCAGAAATTGTGATGCCGTTTTTCATGCGTGATGCTGAACTCCTGATAATTATTTATACAGTGCCTATAAAACGAATTATGATGGCCAAAAAGACCATCAGACCATAGAACTTTCTTAGAGCCTCCCACGTGCTTTCGGGCAAACTCTAGCCGAGATGTCATGTGAGTTTTCTTTTCCCCCAACAGGGCTTTTCTCATTGCGTCTCTCCCATAATGCTGTGACTGGTGAAGCACCTGGGCAACAGTTGTCGTATGCATGCCAGCAGTTGTTGTCTCTCCCATCTCACCCACGGAAGCTTGTAACTCCTTCAGAGTTGTCATAGGTCTCTTGGTGGCCTCCCTCACTAGTGCCCTCCTTGTACGGACACTCAGTTTTTGAGGATGGCCTGCTCTAGACAAATTTACAGCTGTGCCATATTCTTTCCATTTTTTAATGATTAACTTAACTGTACTCCAAGGGATATTCTGTTCTTTGGAAATCTTCTTTTATCCATCCCCTGACTGGTACTTTTCAAAAAACCTTTTCAAAGAGTTGTTTGGAATGTTCCTTTGTCTTCATGGTGTAGTTTTTTCCAGGAAACTGGCTCACCAGCAGTTGGACCTTCCAGACACAGGCGTATTTATACTACAATCACTTGAAACACCTCTATCTTGACGATCTTGGCTCATGGTCTAAAACACTAGGTGCAAGTGCGTGTCCAACTCCACTTTTGCTAGTTAGACAGCGTGTTATTTGAGTGATAAGTAAGGCGCAAGGTGCAAATGGGCTGAACTTAGCCTCTTCTAATTATAGGTGTGTATTGGGCGTAACATGCAATAAACTAATAACCCAATCCCTTTAAATGCCACCTGCGTCTGCACCTTGGCGGATTGCAAATATATTGGCAGTGTAGGGACAATGGACTACATTTCCAATCACTCCACAGGAAACCCATAAGACATTTAAAACACGGCCACAGCCAATCATGTCTCTTGGAAATACGAGACACTAAGGGTCATAAAACTAAAACAGATAAGACTGAACACATTCCAGTCTCCCGATCCTATTCACTTCTTTCACTTCGCTTCCTCGATCGTGCAGCACACAGCTGCACAAGAGGCAGCACTGCAATTTCTACCCCCTTTTGCTAACTACACAGCTACAAAGGTGGATCTCCATTGCACCAGCAATACTGCGGCAGCAGCATCAAAGGCCGCGGAGAGAGACGCAAACGGGTTAGCTTGCCTACGGCATCTAACCATAGATCTGAATTAACGCAAACGACAGAGGTGTGTTCCAGCCACGGACAAAGACGACGTTGGACAAAGACGCAAACCAGGAGAAAGACGCCCTGACCATCCCTCACGTACAAGCCAGCTGTAATCGACTCACCGCGGACTTCAGTAAGACTGATCGAACATCACAGGCATAGCTTAGGATTTTAGTCTGAACTGTTTATCGGTAATTTGATTGCATCTCGATTTTGTACGATAATAGCTGTATAAACGTGTTGCGCTGGTTAGCAAGCTAGCCGGCTGGCCTACCTTTTATTGCTAATGTGGTACAACTAACTAACCCGAGCAGGCCTCACTGGTTTGTCCCTCTATCCTAACACGTACTAACATTTGTGTGATATGATCTCATTTTAGCTTACTGTAGATGATAAATACGTTATTTCCTGACCGAAGTGCGTGAACTTATTTATAGTAATGTCAGATTTAAGATCAATAATCACCATCGTGCTACGACAGTTAGCTTACTCCACGTGATTCCTTTGTTCCCTGAATGCACACGTGGCATAGGCCTACACACCGACACATACACACACAAATGCTACAATACGCACACCACACAATATGTCCATTTAGTAGAACGTAATATTCATGTTTGTCTTGTTTAATAAATCTATTTTTGTTAAACCTGGTGTCTGTTTTGATGTCGTATGAACACGAGAGCTGAGTCAAACCTAATCATTAGAACATAATACCTTCAACCCTTATTAGTGCTTTGATGGTAAATTGTAGTAGTAGTAATTATAATCCATAATAATCAAATGAGACTGATTTAATTTTAACCTAACTTAAGGATAATAAGGGTAAACCTCATTATCCCATAGTTATTGCCTATATTTCTGGCATCCCATGTAAGAGTTTATATATATATAGAGGCATATTCCTTACATTTATGGTGCCCGGGTGAAGGTCCTAAAAAATTATTAGAACATAAGGTTTTTTTTATATTAAATTATTAACCTATCATCATTAATAGAATATTTTATTTACATTGTACTAATAAAACTAACGGTTTCTTTTATTTTCTTGTTTTTGGCAAAAAGTAAACATCCAGAGAGGCTCTTTACCCCCCGCCCCCCGGCATGAAATGGTTTAGTCCTCCCGTCTCAAACCTGTGGTGGGTGGGCACTGTCTTAGTAGTCAGCGAATTTCGAGTTAATACCGCAGTTCTGTGGTTAATACAAACACTGTCATCGTGTATCATCCTAAAGTAAAAGTAGAGTTCCACAAATGGAAAGTGAGAAAAGAGTGGGCGACAGTACATCACCCAATTTTTCACAAAGGAAATCCGTGAGTGGTGCAAATTAACATGTTATCTAATTCCATAGTGAAATATGCGTGCTAGCCTACTGCATATCTTCACATAGAAAAGTGAGTCTTTCCATTTTGCTCTTTTAGCCAAAATGTATTAAACGCCGGCTAGCATTTAGCAAGCCATTCATAGGCCTATTACAGTTTTTGTTGATCGCTTTGGCTCATTTCTCACGCCAGTTAGTTTTTTCGAAAGCCCAGGCACATTTGTCAAAACAGTTTGTCTGTTTCCAACAACAGTATAGTTAACCTGCAAAAGCCTGTAACTTGCTCAAAATCTTTTCAATGAAAATATCAATGCTATCAAAATGAAGAGTTCCTTTGACATTGTGTAGGCCAATGTGGTCAAAATGTTTAGATGTTTTGTCAGTGTGACAGTGGACCCTGGAACATTCCTTACCCTCAAGTTTCCAAACAGTCTACTCCTACTACATACCGTAAATTGACACTGAATGCTTACTATACAGGACAAAATTTTCTTTAGCTAATAGAATGCTACTGTAGCCTATGTACCAACAGAAAAACAGAACATATACCGAGAGATGTATAGTACAAAATGCATCAATATCAACAAAATATGTACTGTGGAAATAAAAAACACTGAATAGTACCGTAACACAACGAGAACATAGAGTGCTGTAATGAGGACAATCACTCATGGGACATGCGGCACCCTGCCACTCTTGGCTCTCTGGCCACATATTTTCATCCACGTCACATCTGATGTTTTCTCTTGCAATGCAGCGAGGGAAAAATCTTCTGGAATGCCGCAACCATCCCCTGCATGACCCTGTGGACTGAGATGTCATTGCAAGCTGCATCCATTGCTGCTACCAAAGTGTTTGGGTCTTGAGCCCGCCGATCATAGCCTTGAGCCCACCTCGATGCAGAAAAGGGAGAGTATGGTGGGAGGAATTCATTGAGTATCCTTTGGTGGACAGCAAACCAGTCTCTGATGGGATTAGTGCGGAGGAAGCTCACATTATCCCACACAACACCAAAATTTGGCAAGTAATTTCTCACCAAACCCCTCTCATGTGCAGGGATGAGATCTCTGTAGAGGGTGTCCAGGAATGCCAGGAGGTGTTGGGTGTTGTATGGCCCTATGATGGGGATATGTGTACTCACACCATTTTCAGAAATAGCTGCACACATTGTGATATTCCCCCCACGCTGGCCTGGCACATCCACTCTGGCTCGGTGGCCAATGATATTCCAGCCCTGTCTCCTGCCTTTGGTGAGGTTGAACCCAGCCTCATTGACGAAAACAAGATTGTGAGGGCTTTCACTTCCTTCCAGCTCCATTATTCTTTACAATAAACTAAATGCTGAATCAATTGTACAGTAGAAACACACACACACACACACACACATATATATATATACAGTATATGTCTATATTCATCTCTGCTACTGTCATACGGAAAGTATAGTCCATACTGTAATGAAAGGAAGACATTACTGTAATACTTTACCTGCACATACTGGTACCGTAACTCCTTCACTTTGTCATTGTTTCTTTCAAACGGTACTCTTTCAAAGTTGCTTCATGGTCATCTCATTTCTCTTCTGTTTATTGTGCTGAGACTGACCGAGTTGATGTTTTGGAATATGTAATTGTCCTGTACAATGGCACTCTGGAGCTCTCTCAGCCTGATGGCATTATTTGCGATAACCATGTTGCCAATTTCCAGCTCCTGCTGAGCTGTGAAACATGCCCTCCTGCCACCACCATGTGGTAGGCGTTGTGTCCTATACATTGGAATGCACAAATACTGCAGATCATTTACATGTACTATAGGCTACTGTACTGTAAAGTATGGTTCATGCATTTCTTACAGTATGATTTTCAAACATGCATTGACTTGCATTTTCATCATGTCCTGTAACTCGAATACAGTACAGTGTAACATGAAGACCCATATGGAAATGTAATATACTGCAGTATATTTTAAATATATTGTGAAGATAATTTTGATATATTTACAATATACTGCAACATATTCTTTTTCCATAGGGGGAGTATTGAAAGATTACCTGTTCTCCCTGCGGAAGGTGTGGATGATGGAAGACACGGTAGACCAGCCTCTTCCATTGTTAGGCCATGGTTGATTACATGGTCAACAAGTGTGGCTCGTAGTGCATCTGGTACAGCTCTATATTGCTGTGCCCTTCTGCCTCTTCCTGTTAGGCTGTCTTCCCCTAACTGTGCCGCCAAGCATCCTTACTCCTCTTCCTCTTCCTCTTCATTGTCCATGAACAGGCCTCTGGTGTAGGTTCTCCCGAGCTGGTGCCTCCATGTTCAGAATTACTGTAGTAGTGATTCTGTTGCACTTTAGCTCTAAATATATATGTCTGAAAATCTCCATACTCACAAGTTACACCTGTAAGCTAACTTGACAGCATGTGTCATTGGTTGATCTAAGATTTGAGCAACTCACATCTTGTTAGAGGCCATTTAGAAAACGTTACAACAACTCGTCAATGCAATTTATGGAATACAGTATGTTAGACAGATTTTGACCATTGTTTGGACTATTCTGCATGCAGTTGTCTACACAATGATACAATGCCTATTTGTTTTCGAGAATGAAATTACTTAACTGATCCAATATCTAATCCATTTTGATCAGCAAGACAGATTCAATGGACAATTTCCCAAATCATAGACAATTGTACTTTCTCATTTCACAGATGTACAGAAACATTTGCAATTTGTTGAAAAGAATGAGAAATGCCTTTCTGCTGTGAACAGATGATGAAATGTGGTTAAAAAATTGACATGTTGTTTTGGAAAAACTAACTCTGGTGTGAGAAATGAGCCAAAGCAATCGACAAAAACTGTAAATCAGTTGTCCCCTGGTGCCAGGCCCAACAGATTCAACTTCAGGCTCAGAACCCCAGTCACTCCATACCCCACCCAATGAACCAGTTCTACTCCCAACATTATCTTGAATGACAAAACAGTTAACTATAATACAACGTCTTCCCCCTATTTTTCATTTGTTTAGTGGTTTGACTGAACTCAGGATCTTTCATTTTGTCTGCTACAGGTTACATCCTAAAACAAATCACAATTTTGAGGTTTTCTGTCATCCAACTGGCAACTGGACAATGATCATTTCTTTTAATACAGAATTTAAGATTTGTCTTCTCATCGGACCAGAAGTGAGGGTTGCATGCTAGCTGCAACATTTATTTATTTTTTACCATAAATTAGCTGGCTAACTTCAACACCCGAAACACATTCCTGTAGGCTACATGCAATGTTTCCCACACCATTAAGGCTATTTTATATTTTGTATAATAATGAGTTGTTCATAACCAGACAATCAAAAAGATTTACAAAAGAAAGAAAAATAAAATGTAGTGATATAACATGCAACAAAAAGACCATGTGAGAGGCCAGTGGTCTAACCCTAACCTGAGAATAAAAAATGTTTTTTTCTGATTCATTGTTTTCTATCTTTTTTCAGTATAAAAAAGCAGAAGTTAAACAGAGTTAAACTAATGGGCAAATTTTATTCATGTTCAACCTTTGGAGATTGAGCTGGGTAAGCTTTAGGTCATTGGTATGAAATGAGAGTATACACATATGCATAGGTCTACTGTAGTTTATTGTCAGGTACAGCCTACATAATACAGTAGCAACGGCCAGATTCTTGGTGTGGTGGTGTGCCACTATTGTTTACTGCTATGGGAAACACTGTCATATTATCTCTCAAAAGTCACAGAAATGCATGAAATGAGCTCTTGTAAATTCTAAATCCTCTGGGGTGTACCAAACCTCCTATTTGATTGAGTGTAATTGACAGCCAAAGTGATAGCCATTGTAATGCTACTGTCGAAAAAGACAGGCAATGGTAAGGTCACTGCCAGTGCTAAATGATAGTCCATCTAATGTCATTGGGTCATTCCGTGTCAAATCAGATAAGGTTGTTGCAGCACCGTCTCAGATTTTGTTCAAACCTTGTCTATATCATGAATGGGTCCCAAAACCAAGGCCTGTACAATATTTATGTTCAAATCCTATGTTTTCATATTTTTTCAGCCCTTGATATTATTTCATTTTTATAGTCTCAAAAGCACCTTATCTGGGCCATGTTTGGGCATTAATATCTTGACAAGTATTGCTCCTAGCCTCACCAAACTTTGTAGGATGGAAGACAATACATTCCACATACAATTTCATGTTCCTACTAGCTACCCCACCTACCATTTTGGTCCTATGAAAATGACCGAAAAATGCTACCACGCCTTGTTTTATTATTAAAATCTTCATGTCCATTAGTGGTAGAGACCTCAAATATTGGCACACAATTAATAAAAGATTGTCTTTGAAGAAAAAATAATGATTGATACCATATGGGTGCAAAAAATTGGTTTATAATACCCTCAATATCACTCTCGTTTAGGAATTTTGCACTATTTTTCCAAATCTAGGGCCTTTTAAAAATAAAATGCCATGCAGTACAGGCTTTTAATGGTTCCGTCATACCACACATGTTGTATTCCATCCAAGTTTGGTGAGGCTAGGCATAATACTTTTTAAAATATTAATGCCCAAACATGGCTTCCCAGGCGTTTTTGTGTAAAAAAAAAATAAAAAAATATCAAGGGCCAAAAAAATATAAAAACATTGGAATTGAACAAAAATATTTTACAGGCCTTAGTTTTGGGACCCAAACATTATATAGACAAACAAAATCTGAGACGGTGCTGCAACCACTTTCCTGGATTCTGTCTGATTTGACATGGAATGACCCCATTGTAACTTTGTTAAAATGACAGTCAATAAAATGTTAGTATTTAAAACCAATGGGTGGATTATTAGCTTCTGGAGGTGTGGTTACAGTAATTGTGCAGGGGTGGCGGGGCCCATTGCAAGATCTTTTCATGGGCCCCAAAATCTCTGGCGTTACCCCTGCAGGATATTTGTTAAAAATCTGGCGAGATGAAAGCAATTTAAGGTGGCATTCCCCTTCACTGAGGGACAGGTATGTGGTCTTTCACCGATGGACCCTTTTATTATTATGCATTTTTTATATAGCCTACACAATAATATTTCACATTGTAATCTTGATATTTTTATGCTTGTGCGCACCCATGTGTAACAGACAGGAGGGTGTACGTGTGTTGTGCACACGCCATAGGCGGAGGGTGTGTAAGGCTGGGGAAGCCTTAGCCTATTTAGATTAAAATAATGTAGGCTATTAAATACAAATGCTAGCGATAGAGGATTCAAGGTTGAGTTAGCTCACTCAATCCACTAGGCTACTGCCTACTGCGGTGAAGGTAACTAAGCTGGCCGGCTGCATGTAGCCAATTGCTGCATGGTTAGACTACCTCTACTAACATTAGTTGGTTAGTTACCTAGCTAGCAAGTCTAATCCATCAACACGTTGTCCTGTCAGCGAAGCGGCATCAAGTTTGAAGGATCATCACAGACTCACGGAGCATTTCTGGACACACAGTCACATTCTATGATAATGTCAATTAAAAATGTTATAAATTATGTGTGTGTTGGCTGCCATGCCGATAGCCTATGCGTGATTTGTTTTTTTCTATCTTCTTGCAGTGGAGTCGCTTAAATAATTAGCCTATCTATATGACGTGAAAATGTGATTGTATCTAAATAACTCACATTTTCTGGAGTGTTATTTTGTATGGGGTGTCAGGGTTTTTCCTACATAGTAAATTCAAAATGTTTTCATGGACCACCAAAGGGAAATCACGACCGCCAAAATGAGAATAATTGCGAAAACAGCGAATAAAATCACATCCAAATTAATTTCAGTTAATTTGGATTTTTGGGTGCAATGTGGTCTTTCGGCCAGTGGATGGCGATATGCTGTAGGCTACTAGTTGCTACAAAAAACCGCGGCTCATCTGTTCTATGGGAGTGCGACTTGGTAGAAAGAGCTCCAGGACGCGCTAGGAACGCGCCCAAATGAATGCAAAAATGTTTGCTGCTTGCTCACTGCGTGCGTGCGCTCGCACAAGGGTGGTGGGCACCTCCCCCTCCTAGCCTTACCCTGCAGTTCGTTCACCATCCGCCTATGGCACACGCCTATGTAGACACACTTATATGCGCTGTTAAAACAACATGTTTGTGGTGGTTTTAGCGCAAGTGTTTTCTGCTGGCTCAAGATAGGAATATGCCAAAAATTATCCTGGTCACACCTCACTTGCTATGGGCGCACGATCACTTGGTATTTAAAACAACATGAGCACTGGGCGCTAAAATGACACCTGCACCGGTCTGAAACTAGCAAAGACACTTACGTTTAGGTCAGCGCCGGGTGTAAGATAGGGCCCCTTGACTTCACACAGGTGATCTCCATTTAACTAATTATGTAACTTCTAATACTTCTAATACCAATTGGCTGCACCTGTGATGATTTAAGTGAGTCATAGTAAAGGGGGTAAATACTTATGCAATCAATTATTTTGTGTTTTATATTCGTAATGCATTAAGGCCGCATTTACACTGCAGGTCTTGATGCCCAGTTCCGATTTTTAGCCTATATCCGATTTTTTTGACCGCCTGTTTACATCTACTTTTGAAAGTGACCCATATCCGATACCTGTGTTTACACTTGCTTAACACTTGAAACAACCCGCATGCGTACAAGAGGGTTTGGTTACCGAAACGAAAAAACGAAAGTAAACAACCAGCCGGCACTTTCTCGCAATGGACGCAAACGAGACCGAAATAATAATTCAAGCAATTGCTTTCCGAAGCATCTTTAGAGGTCCGCAAAATATATATATGGCTCATTCTAGAATTGGGGATACATTTCAAGTATACAAAAAAAACAAAAAATAGGAACGATTTTTTCCATTTAACTTTTTTTATTCTCATAGAACATACTTTAAATTTAACATTTTCAGTATTTGCTAACCTTAAACACGTAAGATTTAAAATATTTATTCTGAAAATCAATGTACTAACAGAAAAATCTGTCAACTCTGTTATAGACAAATCGGGTCAAATATATATAGTCAACAAATGTAATACAATTCAAAATCCTGTATTCCCTAAGATAACTTTTGTCTTTATGTCCATTTATTCAACTTTAAGTCTAATAAGATATAGACTTTTTGTTTTGGAGTAAAAATATCAACACATTTAACTGATAAGTTGCCAAGATGGTGTGCATTTTCTCTAAACATAGCTTTAAAAATGAATGAAATGCTTTGAAATTTCATGTAGTAAGAATATTAGTTATGACACAGCTTCTGATCAATTTGTTAATAATAAAACATATCTAATCATCATTTTTTAAAGCAAAACCTTAAACAAACAGAGTTGACATTGATGGTAACAGAGTTGATATGAATAACAGAGTTTACCACCCATAGTTAAAAGATCAAAAACAACAACATTTTACGCCTGACTCTGAAACTTTTAAAACCATTTTTAAATGTAAAAACAATTATTTAATCCCAACAAATACATATGAATTACAAATCTTTCATGAACTTGAATAATAACTGCATGTGTCTCATGCATTACTGATCTGGGGAATAAAATGGCTTTCATTTTAGCAAATTCAGGGGTAGCCAATAATTGAACTTGAAGAATTGAAATTATGCTACCCCTTCAGGAAGCATGGCCCCCATGCTTCACCATACCAGCTCAGTCATTGGTGATTTCTGCCCATATTTCTTTGTTTATTTCTACATGACGTGCCGTCACTGAGGCTGGTTGTGGGATGATTCTGAGGACATCATCAAAGAGATACCACAAAGTATCCTCACGGCTTGGCCAGAAGAAGCGATTTCTCCCCACTTTGTGCATGCACATGACTTCTGCATGTGTCTCATTGACCTCGACAATGGTCCCAGGATAAATGTCATCATCATATTTGATGACACACCACTGTCCAATGATATCTTTGCTTTCCCACTTGATTTCATCTGTTGTCTGCGCTTGTTGCTCTTCGGTGGTGTCAGAAAAAATAGGCTGAACATCAAATTCAAACCTTTGTGTGTTGTGACATGTACACTCAAGAATCTGCTTAGTTGAGCAGAGACAGCTGGCATCTCTGTAGATGACCTTTCCTGGTGTGAGAGTGATCATCTGATGGAGGCGCATTGTTGAAGGAACCACCGGGAGTCGTTTTGGCATCTTCTGTACAGATTTGTCCACAGCTTCCTCGTCAATGTAGAACAGCTGTATAGAGGTCTGGGCATTCAGTAGACAGTCATACAAATGCTTGGCATTTGGAATGTCTTTTCCTTCACTAACCAATCTGTCTGCTGTTCTTTTTAAAACCCCACCCACTCCATCTGGAGCACCTTTTCCGTGGCTTGCTTCAAAGAAGTTCCATGTGCCTTTCTTGAAGCCCTTCTTGAACAATTCTGTGCTCAGCATATAGAAGTTGCCCTTCTGGCGGTATTGGGTGCATGGTCCATCACTAAAAAAATGAACCAAAGTTACTGATGGATGGTGGGTTTTCACATGATCTAGCACAGGGGACAGGTGTGTCCATATAGCAGGTGGACTTTTCTCTTTTGATGCTGAGATGGTCGTGAAGCACAAATGTTTGTCCACTCTACCCACATGAAGGATTCCCGTATGCAGAGTCGCTTGTTGCTGAGAGGATGCGAAGTGAACTGCCTGAATCTCTGCTGACAATTTGCAGGCGTAATTTTCAGAAAAATCAATGTGAATCAAACACTCATGAGATTTCATGCTTTTCTTGAGCTCACGGTAGTGGATGTATTGCGTTTTAATGTTGAATTGATGCCTTGTGAAAACTCTCAGCTGGTTCTGGAACATATCAATCATATCTCCTAGAGAACTCTCCATCTCCTTTTTCACAGTCATTCGGACTGGTAGTGATTCTTTATCACTTTCTTTGTTTTTCTTTCTCCTTTCTCCCAGTTCAGTTGTCCACTGGACAAATCTCACTGGCACCTCAGCATCATAGTCTCGGTTGAGCTGATAAACATTGCTTATGCATTTGGCACATTCTCCATACATGCATTCTTTGCTTGCAGGGTCACAGCATATTGAGTTTGCGATGATTTCCAAGTCAGTCGTCCCAAGAAGTTGGAGTGTATGAAGCTTCTGCACAAGGAAGGATAAGTTTTCATGAACTTTACAGAGACAGGTTTCTCTGTCAGATATGGATGGGTGGACAACCCAGTATGGACGCATGCAACAGAAAAGTGCATATGACAGCTGACTTGATGGATTCTCAAGAAGGAATTTGCGATGAAGATTTTTTACAGTATCATTTAGAAACCTTTTCTGCATTTTTGCTTTTCCCCTTGTGATGGTTTGTTTTTTTCCTGCAGTCAAGCGGCTGACATCATCTCTCAAAAAGAATTCCTGTACCTTCTTTTGGAGCTTGCTTTGTGTTGATTGATATTTTTTTCTTTGAAAAGACAGTTCAGTCTGGTTCCTCTTGCTAAATCGCTTTCTGGAAAAACCAAGTGAAGTCTGTGTTGTTTTCTGTAGTTTGTAATTTTTTATGATCTTTCCTGACACAACTTGTGATATCATTTGACGCACTCTCTCTTCTTTAGTGTCTTGGTACTTTTGTCTGATATTATTGATCAGCGCATTATGAAAAAGGAGAGTTCTTTGGACCTCTGCAGGGACTTTGTGTCTTCCTATCTGTTTCCGCGTTTTTGATGGAGGGGATTCAGACACACGCGTCAGTCTCTGGATGCGTTTCTGGTATTTTCGGACCGCGGTCGTTTTCTTTTTCAGCAAAATCTTTAATTTTTGAATTTCTCTGTATAATTTGGAGTTCTCCCGTTTTATTTTTCTTCGTCCTGACCTCCTTTGTCTGAAACGATAAAAACAAATTTTAATTCAAATTGAATTTAAAGTAGCCTTTTTCAATTAATATTTTTCAGCTTACTTAGAACATGGGTAGCTAACTAAAAGGCACACTCCGTAATCCTTAACAATAACAATAAGAAATATGTATTTATTATTAAAGATGCACTATGCAACTTTTTACGGGCCTATAAACAAAGAGACAGAGCTCTTGATACAAGGAATAGCAGTTTGCAAGAGCTAACATGAGTTTTAGATGTACTTTAAAGCCATATATTTACATTTATATTTGTAAATATTTCAGCAAAACAGGCTTGTATTTTGGGTGGGACTGAAAACAAAAAGAGCACATTGCCCATCTAGAAGTCCTACAGTTGGAGAATATAGGACTATATAACCAAAATTATTACTGAAAAAGTCACATAGTGCGCCTTTAATTAAAATCTGTAAACAAACCATGCATAAATTATGGAGTGTACCTTTAAGACACAACACTTTGGAAGAAACAGTTCAGTTACTATCATGTTGACAAAAAGAACTACACTTTTCTCAATCTACCTATGACTTGCTGTACAGTTACTCTATATAATATAGACTCATGGACCTATGCACTCATCTAACCTGGATGTCTGTGGTTCAGGGTCTGGTTCAGGACTTTGTGGTGGTGTCATCTCTACAAGTCTCTGCCTTCCTGCTCTGTACCTCTGCTGCGCCTCTCTCCAATACCTGCGCTTGTACCTTAGCTCCCTTTCACCCAGATCGGCCACTGTGCTTGTCTGCCCTGCATTTCTCCTTTTGTGCCATCTATTTCTGTCTTTTTGCAAATTTTCTGCCTTCCTTTCAGGGTCGGCATCTCGCCGTGCCCTGTATTGCTGTTGTCTTTCTGCTGCTGACAACTTCATCTACCTAGAACAGAAATTATTAAATGTCCTTAACCTGGAATACCACAAATATACAATTTACAGAAAAATGACTCAGAATCCATAGTAAATGTAAAATAATGCAAAATGCTTAAATGTGATTGGGAACATTTGACTCTGTTACTCATCGTCAACTCTGTTATCGTTAAACTGTTTAAACCATTAACAGAGTTGACGGTAACAGAGTTGACATTTTCCACCATTTTGTGCATTAGCTCCATGTGCTAACCTCCAACCAGATACCACATTGCATGTCTAAAAACAGAATTTTATGGATTTTCATCATATTATCATTTTTAAAAAATTGAATGAGAGATTCACTGCAATATCACAATAACAGATTTGACAAATAATTAATCTACTGTTGGTGTATTCTCAACATTTTGTACAAAATAATGAGAGAAGAAGCATGACGTACCTCACTGTATTCAAGATTTTCCCGCCAGAGGAAGTGACATCACTGGGTGCAGGGCACATGTTTTTTATATGAATGCTTTGGAGATTTTTATGCGGTTTTATAACAGAGGTAACAGAGTTGACCAGAACATAGGGACAGACACAAAATATATTTTTTTATTACTCAAATTACATATACTACAGAAAATAGATATTCTATGCAATTGATTTTATAACCGTTAAAAGAGTAAGTACAAAAAAACTGAAAATTAGACTGAATTTTTTCATGTTAATTCAAGTTGAATGTATGAATCAGGAGCTGGAGACAGTCAATAATGGGTAGGGTGGGAGTCATTTAGTTCATATTTTATGTATGAATTATGCCTAAAATATACATCAAGCATTATTATTAGTGAAAGTTTAATATAATTAGTATTATCATGCAAAACTGATTAAATAAAGATTTTTTTTTTTTTAAATAACAAAAGGTTTAATTGGGAGACGCGAAATGTACCCCCAATTCTAGAACAACCCATATATATAATTTCACTTGCGCCGTTTTTTTTTCCACCGGAGAGTAGTTGTGCACGTGAAAGTAACGTTATACGTCATTAAAATGCAAAAAAGTACAAGATCGTCGCATTTTCAATGACGTGCGAATCACAATGACAGGGAATATCCGATCTGTCCGTTTAGATGGCAGTCGCATTGGCAGATATCCGATTCATATCAGATTTATTTCCACATATGATTGAGACCTGAAACGGATCTGAGAATATCCGATTCCATGTGCTTTTTTCCTGTTTACACGTTCATAATACATATCCGATCTGTGCCACATTCCGCAAAAAATCGGAATTGGGTCACTTTTACCAGGTAGTGTAAAGGCAGCCTTAGATAACTCTGTAGTGATTTGATTTCACTTTGACATTAGAGTCTTTTTCTGTTGATCAATGTCAAAAAAGCCTAATTAAATCCACTGTTATTCAATATTGTAACAATAAAACATGAAAAAGTGAATACTTTTTATAGGCATTGCAAGCATCTGTGTTGGGCATTGCTCTAACTGAACACACATCTCCATGCCTTACAGGGTGGAAACCTAATAAAAGTAGAAAATGTATCATTCTGCAAATGCTATGCTCTTTAATAATTAATATTTAGGGAACGTGGATTCAACACCCACAGCTAGACATTTTTGTTTAGTTGAGCTTGTCAACAAATTTCTGTGATCAGACTACACATAGATTTTTTTAAAAGTTGTTTTGATTATTTTGACCAACCTCATCACACCACATAATGAATGAATATGATGCCATTGCAATTAAAATGTCGTATTGTTATTGACAGTTATATTGTTTTGTTTATAGGAAAAATCTTCATCACTTGGGACCTATTCTCCATAAACTGAATGTTTAAGTGTTCAAAGGCACAGGCACTGCCATTGAAATGGGAGGCAGGGGAATAGTAATGGTTTCAAGTGTGAGCTTTGTGAAATGCATTTGTGGGGGAAAAAAAGTTTTGTGAAACACTCAAAAAAACAGATGGAGATTTCCCGGAAAAGCAGTGTGATCAATGACTCAAAAAGCGAGTGAAGCTCATGGACAGCTGTGTAGTATAATGGGTAAAGAACTGGGCTCATATCCCAAAGGTAGCATGTTTGATTTCCAGGTAGGACACTGCTGTACCCTTGAGCAAGGTACTTAAACTTAATTGCTTCTGTATATATCCTGCTGTATAAATTGATATTATGTAAAATGCAAAAAGTGCAAGTCGCCCTGGATAAGAGCATGTGCTAAAATGTAACGTATAAGTAGTTGGATCACAAAATAAAATATTTTTTAACATTTCAAATATTACCTGGTCTTTTTTTTGTTTTTTGTTTTTTTAATCCCTTGCTTGGGAGTTTAGCATAGCACAAAATCATAGTGACCTTAAGAATGTTCCCTAGGGAACAAACATTGTAACAATTATTTTTTTAAATCCTTTTTCTGAGATAATTGACCTGTACACATGACACCTAAAAATAGGTGTCTCTGTCTGTGAAAAGGATATTACACACACACACACCTGTGTGAAATGTCAACTTAGATGTTTTCAAAATGTGTAGATAAAAGTCTGTAGCAGTATGAAAAAGATCAATTTTTTCATTCATATTCAGTGTTTTTCATCTGGGAGCAGTAATCTGAGCAGAACTGAAGAGGATAGCTGCATATAGTGAATTTGACCTGAAGATCAAGGAGGTCTGTAGTATAGTTGTGCAAATTTACATATTTTCTAATCGCCTTTTAAATGTCAACACAAAGGATCAGATATTCAGTGACTGTGGTTTTCCGGTCAGTGAATAGAGCCAGGAAAGATGGAACTCTAAATATGGCCATAAACGTCACAGCTAAGGTGAAGCTACCTCCTGCACTTCTGGTGAATGAAGAGTGACGTAGGGAGAGAAAATCGCTCCGAAAGTAAATCTGTTGTAAAAGACATGGCACGTACATGTGTGATAGCTCATTTGCCCGGAAAAGCTCAAACAAGTGTAAATTTCATCTTCAAGTTGCGATGTTTCAACTCTATATTCTCCATTAATTTCAACCGGGCTCTCTAGGGGGCGTGGCAAAGCATGGACATCGGGTACGTCACAGCCCAGCATGCTCAAGGAGCCTGCCTGCTCTGTTCTCAGACACAGAAAAGAGTAGGAATGTGTTCTCTGGACCTTAAAACAACCTGTGGTGCGTTTCCCAAAAGCATTGCAAGGCTAAGATGATCGTAAAACCCTTCTCATGAAGCTTCTTGAACTTAGGGTGCGTTTCCCAAAAGCATCTTGACTTACGACGCTCTTAGAAACCCTCATAGATTAACAATTACTCCCGATCCAGTTGTAAATGGTTAGGTGCATTTTAGAAGCCCATAAATCACATACTTTACTAAATTTTTTGTGTTAGTGTTCATTTTATGGTTAGGTCAAGGTAATCTTTATTATCCCCAAAGGGCAATTTGTTGCACAGCTAGCAGTAATACAATAATAATAATAATAATAATAACAAACTTTATTTATATAGCACCTTTCATATCATAAAATGCAGCTCAAAATGCTTTACAAGAGCAACAATAGAAATAAATGACACAGGTATTAAGATAAGATTAAAAAAATAAGATAATAAAAATTGATAATGATAATAGTAGAAATGAAATAAATTAAAAATAATAATAATAATCATAGTAAAAATAAAATTTATAAAGATAAAGAAGATAATAATAGTAATAAAATAAATTGATAATGATAAAAACAATCCTAAGATATAAAAAGCATAAAAGAAGTATAAGAGATATAAAACAAATATAACATAATAACAATGGTGTTAAAAAAATAAAAGGTTGAATTAATTAAAAGCAAGATCATAAAAATTGGTTTTGAGCTGTTTCTTAAAACTATCAACAGAGGCTGCTTGTCTTATTTCTAATGGGAGTTTGTTCCAAACCTTTGGTGCATAAGAACAGAAAGCTGCTTCACCATACTTTTTGTAATTCATTTTTGGGACATTGAGCAAGCCAGCACTAGACGATCTAAGGGAACGGTTTGGAACATACTTAGATAAGCAATCACAGAGGTATGAAGGTGCTAAACCATTTAGGGCCTTATAAACAAGTAAAATAATTTTAAAATCAATCCTCAATGTTACAGGGAGCCAGTGCAATGAGGCTAGAACTGGTGTAATGTGTTCTCTTTTCCTTTTTTTTTTTAAATTCTGGCTGCTGCATTTCATCAACAATCATCATCAACAATCAACACACACCAATCAACACACAAACAATTCACACAAAAAACATAGAATTACATAATGTTATTCAAAAGGCTAATAGCAGCAGGAACAAATGAGTTCTTAAATCTATTGGTCCTGCATCTTGGCAGATTATATCTGCGACCAGATGAAAGCAAACTGAACCATACCATACCATAACCACTACCATAACCAACTGACTTTTTAAAGGGTAACAAAGCACTACAACCACTTATTTTAGATGAGAAGTGATACATTTGGTTTTTTCTAAGTGTTACTGATTGATGCTGGTCCAAATCTTGACATTTTACCGCAGTCACCGCAAAACAGCATAATCCCAAAGGAGCTGGCTCAAAAGTGTCTCTAGTGGTAAAACTTTAGGTACTGCACCTCCAGTCTGTCATTGGCCAGAAACTTCATCCAGCTGACGTATTGCTCCCTGTGACAAAATTTAAACCTGTACAGCTACGCCCTGAAGTTTTGGAGCGAGGGCAGGTTACTCCCCAGCTATAAAAGCTCAGGGGTTGCTCTCACCGTTTTCTACATAGTTCGGTGGTTGATCTGCGTGGACGGAGAGGAGATAAGAGAGCGAGCAAGCGATATATATAGCTAGCTTACAGTTTAGCTTTTTTGAATATTCTAGTAAGTTATAGTAACCTATTTTTGGTATATTTTTTATAGTTAGCTTGATAGTACCTTGTTTTTCGTTTTTCAGTCTAGCTTAGCAAATAGCTAGCTAGTTTTTTTTTTTTTTAAACAAACAAAAAAAAAAAATAATATATATATATATATATATATATACTTTATTAAAAATAAATATAAAGCATAGTTGAGCCAGGAGTTGTATTATATGCATGCTAGACGTTTACCTACAACAACAGACATTCTGGGCTCTATTTTAATAAACCAAACGCAATGGTGAACACAAGAGTAAGCGCTTGGCGGTATCGCTCTGAGGGCGTCGGCGAAAAATTAGGTAATTTCATGACGGCAATCTTGGCGCATCTGATGGCGGTATTGCTAAAAGGCTGGGTTTAAATGTCCAAGGTGTGTCTCTATGGTAGCCAATCAAATTGTTGTTCTCATGCTTTAAAAAAAGCCAGCTGGAACGCAATCGCTCCATGCAATTTCATAATGAGCAACCCAAACGCACTGGACCGTCAACGACAAGAGCGATTTTCCGCACAGGAATCAGACATACTTGCAACAGAAGTACAGGCTAGGACTGTAGTAATTTATGGATCACAATCCACACCACCTCGTCTCCCAGAAGTTCGGAAGGCACGGGAGGAGGTGGCGAATGCATTAATTAGCCTACATTAGGTGATGTAGGCATAATTATGATTCAAATGGTAGGCTTATGATTCAACTGTGTCAATGTGTAATTTATATATTATAGGCTATTGGCCTACATCGCAAGTTTCTTGTAAGCTGTCCTGTTTTATTCTAGTAGTTTAAATTAAAATTAATTAATTAATAATAATTATAGGCTATTTGTTCATTAAATGGAAGTGTAATGTTGGCATCACCTATAGACACTACATAGAACTACATGACTAATAAGTTGCCAAATTGCCAGAGTCTATTGCGTTGCCGCTAAGAGGTGGTTCCAGCTGATCATAACGCAATGGGTTTTCGTTGGTTCAAATTGTCACTGAGCCGAAAGTATTTTAGAACACGCCCCAGACAGCGCCACCCATCCCACTGCAGCGCAAGCGAAAGGATGTTATGTTGAGAATTTGTTGATCCTAGCGGTATTGCTGAGAAACGCCATAACGCCAGTTTTAAGACGTTGATGCTGTCAACAAGCTTGCGTTTGACTATACCGTCCCCTTGCGCTGGTTTGCGCCGGTTTGAAAATAGAGCCCTCTGTCTTGGATAGTTCAGTGCAGTGACCACATGTGCACCCATTGAAATGGAAACCAATATTATTGATATCTTGCAGGTTTAGCGCATGCTAAATAAACAACAATGAGGCAGCTTGTTGTAACAGAACTTGGCAGCAGCCGTCTTTACTTTTTAACTTCAGAATAAACTCTCTAGTTACAGAGGGCGCAGCGTTCTAACGTCACACGCTGCGCCGTCATCTCTTAAAGGGACATAAGCCTATGTGTCTTATGTGTGTGAGTTGCGGTGTGGGAATTATCTACAGTCAAGCCGGAAAGTCTGCACACTCCTTTCACCTTCTCCACGTTTTATTACGTAAAATGACAAAGTGAACACAGGTTTTTAGACATTTGTGCTAATTTATTAAAAATCAAAATGTAAAATATCATATGTACACAAGTGTGCACACCCTTTGATATGACACCCAAAAGTGAGCTGAGGTGCATTTTGTTTCCACTGATACTGCTTGAGATGTTTCTACAACTTAATTGGAGTCCACCTGTGATAAATTCAATTGATTGAACATGATTGGGGATTGCCAACACCTGCCTATATAAGGTCCCACAGTTGACAGTGCATGTCAGAGCAAACTCCAAGCCATGGGGTCAAAGGAATTATCTGCAGACCTCAGAAACAGGATTGTGTCAAGGCATAGATCTGGAGAAGGGTACGGAAAAATCTCTACAGCTTTACAGGTCCCAAAGAGCACAGTGGCCACCATCATTCGTAAATGGAAGAAGTTTGGAACCACCAAGAATCTTCCTAGACCTGGCCGCCCGGCCAAACTGAGCAATCGGGGAAGACGGGCCTTGGCCAGGGAGGTGAGCAGGAACCCGAGGGTCACTCTGACAGAGCTCCAGCGTATCCTTGTGCAGATGGGAGAACCTGTCCGAAGATCAACCATCCAGGCAGCACTCCACCAATCAGGCCTTTATGGTAGAGTGGCCAGACGGAAGCCCCTCCTTAGTAAAAGGCACATCACAGCCCGCTTGGAGTTTGCCAAAAGGCACCTAGAGGACTCTCAAACCATGAGAATCAAGATTCTCTGGTCTGATGAAACCAAAATTGAACTTTTTGGCCTGAATACCAAGCGTCACGTTTGGAGGAAACCAGGCACCGCTCATCACCTGGCTAATACCATCCCTACAGTGAAGCATGGCGGTGGCAGCATCATGATGTGGGGATGTTTTTCAGCAGCGGGAACGGGGCGACTAGTCCTGATAGAGGGAAAGATGAATGCAGCTAAGTACACCGAGATCCTTGAAGAAAACCTGCTCCAGAGCGCTCTGGACCTCAGACTGGGGCGAAGGTTTACCTTCCAACATGACAACGACCCGAAGCACACAGCCAAAAGAACAAAGGAGTGGCTTCGGAGAAAGTCTGTGCATGTCCTTGAGTGGCCCAGCCAGAGCCCAGACCTGAATCCAATTAAACATCTGTGGAAAGAGCTGAAAATGGCTGTGTACCGACGCTCCCTATCCAACCTGATGGAACTTGCAAGGATATGCCAAGAGGAATGGGCAAAAATGTCCATAAACAAGTGTGCCAAGCTCGTAGCTTCTTTCCCAAGACGCCTTGAAGCTGTAATCGCTGCCAAAGGTGCAGCAACCAAGTATTAGGCTAAGGGTGTGTACAGATATGTAACCCCTAAATAACCTATTTTTGTCAGTAAAATAAAACTGCATATTTTCTAAAAACCTGTTTTCACTTCATCATTATTGGCTATTGTGTGTAGATGTTTGAGGCAAAAAATGAACTCAATCTATTGTAGTATAAGTCTGTAACGTAATACATTTATTTAATAAAACGTGGAGAAGGTGAAAGGAGTGTGCAGACTTTCCGGCTTGACTGTATATGTATCCCCTACACAGGCCCCTCCAGAATTCACAAACACCGGCAACGTTAGCTTGGCTGGGGCCTTGATGACTCTTCCCGTCCTGGTACAAGGCAGGTTGGCAGCCGTTGACTGTGGTGCCACGTCAGGGGAGGGAACCTGGGCAGCCCTTGTTAGTCTGGTGGACGGTGGGCGGCCTCTCCTAGGGGCAGTGGCTGGGACTATCGGCTGGTCCAAAGCCTGATGGGCGGGCTTAAGACGGTCCACTGAGATGCGCTCCGGGCTTGCCGCCGACGTCTACGATGAAGGTCTTGTCACCTGCCTCCATGACCCGGAAGGGGCCATCGTACGGGGGTTTCAACGGGCTCCGGTGGGCGTCGTGACGAATGAATACATACCCCGCCGTTGACAGATCGGTTGGGATCCAGGCCTGTGGCAGCCCATGTTGTGAGGTGGGAACTGGCTTGAAGGCGTTGGCCATGTTGAGCAGGGCTGGGCATTGGCTAGAGACAACCCAGGGGGGCATGGGTTCAGGGATGAAGTCTCCAGGGACCCGCAGTGCCTGGCCAAACACCAGTTCAGCAGATGAGGACTGCAAATCTTCGCAGGCCCAGTAGTACCCATGGGAGACGGTCCGTCCAGCTGTCGTCTTTCAGGCTGGCTCTTAGGGCGGCCTTCAAGGATTGATGGAAACGTTCACAGAGTCCATTAGCTTGTGGGTGGAACGCCGTGGTATGGTGCAGCCGCACCCCCAGTGCTCGGGCCACCTCCGTCCACAGCTCTGACGTAAACTGGGAGCCGCGGTCAGATGACAAATCTGAGGGTGTGCCAAAACGGGAAATCCAGGTATCAATGAAGGCCCGCGCCACGTCCGCCGTTGTTGTAGAGGCCAGAGGCACAGCTTCCGGCCACCTAGTCGTCCTGTCCACCATAGTCAGCAGGTGGGTGAAACCACCGGGGGGGAGGTAAGAGGCCAATGATGTCTACGTTCACATGGTCAAAACGGTGCTCCGGGACCTAAAAAACCGCCAATGGCGCTTTGACATGGCGATGTGTCTTGGCTCGCTGGCACTCCATGCACCCCGCAGCCTCTGTGATGCCTTTTGACCAGGGTGTGAGAGGCTGTGGACAGAGTCAAACACCTCTCGTCTCCACTGCGCGGGTACTACTGGGCGTGGCTGTCCTGTTGAGACATCGCAAAGTACTGAGGCTCCAGCCCCATCAAACCTGATGTCAGACAACTGCAAACCCGATATGGCCGTTCTGTAGGCCTGAACTTCTGGGTTGGCTTGCTGGTCGGCTGCCATGCGCGTGACGTTGATCCCTAGATGCACAGCATAGACAGAGGGCCCGGAAAGGCAGTCAGCGACGACCTTAGCTTTCCCCTCAATGTGCCTGATGTCTGTTGTAAATTCTGAAATATAGGCCAAATGGCGCTGCTGTCGCACGAACCATGGTTCTGCAACTTTTGCCATGGCGTAGACTAAAGGCTTGTGGTCTACGTATGCTGGAAAGTCACGGCCCTCCAAAGAAAACCGAAAGTGCCGTATGGCCAAGTAGAGTAGAGCAACTCTCGATCAAAAGCACTGTATTTTTTTTCATTGGGGCGGAGCTGCTGGCTGAAGAAGGCCAGAGGGCACCAGGTTCCTTTCACCAGCTGTTCTAGCACAGCTCCGACAGCGTAGTCAGAGGCGTCGGTGGTGAGAGCTATCGGTGCATCTGGGACCGGGTGCGACAGCATGGTTGCTTCCGCCAGGGCTCGTTTAGCGCTGTCAAAGGCTGCGGACATTTCCTCTCCCCAATCGACTTGAGCGTTCCCGGTCTTGCCCTTGAGTGCGCTGTACAGGGGACGTATGAGTGCAGCCGCGTGAGGGATAAATCGGTTATAAAAATTGACGATCCCCAGGAACTCCTGCAGGGCTCTGCTTGTGAGGGGGCGGGGAAATTCAGATATTGTTGCCACTTTTGAGGGCAGTGGCACCGCACCTTCAGGTGTGATGCGATGACCAAGGAAATCCAAAGTGGACAATCCAAACTGGCACTTTGCCGGGTTTATTATCAGCCCGTGCTGACTGAGGCGGTCGAACAGGGATCGCAGGTGGGTCAGGTGCTGCTCCTTGGAAATGCTTGCGACCAAAATGTCGTCCAAGTACACAAAAAGGAAATCCAAATCCCTCAAGACCGAGTCCATCATCCTTTGGAAAGTCTGAGCGGCATTTTTTAAACCAAATGGCATTCTCAGAAATTTGAATAGGCCGAAGGGTGTTATGACAGCCCTCTTGGGGATGTCATCTGCGTCTACAGGTACCTGATGGTATCCCCGGATAAGGTACACCTTCGAAAAGACTGTCTTTCCAGCCAGTCGGGCCGAGAAATCCTGGACATGGGGAACCGGGTAACGGTCAGGGGTGGTGGCATCGTTGAGCCTGCGATAATCCCCGCATGGGCGGCAACCACCGTCTGGTTTGGGCACCATATGGAGAGGGGAGGCCCAGGGGCTGTTAGAGCGACGCACTATGCCCAGTCTCTCCATGTTGGCGAATTCTGCTTTAGCTGCTGCAAACTTAGCTGGGTTTAATCGTCGAGAACAGGCGTGTACTGGAGGTCCAGATGTCGAAATGTGGTGAACGACTCCATGTTTAGAGGCAGCTGTGGAAAACGTGGGCCTAACAAGGTCGGGAAACTCAGCCAGCAGACGGGCGAACTCGCATGTGCTTGTGAGTGCACTGGACAGCGTTGTCGTAGGGAAACTGCTCCGCGTGCAGGGTAAGGAGTTAAAGTCCTTCGCGTCGACAAGCTGACGGTTCCTGACGTCCACCAGTAGCCCATTTGTGCATAAAAAGTCGGCACCGAGCAGGGGCCTGTCCACATCTGCAAGCACAAACTCCCATGTGAAACGTCGCCCGTTGAGACACAGAGGAACGGTGCGTTTTCCAAACGTATCTATCTTACTCCTATTGGCGGCCTCGAGTGTGGGGCCTGCTTTTCCTGACTGTTTGTCCACAGGCGACACGGGCAGGACACTGACCTGTGTGCCAGTATCACAAAGGAAACGTCGTCCTGTTAAAGTATCCGTTATGAACAGCAGGCAGTTGGAACTGTTAGCGGCTACGGTGCTAGCTATCTGTGCGCTGCTAGCCCCGCTAAAACTGCATGGTGGGCGACACTTATTTGCCTCTGCCCCAAAGCGTGCATGATAATTACACATTCCGTGTGCATTCGGTCGCCGCGCGGTTGGGGCAGGCTGCATGGTGTGCCGCTGTGCTGCATTTTTTGTCACAGGGTTAATGAACATAGGGGCAGGCCCTGCTACTGTGCATTTTAGCGCTGCTGATTGGTATTCATCTGCAACTTGAGCCAATTCTCTATAATCCTTTAACTGTGTGTTGGCTAGTGCTGTGCGCACGTGCTCTGGTAATTGCTGCAAAAACAGTTCTCTGAACAGAAAACATGGTTTGTGCTCACCCAAAAGTGCCAACATGTGATCCATTAGCTCGGATGGGCGCGCATCACCGAGACCGGGAAGAGAAAGCAAACGGCGAGCTCTCTGTCTCCGACAGTCCAAACGTTTTTAAAAGATAAGCCTTCAATGCAGTGTACTTATCTTGAGCTGGGGGATTTTCCAGTATACTGACTGCTCACGTTGCCGTGGAGCTATTGAGGGCTGCAACAACGTAGTAATATTTGGTCGTGTCTGCGGAGATTTCTCTTAAGGCGAATTGAGCCTCGGCTTGGGCGAACCACACTGCTGCATGTTGTTCCCAAAATTCAGGCAGCTTCAGAGAAACGGCGTTTGTGGACATTTTTGCTCAATTAGTTGCTCTTTTAGAACGTCAGGGTCACCAGTTTAGCACATGCTAAATAAACAACAATGAGGCAGCTTGTTGTAACAGAACTCGGGAGCAGCCGTCTTTACTTTTTAACTTCAGAATAAACTCTCTAGTTACAGAGGGCGCAGCGTTCTAACGTCACACGCTGCGCCGTCATCTCTTAAAGGGACATAAGCCTATGTGTCTTATGTGTGTGAGTTGCGGTGTGGGAATTATGTATATGTATCCCCTACACAGGCAACGTTAGTGTGATTGCCTACAGCCTAATGATGGCCACATCGTTATAAGCCCAAACAAGGCTATGCATGCCGCCGCTTACCACTCCAAAACATTGCTCCTGATTGTCCCCTGTCGAATTTCAAAGGGGGGGCGAGGTCAAGCGAAACCAGCGTGTTTTGTTACCCTTTAAGTGATGTTAGATGCAACAACTTTCACATTTATTTATTTTTCATTTAAATTGATTTATTTTTTAATATTTGTAAATTATCCATAAAAGGCATTCTAAAGAAATAAATAAGATTGAGACAAGGAAAATCAGTGGGAAAAATTTTTATTTCAAAAGAAAGTGTCATGGTTATTTGCAGCCTTTGCTTTTCGACGTTTTTAGTTTCCTGTTTGGCGTCGTCAAGACACTATCGGATTTTTTCCGCCTCCATTCCGGTTTTCGCGTCTTGCCCGACAATTGTTCCCTTCACCTGTTTCGCGTTTCCTGCGGGCTATAAATACCTCAGGACTTCCGCATTTCCGCACTTCGAGATTGTCTTTGCTATGTAGACATACGAAGTCGGTAAAGGTATAGAAATTTCGGTCGCTGCCTTTCTGGTTGTTACTTATAGGAAACGCAGCAAGTCCGGTTATAAACATTTAGGATTAGATTGGTTTTGTCGTTCCTTTCCAATCTTTATAATTTATTCTTTTTACCTGTTGCCAGTTGTGTTCAGCTCTTTTTCCACAAGAGCTTTGGCTAACAGGTTTTCTTTTCTATTCCTTTCCTTCACTCGTTTTTGTTTTGAGTTTGGTTTTGTTTCATTACCTCTTGTTACGCCTAATTATTTTAGTGCGTGAGGTTCTTGTGTTAGTTATTCTCGCTGTTTATCGAGATCGCCTCAGTTTTTGGAGGTTGTTTTGTTTTGCTTTGTGCTAGGGAAGTTTTGCTCCCTATCCTGTGTTAACCCAGTCCTGGTGCGGATTATTCTGCGTTTTGTGGCGTATCTTTCTCTAGATACGCTTTTAGAAATCCTTATTGGTCGCGTTTGATTCTCCGAACCTTACACTTCCCCTCACAGAATCTCAAAGTCAGTATGGAAGAATCAGCGACGTCTACCGATAGTTAACCTTTGTGCATGCACTTTTTGCTTAGGATAAGAAGGTCTGCTTAAGCCCTATTCGGACGAGAAGATAAGTTTTCCAGACAATGTCTGTAAAGTAATTTCTACCAGAGGACGTCTATGTTAATGACCGATTCGGACAGGATAAATGCTGATTACGTATATCCGTAATCAGCATCTAGAAATGCAGAGATGGGAGGTCTACTCCATTTTGTCATCACACTGAAAATGTTCCCCATGCATCATACAACGTTACACATCCTATTTTCACTGCAAACTGATTGCTTTTGGCAGAAGCAATTGAAAAGATGGAGGAATCCTGCATTACACCTCTTTATTAATGTTAGCCTGAGAAAAATAGTACACTGTTAGGCCATAACATGTATGTAAGGCTATAGCTAGGCTACAATAGCTTACCTAAAGCTGCCACAAGCATGGCCCCACTGTAGCCTACTTTTGAGCCTGTTTTTTGGATTTGCTCTCTCTCTTCTTATTTAATGTAAGTTTGTTACACTTAATATAGAGGTCAGCCAATAGTTGTGGCTTTCACTTGGACCAAAGAGAGCACAACCAAAGGCATCGTCGAGTGCCTCATACGTGAAAAACCAGGACAAAAGACTGGGGAAAACTAATTTCTCACAGGAAATAACAGAATTTTTTCCAACATGTCAATTTGCACGGGATTGCTTTAACCTCGGGTTAATTTTACAGGGCATTTAACAATAGTAAAAGACACCGGAATCTTTACTGGCGCGGGAGCGCGCAGTCCGTAAAAGTTTCAGACATGGCATGTTCGGATGGGACTAAAATAACGGACATCCTCCGGTAATAATTACATTACCCCACCTCCCCCTGTAAGCCCTCCGAATAGGGCTTTAGTTGAAATTCTGTGACCTCCTCTAAATGAGGTATTACACAAGTTGTTACCACTCCGTCCAAAGGCCAGGCTGTTAGACGTAACCTCTTCATCTTATGACCTGGCAGGTTCAATGTAACTGGGCAGTTTATTTCAGAAAAATTTCACCACCTCATTCAACACAGACAGACCTGTAGTCGCAACCTTCTTGTCCTACGGCCAGGTAGGTTAACGGGCAGTTTATTATGTAAACCAGGAGTGACCCCACCTCCTAGTCCAAGATTGAATGTATAAATTGTTCCTAATGCAAGTACAGCATGTTCAATAAAGCTCATTTTCTTTCTTATCCATTGTGTGAACATTTTATTCTACTACAAAAAATTGAGATTTTTTTAAACAAAAAATGTAGATTCGGGAGAGAAATTTTCAGACCAACCCTGAGGCTATTACCTTAAATCTACTAAACCGGTTTTACCCACAGGTATAAAATGCCACCCACCATTTTTTAATTTTCCTTCTCTCCCCAGTTGTTAATGTCCAGGGGGGGTCAACAACCTCATCCTATGGCCTGATGTGACCCCGCCTCCAGACTCCTTGTTCATGATTAAATGCATCAATCATTCCTAATGCTATGTGCAGCATTTTAAAACTCTGGGAAAACCTTTTTCTTTCTTATCAATTTTTTTTAACTTAAGTCACTCATTCATCCCACTTTTGTTTAGTTTGTGATTCCAGTCAGACTAATAGTTTTTGAGTACCACTCAGAAGTAATTTGTGCCATGCTAGTTTTCTTGTGAAACCGCAATCTTCTCCATTTTCATTCCAGTCTATTAGTGGTTGAGATTAAATCTGAACAAAGGTTTTTGAGCTGTTATAAAAGTATAAAGAAAGTAAAAGGGGCAGAACTCTGGATAAAGAAATGAATTGTGCTATAAACGTAACAATTTAACCATGTGGCTTTGATCAAATTAAAACATATATATATATACGTATATATTGAAATCAGATACAGATATACAGTGCCCTCCACAATTATTGGCACCCCTGGTAAAGATGAGTAAAAAGGGTTATAAAAAAATTAACCTTTTGGTGAATTAGCTTAATCTCACACTGAAAAAATGAGAAAAATCCAACCTTTAATTGAAGTAAATTTATTCTGAGAAAAAAAAAATCCCTCTCCAAGAAATAATTATTTTTTTAACAAAACCATGTGTGCCACAATTATTGGCACCCCTAGAAATTCTTATGAACAAAATGTAACTGAAGCATTTTTTCCATTTATATTTAAGTTAATCAGAGTGTTTAGGCACTTTCAAGCAGTAATCCATGACTTCCTGTTTCACTGGGGTATAAATATGAGGTGACACAGAGGCCATATTCCCTTATTCATACATCAACATGGGAAAGATAAGAGAACACACAAATCAAATGAGGGAAAAGTGTGTTGAGCTTCATAAGTCAGGGAATGGCTATAAAAAAATAACTACTCACCTGAAAATGCCCATATCTACCATTAGGGCAATACTTAAAAAGTTCAAAGCAACTGGAACTGTTACAAACTTGCCTGGAAGAGGACCCAAGTTTATTTTGCCCCTGCACAGTGAGGAGGATGGTAAGAGAGGCAAAAGAATCCCCAAGGATCACTGTTGGAGAATTACAGAGGAAAGTAGCATCTTGGGGTCATCAATTCTCCAAAACTACCATTAGACGTCACCTCCATGCCAACAAATTATTTGGAAGGTATGCCAGAAAAAAGCCTTTCCTGTCATTTCACCACAAACGTAAGTGCCTGGAGTTTGCTAAATGCTACTGGAACTTTGACTGGAACCGTGTTCTATAGTCAGATGAAACAAAAATTGAGCTTTTCGGCAACCAACATTCAAGGTGGGTTTGGCGTAAAAGGAAGGATGGCTATACCGGAAATAACCTGATCCCCACTGTTAATTATGGTGTAGCCTACTTTTGAGCCTGTTTTTTGGATTTGCTCTCTCTCTTCTTATTTAATGTAAGTTTGTTACACTTAATATAGAGGTCAGCCAATAGTTGTGGCTTTCACTTGGACCAAAGAGAGCACAACCAAAGGCATCGTCGAGTGCCTCATACGTGAAAAACCAGGACAAAAGACTGGGGAAAACTAATTTCTCACAGGAAATAACAGAATTTTTTCCAACATGTCAATTTGCACGGGATTGCTTTAACCTCGGGTTAATTTTACAGGGCATTTAACAATAGTAAAAGACACCGGAATCTTTACTGGCGCGGGAGCGCGCAGTCCGTAAAAGTTTCAGACATGGCATGTTCGGATGGGACTAAAATAACGGACATCCTCCGGTAATAATTACATTACCCCACCTCCCCCTGTAAGCCCTCCGAATAGGGCTTTAGTTGAAATTCTGTGACCTCCTCTAAATGAGGTATTACACAAGTTGTTACCACTCCGTCCAAAGGCCAGGCTGTTAGACGTAACCTCTTCATCTTATGACCTGGCAGGTTCAATGTAACTGGGCAGTTTATTTCAGAAAAATTTCACCACCTCATTCAACACAGACAGACCTGTAGTCGCAACCTTCTTGTCCTACGGCCAGGTAGGTTAACGGGCAGTTTATTATGTAAACCAGGAGTGACCCCACCTCCTAGTCCAAGATTGAATGTATAAATTGTTCCTAATGCAAGTACAGCATGTTCAATAAAGCTCATTTTCTTTCTTATCCATTGTGTGAACATTTTATTCTACTACAAAAAATTGAGATTTTTTTAAACAAAAAATGTAGATTCGGGAGAGAAATTTTCAGACCAACCCTGAGGCTATTACCTTAAATCTACTAAACCGGTTTTACCCACAGGTATAAAATGCCACCCACCATTTTTTAATTTTCCTTCTCTCCCCAGTTGTTAATGTCCAGGGGGGGTCAACAACCTCATCCTATGGCCTGATGTGACCCCGCCTCCAGACTCCTTGTTCATGATTAAATGCATCAATCATTCCTAATGCTATGTGCAGCATTTTAAAACTCTGGGAAAACCTTTTTCTTTCTTATCAATTTTTTTTAACTTAAGTCACTCATTCATCCCACTTTTGTTTAGTTTGTGATTCCAGTCAGACTAATAGTTTTTGAGTACCACTCAGAAGTAATTTGTGCCATGCTAGTTTTCTTGTGAAACCGCAATCTTCTCCATTTTCATTCCAGTCTATTAGTGGTTGAGATTAAATCTGAACAAAGGTTTTTGAGCTGTTATAAAAGTATAAAGAAAGTAAAAGGGGCAGAACTCTGGATAAAGAAATGAATTGTGCTATAAACGTAACAATTTAACCATGTGGCTTTGATCAAATTAAAACATATATATATATACGTATATATTGAAATCAGATACAGATATACAGTGCCCTCCACAATTATTGGCACCCCTGGTAAAGATGAGTAAAAAGGGTTATAAAAAAATTAACCTTTTGGTGAATTAGCTTAATCTCACACTGAAAAAATGAGAAAAATCCAACCTTTAATTGAAGTAAATTTATTCTGAGAAAAAAAAAATCCCTCTCCAAGAAATAATTATTTTTTTAACAAAACCATGTGTGCCACAATTATTGGCACCCCTAGAAATTCTTATGAACAAAATGTAACTGAAGCATTTTTTCCATTTATATTTAAGTTAATCAGAGTGTTTAGGCACTTTCAAGCAGTAATCCATGACTTCCTGTTTCACTGGGGTATAAATATGAGGTGACACAGAGGCCATATTCCCTTATTCATACATCAACATGGGAAAGATAAGAGAACACACAAATCAAATGAGGGAAAAGTGTGTTGAGCTTCATAAGTCAGGGAATGGCTATAAAAAAATAACTACTCACCTGAAAATGCCCATATCTACCATTAGGGCAATACTTAAAAAGTTCAAAGCAACTGGAACTGTTACAAACTTGCCTGGAAGAGGACCCAAGTTTATTTTGCCCCTGCACAGTGAGGAGGATGGTAAGAGAGGCAAAAGAATCCCCAAGGATCACTGTTGGAGAATTACAGAGGAAAGTAGCATCTTGGGGTCATCAATTCTCCAAAACTACCATTAGACGTCACCTCCATGCCAACAAATTATTTGGAAGGTATGCCAGAAAAAAGCCTTTCCTGTCATTTCACCACAAACGTAAGTGCCTGGAGTTTGCTAAATGCTACTGGAACTTTGACTGGAACCGTGTTCTATAGTCAGATGAAACAAAAATTGAGCTTTTCGGCAACCAACATTCAAGGTGGGTTTGGCGTAAAAGGAAGGATGGCTATACCGGAAATAACCTGATCCCCACTGTTAATTATGGTGGAGGTTCTGTGATGTTGTGGGGCTGTTTTTCCTCCAAAGGCCCTGAGAAATTTGTTAGGGTACATGGCATCATGAACTCCATGAAATACCAGGACATTTTAAATCTGAATCTGGCTGCCTCTGCCAGGAAACTAAAACTGGGTCATCATTGGATTAAGCTAATTCACCAAACGGTAAATCTTTTATAACCCTTTTTACTCATCTTTACCAGGGGTGCCAATAATTGTGGAGGGCACTGTAAATCAGAATAAGAACAACTGTGTAGTGTCAGTAACACCCAGGAGGGTACAGTGCCTTCAGAAGGTATTTACTCCACTTGAACATTTTCACATTTCCCCCCTTCACCAACAGAGCCAATTCAAAACATTTACGGTGCAAAAAAAAAAAGGTTTTAGTCTAACCTTTCTCAGAAGTCGCTCCCATCTAGCCTTTCTCCTGAAGAGGCCAAATCCATGAAATTCCTAAGAGATTGTTGATCTCTGGTCAGATTATTTCAGTTCAGCAACTCTGTTTTAGCTGATCTCTTCTTTAGCAACACTTCTTTAACAACTTTCTTGTACCAAGTAGTTGTGAATATATGCTAAATAATGTATAGGTGGCACTAAAGCTCTGAATCAGGTTCATCTATTGTGGTCTACGACTTTCAGTTCCATTTAATCAGTCTTGGAATTATGATGTTTTTACTTAACCGGATGCTAACACATTTAAGCAAGTATAGCAGTGTTTACATTTTTTAAAAGTTGTAAATATATTTTTATTGAGTGACTGCTATGAATGTCATTTTTAGTATGTGCAAGAAGCAGGACATTTTGTCTGAGACCATACAGTAGGGATGGGACGCTCGACACTCATGTGTATTAAAATACATAAATAAGCAATGAAATAACTAAATTAGCAATTAAATAAATCAATATCTATTCGTCATTTTACGCCTCATTTATTTAATCCCATATTTATTTCAAAACGAATCGGCCTGTCAAACATGAAAGGAACAGGGACGGTCAGCTGTGATCATTGATTGCTCAGTCCAGACATAAAAACCTAGAAACCTAAAAATCTAAGTGGCCGCCATATTAGGCGGTCAAGATAAGCATATTTTGGTAGTATATTGACTGATGCAGACTTCCCCTGATAAAATATACTTTAACTCGCTTAATTCTCTACTAATTTTCGTAAAATTTGACTTGTTATAAAAGTGAGAAATATATGCATAACAGGTTACCTTCTTTACAAATTTCCCAGAACAGGTAGCCTATTTGTAAAAAGCCCTTTTAACTATTATAGCCTACAGGAGTTGTCAAAATGTAGGTTTTTTTAAAAAGTTGTAAATTCATTTATAATTTCAGAGAAATATGAATAGGCTACTATAATTGGGACATCAATGAAACCACTAGGGGGCAGCCGTGGATAGCATAAGCATAATAAAAAGGGGTAATAATGAACGCAAGCCCATAGTTTTCCTTATTCCAGGACATCACATTCTATAGAAATATAGCCATTTGGTCTTCCATACCCAAGTCGTGGGGTTTCCTCAGAGGAGAGGGAGATGTTTGAGATTTTGTAGAGAGATATTGTTAATAAAGGAAGGTTCACGTAAGACGTCTTTTGTATGGGATTATGTCCAACAAGAGACCCCATAAAAAGCACGGTGCATGATTTGCGACCGGCACCTGTCCTATTAAAATGCTTCGCCACATGTGGTCAAGGCATCCCGATATTTCAGCATTACCATGGAATCCTGCTGTGACTCAAGCTGGACCATCTAAGCTAGGTAGCCTATAGCCTAATAGAGCACCAAAAATACCTCAATGTTTAAAAACGTAAGTTATTGAAGCTCGTGAAGTTAATGAAGTTCCCCACATGCATGAGCATAATGTTATTTATGTCATGGTTTCTAGCAGCCTCTGCTGTTTCTGCATTCGGTTTTCCTTTTGGCGTCGTCAGGACGCTCTATAGGATTTTTTCCGCCTCCGTTCCGGTGTTTGTAGCTTACCCGACAATTATTCCCTACATCTGTTTTACGTTTCCTCCCGGCTATATATAGCCCAGGACTTCCGCATTTCCGACACTTCGATATTGTCTTTTCTACGTTGACAAACAAAGTCGGTCAAGGTATAGGAATTTCGGTCGCTGCATTTCTGGTTCGTACGAATAGGAAACGCAGCAAGTCCGGTTAGAAGATTTAGGATTAGATTGGAAAGTAAAGAAAAAAACAATCTTTCTTTATCCTTTTTTCTTTTCACCTGTTGCCAGTTGTGTTCAGCTCTTTTGCCTGAAGAGCTCTGGCTAACAGGTCTTTTCTATTCTTTTCCCTCACTCATTTTATCGAGTTTTTGTTTGTTTCATCACCTCCTATTACACCTAATATTTTAGTGTGTGAGGTTCTTTTAGAGTTATTCTCACTGTTTATCGAGATCGCCTCAGTTTTTGGAGGTTGCTTTATTTTGTCTTGTGCAATCCTGTGTGTCTCAGTCCTGGTGCGGCTATTTTCGTGTTTTGTGGCGTATCTCTTTAGATACGCTTTTAGAAATCCTTATCGGTCACGATATGGATTTCTAAATGTCACTCCCCCCCTAAGAATTTATTAACTGTGTTAAATCACGGTAGCAATCCACTTATGCCAAGAAGCCCTGAAAACTCCCATAGAATGACTACTAATAAGAATAACAATAACGTGAATAAAAATATGGCTACCTATCTGTGTGCTATTAGGATGACAGGTATGCCATTCGCCAAGTTTCGGCTTGGTGGGGCATGCCCCATACCTATACAGCACAGAGAGTTTGGCACTTTTCAGGGTTTCCTACAGAAGTAACCACAATGACCATAGACTCTCAGCCCTTAAAAACATTAACTTCTGTATGTTCTGACCTCATGTAACCACACAGCATTCAGATACAACTTCACACATCCACACAATAAAGCCCCAAACTTGGGTTATTTTGCCGTTTTTCTCCTTCCTCTTCCGCTTCTTCTTCTCCTCTTCCCATTTTCCTGCCAAACTGCCTGCCTCCGTCGCGATGTTATCCAATGGGGAGAATTATTATTTGAGGGTATGGTCCATATACCTGCTCATCAAGCTTATCGTCCAATAAAAACGCTTCATACTAATGCTTTTTTAATGTTAATGTAGCTAATGGCTTCATGCTTTCCAAGAAGCTACTGTGGCTTAGTGGTTAAAAGTGGTCTCTCATACAGTGGATTGTGGGTTTGAGCCCAGCAGGGCACCTGTGTATTTTCCAAAAAAACAATGTGCAACTGTTAAGTACTTTTAATTTCTTAGACTGTTATTATTTTCACATTGACACATTAACGTATTTTTATTGCAAAGGCAAAAGAGGTTTACAATATTAACTGTTCAATGTTTCACTTGTATTTCACTTGTACTATATCACACCCTCCCCAAACCGGATGCTCGCTTTTGTCTGGTTTGGGGAGGGTGTTACGCTCTGCTCTTGCGGTCATGACTGACTGACTGTGGAAACCCCTTGCCTCAGCCAACATTTCTTTATTCATTAATTTCTGCACTTCAGCTCTGTTCACTTTATCCTTTTCACACATAACACAAGGTCACCATAAAATTAACAACTAGGAAAATTAAGAATTTACGATAATAGCCTACATTAAGAATTGAGGATAGCCTCTTTTAAGCTGCAAGCCTTTAAGCGATCGGATTTATAAACCGCCAATTCCCCAAACATATCTGATTCATGGTTAGTCACTTAAAAATAAATAGATAGCCTCTGAATGTGGCTCTAGTCTACGCTACTCTGCTGATAATGTAGCTTACTGCAAACACTTTTAATTATAATAATAATAATAATAATAAGAAGAAGAAGAAGAATCTCTGGTATGTAGTTTCTTCGTAGTATCTACTGTTTTCTTTCTGGCTAAGATTCCTGGGAAATATGCATTGTCCAATTAAGCTTGTTCGCCAACGTTACTTCCTGCTTCTCGTCAGGAAGCAGAAACAAGCTAGGCTACTACGACGCGAATCAACATGCATTATAGCCTACATTCATTACACTACAGAAAACTAAACTAAACCTAGCTGTCCGGTACCAAAACATTTCCCGCAGGTAACGTTCTACACTACCGGAAAAAAAACTCTGCTGTGCAGAAACTCACTAGCTCGCTCGCTAGCTCGTAGCCCACACATGGAAGGTTGGAGTTACGCATCCGGCAATCCAGTGTTGAATCCAGTTCTTAATTATAACTTGCAAAAACTAGGCCTGCCTTTAAAAGTCTTGATATAAAAATGTGGCCAAGTTACAACTAACAATATTGCCTATCGTAGCTCACACTAAATAAACTAGCTCTATTCCAAAGCAATGCTATCCAAACTTTCCTAAATTATTTAATGCAACTTGGCCCTGTGTTTCTTCATCTTACCATCTCAAGAGAATGTGGTCAATGAAACTATGTGCCACATCAAACTTTATAGTGGAAATACTCTGATTCAGATGTGTTGCACTTAGAAATTAAACAGAAAAATTACTACACTATAGGGCATGTTTGAACAATTGTCTGCATCCACTGCTTTGGGTCTAAAAGCACAGAATGAATAAAATGTATTATTATTATTATTATTATTAGGCTATAATTATTATTATGTATTTATTGATTTATTTATTTGGATTTCTATCAAAACCTGTGTGGTCCTACAGAGCATAGATATCCTTGTGTTCACAAAATTCTGTTTGCAAATATCATAAATACTATTATGTTAAGAAAATTGGTACTATTACTTATTTGCCACCATCTGACCCACAAACATGTCTGGATACGTTTGTAAAAATGCTTTATATATTTTCTAGGTAAAAATATTACTCATTTTTATCTGCATTTATTTATTCATCACCCCTTTCTCTATTGTACATGATGTTCCTTCATATAAATGTCTGTTTGTGAACTGTAAAGAATGCTGTAGCAGCAGTTAACATTTTAAAACCTGTAAATTTTCTAAAGTAAACTTGCCAACAAAGTACAACCATATCCTTTCTGGAGTGTAATTATTCATCAACTGTTAAAAACATTCATTGAAATCATATGTTGTTCCATGAGGCACAATCTCTTCACATGCAAAGATAAAGAAACACAGGGCCAAGTTGCATTAAATAATTTAGGAAAGTTTGGATAGCATTGCTTTGGAATAGAGATAGTTTATTTAGTGTGAGCTACGATAGGCAATATTGTTAGTTGTAACTTGGCCACATTTTGATATCAAGACTTTTAAAGGCAGGCCTAGTGTTTGCAAGTTGGAATTAAGAACTTATGGACAGCGCTATGTAAGCTATGCGTGAGTAACTTGGCTTTTTTGTTTTACGTCGTAGACGTTTTTGATCTGATTTAATATACATTACCTTTCCACAATACTATGAGGTGGGGAAAGCTATTACGCTTTAAATATGAACCAGTAAATGGCGAAAATAGTTTTTCAAATAATTGGAATTTATTGTTGCAATGGACTCTCCTTGACATGCCAGAGGAAATAGAAGGGCATTGGTCGATATGATGGCATTAGGTTCATGACATACACATTTTCATTTCACTTTAATAATGATAATTTTCAGGCCTGGTGAGAACTCATCATGAGAATATGTTTAATTTGTACAACACTTTTCATGAATATAGACTCAGTTGGAGAGAGTTTTGAGAATACATGTCAAAAGCATTAATATTCAAAATCAGAATTTTACAAGAGTCAAGAATGTTTCATTAATTTAAATTTATCGCCGTTGAAGAGTATTTTAGACCAGGAGATGTCACGAGAGAGGCAGTTGTCAAATGCTTCATGACACCGCCACTTCAACCAATGCAATCGCTTCAACTGTGTCAATGTTTCAGAAAGCTTTGCTCTGCCCATCAGTACCATACAATGATACTGTGTGTTTGTGTGTTAGAGGCTGCATCAACAGTGGGATGTCTTATAACAATGGTATCCCCGAAGGAATTAGGCAGAGGCCGACATTCCACCTTCCTGGGTGATGAAATGCGAATGTACCTTGTTAACAAAAGAGAACTACACATTGTGTCTGTTGGATACTTTGTAACATGCTTGTGTTTTCCCGGCCGTCTGTGTAATTATATTTTGTTATATTTTAATGTATTCTGTCACACACAAACATTGAGTTTTTTTCCCCAGAGATAGAGAGGGAGAGAGAACGATTAAAGAATATGCCAAGTGAGTTCATAACACAGTTCCAGGATGTCTTAATTTTTCTTGCTAAGCATACTTTTTGTTCGTTTTTATTTAGTTTTAAATTTGTGTTAGTGAAAGTGTAACATCAATCAAGCAATACATGCAAACCTAGAACCGTAACACAAATAAAAATGAATATAGCTTTGCATATAAAGCTTGATATGTGAACAAAAAAGGAATCTGTGGGAACTTTATGAAGGTTGTTGTTACGACACCCAGGGGCAACACAATGATAACCTCTACATTTCCTTTTCGTAAGGCTCTTCTGATGCCATAGCCTGTCGAACAACATCTAAACCAAAACATGAGCTGTGGTGGACCCAATCCTCACATCAAGAGATGAAGAATATGGCTGCAGATACTTCTGTTGGACACACCTTTAAACTAATATTACTTTTCAACTAGTTTTCATACATTTTTAATGGTCACAATGTCTTAAAATGCCTATCATCTTATCTCCTAAAACATTGCAGTTCCACTTTAAAAATCAGTCAGCACTTCAGAATACAACCAAATGCCTGAAGTATTAATGTTTTGTGTTGAATACTGTTCCCCTATTTACCATTTAATAGTACATTATACTGTTAACAGAAATAGTTTTTACAACTTGACTCTCCTGTGTTTGTTTCCCAATGCTTCATTATTGCTGTGGTGGAGGCACCTCTTCTTGACCACCTCTTGGCGACCTGTTAAAACAAAACCTCCACAACAAAAAGCATCTGTGCAGAAGGCGGGGCTCCCTATCCATGCCACATTGCAGAAAAATAATTTGTCTACATACCACATGCCCCAAATATTAAAGACATTGGAAATAAACACTAACAAATATTAGGGAGAGATGGTTAGAGATGGTTAGCTAAGTGAAACATGAAACTTAAATTAAACAATGATCAATGACAAACCTCAGTTTTCATTAATGAAAGAATCAAAGTAAAATCTGCACTGTCTACCCAAAAAGGAAGCTCCAAAAATAAAATAATAAAATTACCCATTCATGTTTTTTTTAAAGACGTAATTATTTGTGACTTGGGTTGCAAAGGGAGGGAATTATTCAGGTAACTTTTGGTCATTTTCAGAAATCTTCCAGGGTAAATCACCACTCACTGTCACAATCTCATGCTTAAACAAAGCTAATAAAACAAAGCTGAGAAAATGTGCAGAACAGGCCCAGGTCCCTTCTGGAGAGCAGGTTTCTGCACCATATGGTACCATCACTGCCATTGCACAGCACCTTAATCTAGATCAGGGGAAAGTTCTTATAAGTTTGGGTAAATTGTCCTGCACAGAAAGGGCTGTGGAGTGCTCATGCCATCTGGGAGGCAGCCATACAGCAGAGTGTGCCACAGGCTGACAAATGAAAGAGTCAATCTTGAAACTATTTGAGCCCATCAAAGATGACACCAAACAAATTGAATATGAGGAGGATTCTCCAGAGTCTCTTTCTGAAGATGACGCTAGCTGTGGTTGAGATAAATAATTAGCATAGGTCAAGCAAGTCAAGTTAAAATTTTTGTTTAACCTTACTTTAGTCAAAAGATGAAGTTATTCCTAATAACCTAATACGTTATTCCTAGTAACTAAAGTAAGGTTAAATAAGGCCTATCTAATCTTCTGTCTTAGATGGAAGGAAATGACTAAATTATATTTTTGCATTTATATTTCCTTGCATTTATTTCCTAACTGCAAACCAATGGTTTACTCCCTAACAATGTGTAACTCCCTAACCCAGGCTTTAGTCTGTGACTGTAACATTGAATCACCCACCAGATCTCAGCACCCCCCCCCCCCCCCCCCCCCCACCCTAACCCTAACCCTAACCCAGGCTTTAGTCTGTGACTGTAACATTGAATCACCCACCAGATCTCAGCACCCCACCCTAACCCTAACCCTAACCCAGGCTTTAGTCTGTGACTGTAACATTGAATCACCCACCAGATCTCAGCACCCCCGCCCCCCCCCCCCCCCCCCACCTCAACATTTCCAAAATTACCTCAAAAAGGGAGATTTTCCCGGAACTTTACAACCCTACTTGTGACACAAAAAAGGGACATGTAATTTTTCCCATTGGGTAGAGAGTGATACCCTTCAAAATGTGCCTTAACAAGGAAACCTTCAACTGTTGTTAGCTATGTAGCTATGCATTTTAAATGAGCCTAATTAGAAATTATTGTTGGATTAATCAAACTTGGCTCTTCCCAGAAATCCAAATTACTTTGAAAACCTTTAGGACAGCGAACATTATATTAAGCTGAACATTAGGAAAAAATAATATCAATGCATAAACTGGTTCAAGAGAGATGTAAAGAATTAAGTTAGTATGGCAAAATAATGAAGTAGAATACAAAATAGTAATAATCAAAGCCATGATTGATAAGGTATTTAAACTTAGAAATAGGACAGTAACAGTCTGTAACAGTAACAGTAATCTGAACAGCAGTCGGTAATAGTAACAGATAGCAGTCTGGTTTGTATGATATTGCTAGCTACATATGTGATAAAAAAGTATTCATGAGTTTATTATTTATTTAGTATTATTTATCGTGGGAAACTGAGAAAGAAATATATATATTTTTTAAATGGGTCACTGACTGGAATCCTCAATTTAAAAAAGATTGTCAATGGAACAGATGCTTCACTCCAAGAAATCCAAGGTCACTGGTAGAGGGACAATGTCAAGGTGTACTGAGCAGAATATTTACCTTTTTTGAGGAACACAGTAAACAAGCCATCATAGCTTTGTGACCAGATCCACAGGGCAGAAACAAACAATTCTGAAACAGAACAGAAGTATGAAACAGTTCTTTAAACTCAATAAAGTGTATTTTATTCCTGACAGCCAGTTACTGAAAAGGCTAGGAAGATGATATTGACATTCCTTTTTGCTTGCATCAAGTTTGCAAACAAAAACTTTACACAGTATGTCTCTTACTTACAGGCACACACACAACAAACAAAACTCTCTTCTCTCTCTTTCTCACTCTCTCGCTCTAGTCTCTCTCAGCACATTTGGCAGTGTTGGTTAATCAGGAATATCAAATGCCATTGATCCCTACAGATGGCTTAATTTATAAAAATTAAGATACATTCACTGTTGTTCAGTATAAGCTTCTCCACAAAGTTTTAGCAACCATAAATATATGAAATATCTGCGATAGAACAGATACAATTATGCAGGCAAAGAAACTGACTATTTTTCAAAAAATTGGGGGACAGGTGCAGGCGATAGGCTACAGCTCCAATCGCAGTAGTCGACTCATAGGAGGCAGTTGCAGTTTGACCTGACTCGCAGCAGGCTACTATGACCCTACAGTATGTGAATGTCATAGACTGCTCCATTTGATGGCAAAGGAAATGGCATGTGTGCCCCCTAGTGGACTCGTTAAACATACCGAATACAGAAATCAGCATGTGCTGTACCTGTAGGCACCTATGGCAGTCAGTTGTTTGTCCTATATTTTTAATGATGAACCAGTACTTTCAGGGTAACACTATAGGTAACATCCATAATATTGTTACATAGTAAAGACCTTTTTGTCTTATTAGCTGCTAAGTCTGGTGGTTAAATGCTTGAATGAATCTACGAATCAAATGTTAAAAAAATAAAAAATGTGTCCAATAGATTTGATTCCCCGAAAAGAATCAAACTACCCATCAGTAATTGATAGAACTGCCTTTCTAAAAAAAACATTCAGCCCTGTTCTATCATGTGGGCATAATAACGAATTAGTGAAATAATTGTCTTTCATAATATCCTTGTGTACAGAAAGCAGACTGAAGTGCATGCTTCACTTAAACAAAGAAAATAAAAAAATACTATTTAAAATAATAGTAAAATGTAAAAAAAATGGTTAAGTAAATCAGAATATGCTGAAGACAGATCTAAATGTAATGAACAGTAATACAGCAAAAAGTGTAAAAGACTGAAATACCAACATCCGAAAGCATATTTAAATGTATGTTATAAAGCATCTGTTCACTTTTAAAGTAAATAGTAGGCTTGGGTATGTACAAACCCCAATTCCAAAAAAAGTTGGGACAGTATGTAAAATGAACATAAAAGCAGAAAGCAGTGATTTGTAAATTCTCTTGTACATATATTTAATTGAAAACAGTACAAAGAAAAGATATTTAATGTTTTACCTCATCAACTTTATTGATTTTTGTAAATATATGCTAATTCCAAATTTTATACCTGCAACACATTCCAAAAAAGTTGGGACAGGGGCAAAAAAAAGACTGAGAAATTCAAAAACAGAACAGTCCGGTAATGCTATCACGACTGGGTATAAAAGGATATTAAAAGATGTATATACCTCTATAACCTCTCTGCATTTGAATGGATCTCTATGGGAATTGGAGGGTGGGACTAGATTAAGCTGTAAATTACACGGGAATAGTATGGAACCCATGATTGGCTAAATGGCTGGCAGTCATCAAGGGTCTGAGGTATTAAACAAGCCTCAAACCATCACTCTGCTGCCAGATATGCAAAAGATATAGATGGATCATTTTAAAGGTTGTTTCTCCTGACTCCTTTTCCTTTTGAACTCTATGGAAAAATAAGTCAGGAGAAACTAAACTTGTTTTTCACAGTGAAGAGAGAAGAACCGACACAATGCAATCTGCAATTAGCCTTACATGAAGAATAAGGACCTGAATTCAATCAACTTACAGTAACTTACAGTAAATGCATGTGTAAGTTACAAATTCAAATTGTGAATCAGGACAGGTGGGTATTGAATGCAGGCCAGTGACTAAAAAAAGAAAACTGCACATGCACTTCTTGTTGTGTTTAATAAAACAAGAATAATTTTCCAAGTGTTTATAAATGCCTGCCATGATACTAAAACCCTTATACTAACGTCACATTTCACTCGTATATGCACGTGTGTGTAGTTATGACGTTATTATTTTATTAGGACTGGACTTCTTGATCTTAGCTCATTGCTTTTGGCGGTATCCCTTTTGTGAAACAAGGCCATTACAAGCAATTGAACGATGTTGGCAACCCAAGTCTACAATAATGTAGTAAGACAATACAATTTTGGTGTAACAGGGGTGTATCACTGTTTGTTGGTCGCGCTTTAATTTTATCCAGTGTTACTGACACTGATACTGCTGGCAAGATACAATAGTGCAATACCTTATATTGGTGTGCTGTATGCATCTGAATGCATGGCAAGGGACAAGGAAAAGCAGTGTACATCTATTGGAGGGATCTTTGAGCAACGCACCTAGCATGAATGTCAGCGTGGGTTGCTGTGCCCATCAGTGATGTCGGCATGGGATTAAAAATGGCGTGCCATCAACATGGCGGCTCAGAACAAGTTCAGCAGGAGACGGCCCATCCAGAACCAGGCTCAGTGGTATTGTAACGAGTGTTTCATATGGTTTGGTCGTTTCTTTTATAGCTGATGCCTCTCGTTATTGCTTTTCTTCTAAATGTAATTGCTCTGGGAGTAATTCTCCTCTTTGGCTTCGGTAGTCACATACAGCAGTGTTCTGCTATTTATGTTCTTTCATTGGCACTTTTTCCTCCACCTGCTCCGTGCTGGGTGGCCACGTACATGTGATTCAGGCCTTTTAGTACTGTGTGTAGGAATGAGCGGGTGAATGCTAACAAGGGAGTGTATCCTGCTTCTAAGCCTACCCCTCATTGTTTTCATGCAATGTTTCTATGGTTAGACACAGATGCACTGATGTTTGGACACATTTATATAACAGTTTTCTTCTTCCTGAATCTATGCATGGTGTGAAATCAGAGTGACAGCAAATTTAGACTGTGGTGAACTGATTGCAGTTTAAAAATATCATTGTAGTTAAAATATCATAATGGAGACAGGTTATTCTCATTGAATAGAAGTATGTGTTGTATAACTAAAGCAATTCATTTAAGGCACTGTATATTTAGCAAAGTTTACTAGCCATTGCTACGGTTATATGCTCTACCCTGAATAAATACTGCTATTGGATCCCCCACTGGACAGTATATGCTTCCCCAACGGTTGTTCAGGCACAAACTTTGTTTACTTTGTTACATTTCATTGTTATACTGGTTCAATAGGTCATATACAAAATAAATAATTGTAAAAAATATATTTATTTATTAATTTATTAAAATGAACAATGGCACATTCCATTGTGATAATGTTATTTGCTTTGTTGTTTCACGCTGCATTTCAACAAAAAAAGCCACTTTTCAAACATACAGTGAGCACCATAATTCATTTGACAGTGACACATTCTTTGTTATTTTGGTTCTGTACTCTAGCACTTTGAGTTTGAAAGAATACATATATAATTTGAGGGTATTTTCATCCATATCGGATGAACCGTTTAGAAATTATAGAACCTTTTGTACATAGTCCCCCCATTTTTGAGTATCAAAAATATTGGACAGTTTAACATAATGTAGAATAAAGTAATCATTTTTAATATTTGGTCGCATATCCTTTGCATGCCATGACCTCCTGATGTCTGTGACTCAACAATGTCAAAAGACTCTTGATATCTTATTTTCTGGTACTCTTACAAGCGATACTTTCACTTCTCTGCATTTGAATGGATCTCTATGGGAATTGGGGGCTGGGACTAGATTTAGCTGTACATTATGCTGGAATAGTATGGAATACATGGTTCGCGAAATGGCTGTAAGTCATCAAGGGTCTGACGTATCAAACAAGCCTTAAACCATCACTCTGCTGCCAGATATACAGTAGATATGGATGGATAACTTGAAGGGGTTCTTCTCCTGGCTTATTTGTCCATGGAGTTCAATAGGAAGATGTGTCAGGAGAAACAACCCTTAAAGTGATCCATCCATATCTATTGCATATCTGGCAGCAGAGTGATGCCAGATATGCCAGAGTCAAATTCAAAGTGCTAGAGTACAGAACCAAAATAACAAAGAATGTGTCACTGTCCAATGAATTATGGTGCTCACTATATATCTGTGTAGTGGACATGGTTCCTTGGTGTTGCATTTGGCCTGGGGATGAAGGGCCTTTATGGGTGAGAAATAGACTAACTGACAGATTATATGAGCAATGAGGTTTAGAGGTTGGGGAGCCAAATAAAAGTAAAGATGTCAAATATGTCCCATTGTAGCAACCTACAGGAGTGAGGAAGTTCTATTAGGCATAGGTGAGATGTCCCACAGAACTGTCTTTGATCAGGGAAGCCAGGCGTTCTCCTCTGTAAGCACAATAAAAATGAATGACGGTCAGAAATTACAGGAGTCAGAGTTTGTATAGCCTCCTCTTCTGTTAGGAGGAGGCCCTTTTGTATCGAAGGCAGTGGCTGGCTAGCTCCCAGTAATTGAATAATCACTGTAATTACCATGGCGCTTGCTGTGCTGTTCTACTCTGGGCTGCGGTTGCTGTGTGTGGTGCTGAGGAGTCGGAGAGGTGAAAAGCGAAAAGCAAGGGACAGAGAGAAGGATGCAGTGGGGTAGGGCTAGCCCCCCACCCCCATCCCAATGCTGCCAGCGGAAGCTCAGAAATAGTACAATCTGGAGAGGCTGTCAGCCATGTTGAGAGCTGAGAAACCTGGTACAAGAAGGAGAGGCAGACACTGTCTGTTTTTGTCATATTTGACAACACCCCACTGGACGCAAGCATTGACCTTTGGTCAAAATTACAACAATTAGAATGGCACTCAGAGAGATGCCTATACCCGCGCGTGAGCGAGCAAAGATTTCGACAAAATCTGTAAATGTTGCTCTTCCCATGCGTGCCCTTGTGCGTTCAAAAGGTTTAACATCTATTCCTCCACATTGATTTTATTAGACATTGGTGGAAATTAATACAGATTAAAACACTTGTCATTGACCAATTTTTTTAATATTCAAGAATTCAGGCCCTTGGCCGCCTGAAGTTTCATCTAAAGTGGATCAGAACTGTAGGCACGAAGGGTGTTACGGACAGACAGACAAACACACAGACGTGAGTGATTTCAATGCCCCCGTTGCAGCTCTATGCACGTGCGGGTATGGGGGGAAAAAACCACTCAAACGAAAACATCCCAAAGCTGACAAAGCAAAACACCTCTCCTGTCCTCCTAGACTGTTTCAACAGGGTGGCTAGAGGATGGAGGTGCACAAACCACACAGTGACTATATTCCACAAGGTCTCCCCCTAAGTACACTGCTCAAAAAAATTAAGGGAACACTTAAGGGACACATCAGATCTTGATGAACGAATTAGTCAAGTTGAAAATCTTTACTGATGTACATTGTATAATTTGTTGAGAACAAAATGACGTAACAACGGTCAATGGAAACCAAAATCATCAACCCATTGAGGGCTGGATTAAAAATCACACCGAAAATCAAAGTAAAAAATTGAAATCACAGGCTGATCCAACTTGTGTGAATTTTATCACAGCAACTCAAAATGTGACTCAGTAGTGTGTATGGCCCCCGCGTGCCTGTACGCACTCCCGACAATGTCTGGGCATGCTCCTGATGAGTCGGTGGATGGTGTCCTGGGGGATCTCCTCCCAGACCTGGATCAGTGCATCAGTGAGCTCTTGGACAGTCTGTGTCGGTACTTGGCGGCATCGGATGCACTGATACATAACGTCCCATAGGTGCTCAATTGGATTTAGGTCAGGGGAACAAGAGGGCCAGTCAATGGCATCAATGCCTTCCTTATCCAGGAACTGCCTACACACTCTGGCCACATGAGGCCGGGCATTGTCCTGCACCAGGAGGAACCCAGGGCCCACTGCACCAGCGTAAGGTCTGACAATCACTCTGAGGATTTCATCCCGGTACCTAACAGCAGTCAGGGTACCGTTGGCTATGACATGGAGGTCTGTGCGACCCTCCAAGTATATGCCTCCCGAGACCATCATTGACCCACCGCCAAATTGGTCATGCTGGATGATGTTACAGGCAGCATAACGTTCACCACAGCGTCTCCAGACTCTTTCACGCCTGTCACATGTGCTCAGTGTGAACCTGCTCTCATCTGTGAAGAGAACGGGGCGCCAATGGCGGACCTGCCAATTCTGGTGTTCTCTCGCGAATGCCAATCGAGCTGCACGGTGCTGGGCTGTGAGCACAGGTCCCACTAGAGGACGTCGGACCCTCATGCCACCCTCATGGAGTCTGTTTCTGACAGTTTGGTCAGAAACATGCACACCAGTAGCCTGCTGGAGGTCATTTTGTAGGGCTCTGACAGTGCTCCTCCTGTTCCTTCTCGCAAAAAGGAGCAGATACCGGTCCTGCTGCTGGGTTGATGCCCTTCTACGGCCCTGTCCAGCTCTCGTCTCCTGGTATCTCCTCCATGCTCTTGAGACTGTGCTGGGAGACACAGCAAACCTTCTTGCGACTGCACGTATGGATGTGCCATCCTGGAGGAGCTGGACTACCTGTGCAACCTGATTGGGCTGCAGGTACCGCCTCATGCTACCAGTAGTGACAAGGACACTAGCAGAACACAAAACTAGAGAAGAATCAGTCAGGAAGGATAAGGAGAGAGCAATTGTCTGTGGCCACCACATGCAAAACCATTACCTTTTTGGGGGTTGGCTTGCTTTTGCCTCTCCATTGCACCTGTGTCACTTTCATTTGCACCAAAGCAGGTGAAATTGATTCACAATCACTTGTGCTTCCTAAATGGACAGATTGATATCCCTGAAGTTCAACTGACTTGGTGTTACACTGTGACGATTAAGTGTTCCCTTAATTTTTTTGAGCAGTGTATATAGCAGGCTCTGCCTTTATTACAGGCATTACAAAGGCAATGGGCAACATCTGAGCTGATTGCTGATCAGCCTCAGGTGAGCACACTGCTGTCCGAGGTCTCCTGCTGTGCATGTGTGTGTGTGGACAGGCACAGCTGACAACAGCCAAAGACAAGAAGCAGCCCTCTCTGATCCTCCTTCTAGCCCTCCTGGCATGCGACATTGAAAGCTCAGTTTCAGCACAGGTTTGGAGCAAAAACATCAATTTAAAAATGTGTATGCGGTTGCATAATTTGTAATTCAGCACAGTATTACTTCACTGGAAGAGGGTGAATACATTTGCAGGCATTGTATTGAATGTGCTGCACACACTATTGAACGCACTATTGACTGTGGTGCTATTTTTATAAGGGCCAACTAAGCACATAAAATAATAAACTCTCAGTATATAAACTAATTTGCCTTGGTCCCACAACCAGTGAAAACATTTTATTCCACAAATGGTTGTTTCTACAAATTGAATTTGTATTTGAATGATTTTCCTAACGTGAGACCACTGGAGATTATGGGATAATTTATTCATAACCATATCCAGCCAATGGGATGTATTCTTTTTATGCTTTTCCCTTTTGGAATGCACAATCATATCAATCAGCACTCATTCAGGAAACCATGTGCTCTCCTCTGAAGGATGTGATGCCAGCTGCCACTTGTTATCATACTACCGTTTACAAGTTTCGCTTGCACAGACATGGCACATCACCCCGATTAAATCTGTCTCTTCTCTAGCCTTTGGTTGTGCCAATTGTACATCGCCCTGTGTAGCTGACGACACCGTATTCAGTACCAGACTGCACGCACAACAACAGAGCGTTAGCAAGATGAGCCACCCAGCAGCGCCTGCCAATGGGGTCTTCTGTCTCTTACAGGTGAGATGCACTATTCTATTCTTTTCCCTCACTCGTTTTATCAAGTTTTGTTTTGTTTCACCACCTCTTGTTACGCCTAATTTGGATGGCAGGTATGCCATCCGCCAAGTTACAGCTTGGTGGGGCATGCGCCATACCTATACAGCACCGAGAGTTTGGCGCACTTCAGGGTTTCCTACAGAAGTACCCGCAATGACCATAGACTCTCAGCCCTTAAAAACATTAACTTCTGTATGTTCTGACCTCATGTAACCCACACAGCATTCAGATACAACTTCACACATCCACACAATAAAGCCCCAAACTTGGGTTATTTTGCGGTTTTTCTCCTTCTTCTTCTTCTTCTTCTTCCTATTTTTCCTATTTTTCCTGCCAAACTGCCTGCCTCCGTCATGATGTTATCCAATGGGGAGAATTATTCTTTGAGGGTATGGTCCGTATACCTGCTCATCAAGCTTATCGCCCAATAAAAACGCTTCATACTAATAGTTTTTAATGATAATATAGCTAATGGCTTCATGCTTTCCAAGAAGCTACTGTGGCCTAATGGTTAGAGTTGCTGTCTCTCACTCAGAGGATTGTGGGTTTGAGCCCAGCAGGGCACATGCTATGCTTATTTTCCACAAAAACAATGTGCAACTGTTAAGTACTTTTCATTTATTAGACTGTTATTATTTTCACATTAACATATTTTTATTGCAAAGGCAAAAGAGGTTTCCAATATTAACTGTTCAATGTGTCACTTGTATTTCACTTGTACTATATCACACCCTCCCCAAACCGGACGCTCGCTCTTGTCTGGTTTGGGGAGGGTGTTATGCTCTGCTCTTGCAGTCATGACTGACTGACTATGGAAACCAAAGCTCAACGTACCCTTGCCTCGGCCAACATTTCTTTATTCATTAATTTCTTCACTTCAGCTCTGTTCACTTTATCCTTTTCACACATAACACAATGTCACCATAAAATTAACTACTAGGAAAATTAAGAATTTACAATAATAGCCTACATTAAGAATTTATGATAGCCTCCTTTAAGCTGCAATCCTTTAAGAGATCGTATTTATAAACTGCCAATTCCCCAAGGATATCTGATTCATGGTTAGTCACTTAAAAAAAACAAAAAAACTATAGCCTCTGAATGTGGCTCTAGTCTACACTACTCTGCAGATAATGTAGCTTACTGCAAACACTTTCAATTATAATAATAATAATAATAATAATAAGAAGAAGAATCTCTGGTATGTACTTTGTTAGAAGTATCTATTGTTTTCTTTCTGGCTAAGATTCCTGGGAAATAATTCGTTGTCCAATTAAGCATGTTAGCCAACGTTACTGTTGCCAGAGAAACATCAGTCTGCTTCTAGTCAGGAAGCAGATACAAGCTAGGCTACTACGAAGCGAATCAACATGCCTTATAGCCTACATTCATTGCGCTACAGAAAACTAAACTAAACCTAGCTGTCTGGTACCAAAACATTTCCCGCAGGTAACGTTCTACAATACCGGGGAAAAAAATGTGAAGGAATTCTGCTGTGCTTATGAACTCACTAGCTCGCTCGCTAGCTCGTAGCCCACACATGGAAGGTTGGAGTTACATATCCGGCAATCCAGTGTTGAATAGCCTAACGTTAAATGTATTTAATTTTCTATAGAATACTTATAGCCCTATTTTAAAACTGTATTTCCATATTTTACTGATGCAAACTATTTAGGCTGTACTAGCTATTTGGGCTGTATGTCTTTCAGCTAGAATGTGTTTGCGTCTAGCCCATTGTGCATGCATGTCTCCATATAGACTTGGTTCATTAATTTATATGCTTCTTCTTGATCCATAGCTCAGGTGGTGCTGTTCATTGTATTTCATTACACATTAAATACTGCTCATCTACAAACTCTTTTAATGTAATTGTGTGCTGTCTGTAATAGGATAACTGTTCTCATTCTTGTCAATAGAGGGCGTTATGGTTACGCGAATGTCTGCATGCATTTATTTGGAATGCATGTCTCTCTCCGTGTTTATCTTCAAGTCCTTAATTCCAACTTGCAAAAACTAGGCCTGCCTTTAAAAGTATTGATATCAACTATACAACTAACAGTTACAACTAACAATATTGCCTATCGTAGCTCACACTAAATAAACTAGCTCTATTCCAAAGCAATGCTATCCAAACTTTCCTAAATTATTTAATGCAACTTTAAGGCCCTGTGTTTCTTCATCTTACCATCTCAAGAGAATGTGGTCAATAAAACTGTATGTGCCACATCAAACTGCAAAATGAAAATTATTTCTAGTGGAAATACTCTGATTCAGATGTGTTGCACTTAGAAATTAAACAGAAAAATTACTACACTATAGGGCATGTTTGAACAATTGTCTGCATCCACTGCTTTGGGTCTATGAAAAGCACAGAATGAATAAAATGTATTATTATTATTATGTATTTATTGATTTATTAATTTGGATTTCTATCAAAACCTGTGTGGTCCTACAGAGCATAGATATCCTTGTGTTCACAAAATTCTGTTTGCAAATATCATAAATACTATTATGTTAAGAAAATTGGTACTATTACTTATTTGCCACCATCTGACCCACAAGCATGTCTGGATACGTTTGTAAAAATGCTACGCTATTTCCTAGGTAAAAATATTACTCATTTTTATCTGCATTTATTTATTCATCATCCCTTTCTCTATTGTACAAGATGTTTCTTGATATACAGTGGTGTTCAAAAAAATAGCAGTACAACATCAGTAACCTGATGAACCACTGTTATTAGTAGTAGTGATATTAGTGATATTTCTGCATGGCAAATAATTTACTTGTAGATGTAGTAGTGTAATAGAAAAACAACAGACCCAACTGTCATGACATGCACGCTGCTTGTTCTGAGTAATTGACTCATTCATTGAAAGGGGCGTGTTCAAAATAATAGCAGTGTGGAGTTTAATTAGAGAATTCATTCATTCTGTGAAAAAAAAACAGGTCAAACATATGTTGTTCCATGAGGCACAATCTCTTCACATGCAAAGATGATGAAACACAGGGCCAAGTTGCATTAAATAATTTAGGAAAGTTTGGATAGCATTGCTTTGGAATAGAGCTAGTTTATTTAGTGTGAGCTACGATAGGCAATATTGTTAGTTGTAACTTGGCCACATTTTGATATCTGATACATATTTGATACTTTTAAAGGCAGGCCGAGTTTTTGCAAGTTGGAATTAAGGACTTATAGACATCGCTATGTAGGCTATGCGTGAGTAACTTGGCTTTTTTTACATTGTAGATGTTTTTGATCTGATTATTTAGTGTATGAGGTGCTTTTGTTAGTTATTCTCGCTGTTTATCGAGATCGCCTCAGTTTTTGGAGGTCGCTTTGTTTTGCCTTGTGCTAGGGAAGTTTTGCTCCCGATCCTGTGTTATCTCAGTCCTGGTGCGGCTACTTCCACGTTTTGTGGCGTATCTCTCTAGATACGCTTTTAGATATCCTTATGGGTCGCGTTTGTTTCTCCGAACCTTACACTCCCCCTCACACACAGTCCTCTAAAAGAGAGTTTTAGTTGAGCACATACTTTGAATAAATTGGGTATAAAATAGTAATCAGTGGGAACCAATAATTGATTTGATGCTATTAATAATTCAATTGAATCAAAAAATTGTTATTGTTTAAATGGTGTTTATTAGTTTTAATTTTAAATTAAAACATTGGTTCATTTTTACAATGTTAGAATTTCTTTTAATTTCTGTCACTTCTCATTAATCTTTCATGAATGTCCCTAAAAGGTGCATTTAAAGTCATACTAGACTCAAAACACCTGCTCAAATGTGCTCAAAGTTGTCTTAAAAAATTATTGAGGCCTAACTGTATCATAAATATCCATTAGATAAATTCAATTCATTACCATTATATCCTTGAGTAGGAAGCAGAGCTGATAGATAATATTAATGTGTTCCCAATGTCTTTTCCATCATGTTGTAATAAGTTTCTTCTGCAAGAGTTAGCAGCCACATTTCCACAGCCAGGTGATCCAGGTGAAGCCAAAAGCTTGAGCAAGTTTGTGCCTACATGCCAACAACTATGCTGGCCTATATTCTTATCCACTATCATGCCTCAGAGGTGCCAACTACACTATAAATCCTACCCATACAACACCTTCTTAGTGTAAATATCTAGTTTTCATACAAGCTACCCGTGGTGAACTCACCCCTTACCTTGACTATGCCTCCATACCCAAGGGCCAAAAATGTTGGCTTGAGGCACCAAGAAGGTGCCACCAAAGCCTGGAGGTGGCTGTGGAAAAGGAGCAAGCACTGCCACGCACAAGCTTTTTCAGCATTAGTGGGGCTATGGCAATGTAGCCAAGGACTGTTTGCTGCAGTGTAACACCAGTATGAGGAGCGATGCTGCTGCAGTGGCTCCACTGATTTATACCTCTTTATTGCATTTGTAATCACACTGGCAAATATCAGGAAAACTAATGCATAAGTGAAAATAAACTAATATCAATATCAAGCCTCATGTCATGCCATTGTCATTTCAAGTCAAAGGGGATAAATTTGCCTTAAATTATTTAAATTGAATTTCAGGGATGAGAAGGGTATTGATTAATTTCTCTGCCATTATATGCAGGGAACAAAGGAGTTTGGCTTTCCCTTGATTTTTATTAAATTTGATGGTGGCTTTTGCAGGCATGATGAAAAAATAACAGCAGTTCTTTTTGAAACCTTAAGACACACTTTCTTAGGACTATTTGCTTTTTGCTTAATCCCATTTTGCATTGCCCCGGCGTACCAATGACAGCAAAGGTGACATTGATTATTTCTGACAGAGTTTGAAAATACAATAACAAAGATTTAAGCTGCATAATGTTGCAGTGTGTAAAAAAAACCCCACCCCACATGGCAAGTAAAACCCCACTCTTTTCAACTTCACAGATCTGTTAGGATATGTGCTGTGCTTCTTTTTTTTAAATAACCCATTACGGGGCTGAGCATATCCAATTGCCATGCCAATTTGGAAGTTGGAAAGGCCAATTGTATGCAACCGCAGCGGCGTACATTGCATGATCCCCACTACCGATTTGGGAGAGTGTTGACATCCATGGTTCTCCGAAACACGTGGTATCGCCAGCTGCTTCTTTTCACACCGCAGACTACAGCTAAGCTCGTATAGAGTGGAGTCAGAGGAGGGACCTTCCATATGCGGCTTTGACTTTTTAAGATCAAATGAAAGGGGCAACTGGGGGGGACACTTTAGTGGTAGGGGGATCTGAGGGCATGCCCACCCTCCCATAATTTGTGCTCTTGCAAAAAATGTCCCCCCCCCTCCCTTTCCTTTCTTATGTAGCTGGATCATATACTGTATTATTAGATATTATTCTGTTTGCATTTAAATACTTCAGCAACAAACTAAAAAAAATAACATCGTATATTTATGTGTATATAGTGGTTGAGATGTACTAATTTTGCTGCCTTTCTCTACTGTCACCATTACTCCTACCTGATGTGGCTCAGAGGGCTCAGTTGAGCTGCTGCAGCCTGCCTCATTCCTCTCTTCTCCGTCATCATGAATCTAATGTTAATATCATGAATACATTCAAGTCCCCATCACACCTGTCAGCCAAGAATGGGTTAAACAGGAGTTCACTGTCAATTTTGGATTTCCTGAGATTCTGCCCCAGCAGAGAAAGCTGTTATATATGGAGTGTTGTAGTGCTATTTTTAAAAGTGAGAGAGTGCCCCTCGTGTTGCGAAAATGTGAAAATGGTATATTAATTTAGAGCGTACAGACTCTATTCAATGAGACAATAGATGCGGATTTTGAGAAATAAACCATAGATAAAGTAGATTGTAAGGCGCTTTATGTTTTTTCCTACATATATGTGTAGGCTACAACATACGTATGTGTACATATTTGTGTGCCATATATAATTCCTCACATATTTCATAGCTTTTTTATACTTCAAATACTGCCATCATCCATGTCTCTGGTGTGTGTTGCAACAAAGTTATAAGGCTTTATTTAAGAGTAGCTTCGTGCAAGCCAGGCGGAAATAGCCTTTTTAAGTGCAAGGGGATATAGGGCTAAAGTATTTTCAAATTCATTGTGCAATATGATACATTTGGCACTTAAAATGTTCACTGTAAATACAAAATTGGGGGAAAATCCTCAAGGATTGATTGGTTTTTCATCACAGCACAATCCTCATAAAAACTAAGTGGGTCTGGCTCCTCCGACACTGGTGCCTGAGCCACTCTGGGTTGTGTGTTCTCCGTGCTCGGAGCAAAGTAGTTACAACTTGTTGAATCGCTGTTTGTAAGGAGATTGAATCGAAAGCAGCCATGTATAAGTTTGCCTACACATTCTAGCCAAAACAATGCAAAGTACCTAGCTAGCTAGCTAACACAAATGTTGATGATATATGTTGACTAACTAGCTAGATAATGTTCACTAAAGTTAACGTTACACTGATATCACTTCAGTGGCCTAAGTGACTAAGTTAAACTTCACCTTTACGCTCACGTTATGTTTTTTTGTTAAATAAATTGACTGCATTGAAAGAGCCAAGACCACAACATTATCAGTCAACAGTAGGCTACATTTTAGTTTCTAACGTTGGAGATTACCAACCTAGATGTTGTCTGAAGTTATCCTGCTAAGTGTTTGAGCACGCGTAGGTCAGAGGGGTGTACTACGAAGCGAGATTAAGGGGATAGCGAGCTAAAATAAGCTTCAACCCTGGGTTTTCTGTATCACAAAGCCGACTCACTTTACTCTGCACGGCTAACCGGCTCTGGGGCAGGTTATGTTCAGGCTAACAGATTGGTCAAAGGATGGTGCTTTTTGGCACCCAGAATCTGGGCAATACCGCTTTTAGCGCATTTTCACCATATATGTGGAATAAATGTCAGGAGATACTGAAGTTAGATTGCCTTACCCTGATCGAGTCCTTCAAGAAATTAGTGATGGATATGATACTAAAAGAGGCTGAATGTACCTGCCTTTAGTGATAAATTAGGACAATCAGATCACTATTCCCTGTCTTATGTCCTTTTTATGTTTTTTATTTATTTATTTATTTATTTTTAAATGCCCCCCCCCCCCCCCCCCTATATTCGCGCTTAGTGTATGTGAATTCCTTGGATCTAAACTGTAATTTTTGTTTTGTAAAACTGTCACTGTAAATGTTTTATTGTAATCAGGGTGTTAGGATCCTGTAATCTGTGTTTATTCTTTATTATTTTTCCTGTTTTCTTTCCCTCGCGATTGTCAGTCCGCGTTCCATGTTTCTGAGATTCCACCCCCTGTCTTTGTCATTGCACTATTCGGGTGATTTTGGGAACATTCAGGTTTCTACTGTATTTCGTATATCTCGTTTTCTTCCTTCTGACTTTATTTATATTTGTATATAATACTAATGTACTAATCATACTAACTGTTAGATTAGATTTAATACTAACCTGCTAACAAACTAACATGTATATAATACTAACCTACTAACATTAGGGTTCTAGAGTTCACTACTACCATTACTAATTCATCTTGAGTTTCTACCTGCAGCTGTCATTTCCCTCCTCGTTGTCCTATCCCTGCATCGATCTGTGATTTCGCATTCTCTGCACATGTGTCCACTTTCTTGTTCTTCCAATCTGAGCTGTGCACTTGTTTACCTGCTAACTCGGGGCCGTTTGTTATCATTGTGTCTATGTGTATTCCAGTCCGTGTCTTATGTTTCCCCTGTCATTGTTTTATTGGTCCGTTAACCCTCACTGTTCTCACCTGTGAGCAATCTCCCCTCCCTGCTTCTACACACCTGATTCCCATTATGTCTGTCTCCCTCTGTGTATATATACCTTGTCATTTCAGTGTTCTTCGCGAGTTCCTCTTATGATATTTTTGCTTCTGTGTTACATTCTGTTTTTCCGAGTTTCTGCCCGAGCTGTTTTCTTTGTGTTCCTCTGACTCCCTGGTTTGGATCCCTGCCTGTGTTCTCGCGACCCTGTTTTTGGATTCCCCTTTTGTACCTTTGCTGTGCCTTCTCGGTTTTGACCCCTGCCTGTTCTGTGACTTCTCTTTGGACTTTGTTTTTGTACCGTTGCCCTGTCTCCACGATTTTCGACCCTGCCTGTTCTACTACGGATTGCTGCCTAGCCCTTATTAAACTTCGGTTTTTTTTCATACTCCTGCCTGCGTTTGGGTCCTTCCCCCACGACACCTAACACAGGGCTCCCCTGAAAAAGAGACCTTGGTCTCAGTGGGACTTCCCTGCAATCTATTTTATCTAATCTTAATCTAATCTTTATCTAATCTTAATCTAATCTATCTCTGTTTCAATCAACTCCTTTGCTTTGGAAAAAGGCATCTCGATTCCAAAGGATCCTGTAGAGATATTGCGAATACTGAGGGAATCTGTTCGCAGGGCGAGATTAGTCAGTTCCGCAAAAGACAGCCACAGAGTTCCGGAAAATGCTTGATAGACTTTTTTTTTAAATTAAAAAATGTTGATGTGATTGCTTCAGCAATATTTTAAACATGCTGTATCAAGTTTAAGGTTTAGCAGCTCTAGAATGTAGTAGTACAGTGGTACATTAGAAATAAACTGTATGACAATGTACTGAGAGTAGCTGAGAGTGTACTGAGAAACATTTATATTCCTATTACTTCCAGCTTATTGTTGGTGATTTTTCAAAATCAGAATTCTTTTCCCAAGCGCTCTTCAGCTCTTTTTCATATGCACTTTGCAGCTTAAATAGATACACAATGTTACGTTTTTTAAATGACCATAAATAACCATAACCAGAATGTGCTCATGCTTCAAGATACACATACAAAATCACCAACAATAAGCTGGAAGTAATAGGAATATTCAAGCAATGAATGCACTGAGCAGTGTTCAAGCAATAAATTCAGATTGAGGACCTGGTCAATAAAATAATTTTAGGTTGGTTAAATCAATGAACTACCACTAAGAACAGAATTACAGCAGAAGAGGCTGTCATTGTATTCCTCCATAGATTTTCATTAAAATATGGCTAATGCTTTTGAATGATGTTGAAAACTAATCCAAGTGCTTTTTTTTTTTTTACTATTAGACACAGTTGGACACAGTCATTCAAGATATTTTGAGGCTGTACTGCTTGGGAGGTTTGGGACACCAGAGCAACCATATATGAAACAGCTGTGACTCTCCTGGATGCATACATTGCCAAGAGGTGTGGGGTAAATAGCCTACTCAGAAACCGCAAATGTGGACACCTATGGCAAGCCGTTTTATCATTTAATGGATATCAAGGCGATTGCATTACGTTAACGTTTAGTCACATCGCATTACCGGTTGATTGCATGACATTGCAGGTTGAAAACACAGCTTTACACGTCGTTATCGACATCGCTTTGTCTCAAAGCAACACTTTCTCTTCACAAAGCAACACTTATCCTCCTGATAACAATGTTGTCCCTCCCTGATATCAAAAAGAAAGTTGTTTGATCAACGCAAATTTTTGTATTGTCAGATGCTTCTCATGTTGTTTGCAAAACAGTGTGATATCAAAAAACCAACACATCTGCGTTTGAAAGTGGTGAAGCATGTAAATTAGGTTGCAAGTAACAAAACAACCAAGCCGTTTTATCATTTAATAGATATCAACCAGATTGCATCACGTTAACGTTTAGTCACATCGCATTACCGGTTGATTGCATGACATTGCAGGTTGAAAACACAGCTTCGCACGTCGTTATCGACATCGCTTTGTCTCAAAGCAACACTTTCTCTTCACAAAGCAACACTTATCCTCTTGATAACAATGTTTTCCCTCCCCGATATCAAAAAGAAGGTTGTTTGTTCAACGCGATTTTTTCGCGTTGTCAGATGCTTCTCATGTTGTTCGCAAAACAGCGTGATATCAAAAACCAACACATCTGCGTTGAAAGCGGTGAAGCATACAAGTGAGGTTGTAAGTGGAGACAGAAGGTATAGCATGCAACGTATGTTGTAAGCGGAGACACATGCAAATGAGGACGTCCCTTTGAAGTCTCTGCTCTCAACCAATAGGAGCCCAATTCATTTGCATGCATCACCACAAGCAACCTCATTAGCATGCTTCACCTCTACAAACGCACCACCACATGCAATCCATCTGTTTTGTGCTGTGGTCAGGGGTGGGGACTTTTGATATCAAGATCAATTGTTTGCACAAGTGTTGCACTAAAAAACCAACAACTTACATTTTGATATCAACTATGTGGTTGCTTGATATCAGCATATGTTACTCTTGATATCAAGGTTTTCTACCCTTGATATCGACCGTTTTATGACTGGTTGTATGTAATATGTGGTTGAAAACAGCATTGTATCTGTTGATTGCAGTACTGTTGTGGCTGATTGCATCACATTCTCTATGGATATCAGCCATATAAGCATTGTTCACAAATATTTTGCTGCAATGCAACATCAATGAAAGCTTAACTGGATGATATCTGTCGAGGATGTGATGCAACATACTGTAACAGTAATGCAATCAACATCTACAATGCTGATATCAACCAAGTGATGGATGCAATCCATCATTGCAAGCTCGATATCAAAAGTAGCTAACTTGATATCAAGAGTTGCTCTTGCAGAGATCAAGCAAACCCCATGCCTGATATCAAATGTGATATTCTATGCGTTACACACATGTCGATTGAAGACTCACTACAGGACATTGCACACCGACATGTGGTGATGCATGCAAATGAGGCTGGAGGCTGAGACATGTAAATTAGGAGAACAATATTTCCTGCATTACCACAACTTCCCAGTAGATGGCAGTATAGCCTATGATTGCCATCAAGAAAAAGGGAACTAGTTTACTGAACTGGAAGAAATTCTATCAAAATACGCAACGGAGCGAAAAACGTCAGCGCCTATCGCTTATTTGAATAAAAAAGAAACCCTTCCTTAATGATATTAATCCTAATTATTTCCACAATTTAACTAGGCTTTATTAGTTTAGGACACAAACTATAATCGTTTGTGAATTATAGAATGGACTTAAGTAGCCTCGGCTACCCAAACAATGTTTTCCTAATTTTTTAACAGCGATAGCATTGGGTGAAGCATTTATTTAGCCTATGTATTTATTTCTTTATTTTTACAAGAAGGCTACATTATGGTAGTTTACAGTACACCCGATTTTTTTTCGTCGCTTCATGGCATCTAGGAGTAATCTTTGTGGGGATGGGGGACGTTTCCCCTTCAATGTTTAAAGCATGAAAATGCCCCCATAGGTCTATTAATGAACCTAGCTAATTCATTCATGTGCAGCATGCAATGTAGCCTATTATAGGCTTCTGGCTATAATTTAACGCTGTTGCTGGATCAAAGGGAACTAGCTAGCCAGATTATTTAGTGCACGAAAAAGCAAATGTGCGAACGAAACCCAGGCAATATAGGCTATAGTCTAGCCAACTAGGTGATAGGTGAAATTTGGAAGCAAACGTTAATGGCTTCATGTTTTTTTTTTCTTCTAGTAGCCTAGGCATATGTCGGGTAAATTATCCAAGCAAGTCTTAATTTGCGATGGTCTTCTTTGATATTGGCACAGGTTATATGTTATAGGTCCACGAAGCTGGTTAACTCGATTAGTAAGATAATTTTAAAATATTTTGGAAAAACTCAGGATTTCATCAAATCAAATTTCACCCGACTCAAAAGAGAGATCTGAAATAGGCTTCATTGAACTAGCTAGCCAATAGCTTGCTCAAAGTCTTTATCTTTCCAGTTTCTGTCTATGAAAAAAAAAAAAGAATGCAAATGGTTTAACATTATCCCTTTCTGTCTACTTGAATTGGGGGTATTTGACAATGCAGGAGTGAGCTGAATAAATGCACTTAGTAGAACCCGGAACAGCCCTTTTTTACTTCAGTCGTTCCAGATTTGGGAAGGTTCCTGGTTTTACGCTACTCATGCAGTTAACCAGCTCACTCAGTAGCCTAATCCTGCTTTCTGAAATACCCCCTGGCTTTAGTTACAGTTAGCGAAATAACGGTGACATCAACGTGCAATGTTATATTCTGAACATTAATGTGTTTTTATTTTTTTAAATCGCCTGTCAAAATAATGTAGCCTATTAAAAATGCACGTATCCATTTTAATTTATGGCTATCACGGAAGACAGACAAATCCGGTGCTTCAAAAGGCTGACGATTGATAGCCAATAGCAGCAATGAATTAAACCTCATTTGTATGCATCACGGCAAAAAACTGGTTTTGTGATCAAAACCTATCACCACAACGCAGAGCGTGTCTCATAAAGGGATTGCATGAGGTGACAAGTAAGAGGTGATGCATGCAAACTCCTTAGTCTTCTATTGGCCTAGAGCAGTGAGTTCAAAGGGTTTTGCTCATTTGCATGCATCACTGCAAACAACTAGTTTTCATAGCAAGACCTATCACCACAATGCAAAACATGTCTCATAAACGGATTGCATGCAATACATTTGATATCAAAACCTATCACCGCAACAGGTTTTGATATCAAACCCAACACAATGCAAAACACGTCTCATAAACGGATTGCATGCAATACATTTGATATCAAAACCTATCACCGCAACAGGTTTTGGTATCAAACCCAACACAACGCAAAACATGTCTCATAAACGTATTGCATGCAATACATTTGATATCAAAACCTATCACCGCAACGCAACAGGTTTTGTTATCAAACCCAACACAACGCAAATCATGTCTCATAAACGGATTGCATGCAATACATTTGATATCAGAACCTATCACCACAACAGGTTTTGATATCAAACCCAACACAATGCAAAACATGTCTCACAAACGGATTACATGCAATACATTTGATATCAAAACCTATCACCGCAACGCAACAGGTTTTGTTATCAAACCCAACACAACGCAAAACATGTCTCATAAATGGATTGCGTGCAATACATTTGATATCAGAACCTATCACCGCAACAGGTTTTGATATCAAACCCAACACAACGCAAAACATGTCTCATAAACGGATTGCATGCAATACATTTGATATCAAAACCTATCACCGCAACAGGTTTTTATATCAAACCCAACACAATGCAAAACACGTCTCATAAACGGATTGCATGCAATACATTTGATATCAAAACCTATCACCGCAAGAGGTTTTGATATCAAACCCAACACAACGCAAAACATGTCTCATAAACGGATTGCATGCAAGACATTTGATATCAAAACCTATCACCGCAACGCAACAGGTTTTGCTATCAAACCCAACACAACGCAAAACATGTCTCTGATGGATTGCATGAGGTGACTAGTTTGTAAGCGGTGATGCATGCAAATTCCTTGGCTTTCTATTGGCAGAGAGCAGGGCTCTTCTCATTTGCATGTATCACTGCAAACAACAGGTTTTGATATCGAAACCTATCACCACAAAACCAGTTGTTTGCGGTGATGGATGCAAATGAGGTTTCATTCATTGCTGCTATTGGCTATCAATCGTCAGCCTTGTGAAGCAACGGATTCGTCTGACGTTTCGTCTTCCGTGATACCCATGAGTTAAAATGGATACGTGCATTTTTAATAGGCTACATTATTTTATGACAGGTGATTTTTTAAAACACATTAATGTTCAGAATATAACATTACACGTTGATGTCACCGTTATTTCGCTAACTGTAACTTAAGCCTGGGGGTATTTCCAGGGGGTTAACCGGGTTTTACTCATTTATTGAGCTCACTCCTGTGTTGTCAAATACCCCCCAATTCAGTTAGCCAGCAAGGGATAATGTCAAACCATTTGCATTCTTATTCTTGTTCGGAAAAACAACAACGTTTGCTTACTAATTTCACCTAGTCTATTGGCTGGATTTCGTTCGCACCATTTGCTTTTTCGTGCACTAAATAATACGGCTAGCTATTGTTCCCTTTAATCCAGCAACAGCGTTTAATTATAGCCAGAATAGCCTAGCCTACTTACATAGGCTACATCGCATGCTACACATGAATGAATTAACTAGGTTAATTAATAGGCCTATTGGGGCATTTTCATGCTTTCAACATTGGAGGGGAAACGTCCCCCATCCCCGCAAAGATGCCATGAAGCGACGAAAAAAATTTGGGTGTAAACTATTGTAATGTATAGCCTTCTTGTAAAAATAAAGAAATAAACAGCCTACATGCTAAATAAATGCTTCACTCAATGCTATCGCTGCAAAACAATGAGAAAAACATTGTTTGGGTACTCTACTTAAGTCCAAGTATTCTATAATTCACAAACGATTAGGTTTGTGTCCTAAACTAATAAAGTCTAGTTAAATTGTGGCCATATTAGGCGATCAGGATAAGCATATTTTGGTAGTAGGCTATATTGACTGATGCAGACTTCCCCTGATAAAATATATCTACTATAACTCGCTTAATTCTCGGCTGATTTTCGTAAAATTTTACTTGTTACAAATGTGAGAAATGTCTGCATACCACAGGTTACCTTTCCAAATTTCCCAGAACAGCTAGCCTACTTGTAAAAACCCATTTTTTGACTATTATAGCCTACAGGAGTTGTCAAAATGTAGGAGTCTTTTTTTATTTGTAAATTAATTTATACTTTCAGACAAATATGAATAGGCTACTATAATTGGGATATCAACGACTACCACTAGGGGGCAGCCGTGGATAGGGTAAGCGTAATAAAAAGGTGTAATAATGAACGCAAACCCAGAGTTTCCCTTATTCCAGGACATCGCTTTCTGCAGAAATATAGCCATTTGGACTTACATACCCAAGTCGTGGGGTTTCGTCAGAGGAGAGGGAGAGATTTGAGAATGCGTTTGAGATTTTGTAGAGCGATATTGTTCATAAAGGAAGGTTCACGTATGACGTCTCTTGTATGGGATTATTTCCAACAAGAGACCTCATAAAAAAGCACAACAGTATTCATGTAGCCGGGTGGTAAATAAAATATATTCCCCACAGGAAAAGCTACAATGGAACAATATTTTTTGTTCAGAAAAAGGGTTAAAACTAATCTACCTGACTAAAATTTATGTTCATTTATCCACGTGTTTATTTTGAAAGCTATGTACAAAGTAATGCAGGAGATGTAATGGAAGAAGCCAAACAATCCGTTACAACGTTTGCCCAGCAGATGGCGCTTTTTGAAAAAGGTTAGATTTGCGATTGAAAAATAATCAACCTCGTTGTGCGAGTGGACTGCAATTGTGTGGACTTGAAACTGTAAACCCACTGCCGTATTTTGTAGGGTATTTTTGTCGCCTAAAATGGTTGGCCTATGTTTTGCAGTGCATTTTCTAGCATAGCTTCTGCGGTAATGTATCTGTAAGCATACCTTGGGAAATTTAATTTTGTTTTATAAACTAAAGCTATACTTAATAGCCAATTTTGATAGTCTACAAATTATCTGCGCTAAAGCATCAGTGCAGCGTTACACAAATAAAAAAATGAATAGGCTAAGTGTGTCCTGTGTAGTACATAATTCCACAGGCTATATATATAATATGTGGTACATTGTTCAATAAATATTTTCAATACAATTTTGTGTTCAATAAATATTTTCTGATACACATTAACTAGTGAGAAGTGTGTTATTGTAGGCTACTAATTTAATTGATAAATTGCATACATTTTATTTAATTGTTCAAACTGAATGTTACTGAATGGTGTGAAGTGTAGCCTATAGCTAGCCTACTGTAAAAATCAACAGCCCTCTTTCGTCCTGTCAACTTGTTTATTCCCTTCAGCTTAATGTATCATGATAATCTTTGGATATGAAACTCAACATTTTTCTAAATTTTCGGGAATTGTCAGAGTTGAGTCAACGTTCATTGAATTTGTAGGACTAAAAGTTATGTGGTAAATTAGCACCGCCCACCTTCCCAGAGTTCTGCGCGGCGCAGCGAGAGTAAGATTGAAATTGCGATATAAATGTTGAATTACAACTTCATTCTTTTCGACTGAACGTATCATGATCATTTTTGGATATAAAACTCAACATTTTTCAAAATTTCGAGATTTGTCCGAGTTGAGTCAATGTTCATTCAATTTGTAGGCCTAAATTATGTGGTAAAGTAGAGCCGCCCACCTTCCCAGAGTTCTGCGCGGCGCAGCAATAGTAGGCTAAGATTGAAATTCCGAAATAAATGTTGGAATTACACGTGGGGCTACTAACAGTTTAAGTGTTACAGTAGGCTAGTACATTTTGTTTATAAATATCCATCATGTAGATAGTTATTGAACTAAGTGTGAATGAGCACCATGGAGGATTTTGTGTTGTATTGACCGATAGTTCTTCCAATGCAGAAAAAGCACGATTTTTTTTTTAAGTAAAAGTATTTCAGTGAATGACGCAAGTGCGTTCCATTACTCGAAAAATGTGTCCTCTTTTCCTCCACTCCAGAAGTGAAGTGGTTTATGTAAATTTGTCTGAAACACAAAGAAAATGTTATTTATTGTTTAAGTTTTTTGGAATATCCAATAAAATATATTTTTTTCTAGACTATGAGGCGAGGAACATCATAGTCTAGCAAAAAACAACAATAGACCTGGTCACTCTTCGGAGGAGAATCCAAAGCCTCCTTCGGGACGGCGTTATGGTGGACTAAGACTGGCAAAAGAGACATGGGGGGGACGAGGACCACTGGAAAAAACTGAACATATAGTCCACCAAAGACACACACAATCCACATTTTACCGCTTTCTGTGTGGCTTCAGGGACAATGCTACCTAGGCTACCGTACCGCACTTCCTGAGGAACCAGGAGTTTGTGGAGTATGACGTGTCGCTCGTAGGCATGGACATTGAATAAATGACAATGTATTGTATTTAAATCTGAATTCAATAGTGTTTACTGTACTGTTACACTTTATTATAATCATAATTTGTATAGCTTGATGTTGGGACAGTGGGCATTTTTTTATAAACAATAAAAGCACACCAATAAAATCAATAAAAGCACAAATATAGGACAGTGAATTATTATTATTTTTTGTTGTTTTTTAATAACCATGTTCTGCACTTTGTATTGTATAGGCTACGCGTAATTATTGTGGCTGTAGGCCTACGGGAGCTGTTATAATACCGACAAACATCCAAAAATGCAACGCAAACGTTATAAAATCGGTAAACATTAAAACAAGCTTAATGACCGGTAAAAATGACGGTGACATATTTTTTCCAACTCCATCCTTCACGTTGACAGATTATGATTTACTCGAGCAAATCACTGGTCCACAAAATGGTCAAGCAACAAATGAAAGTAGGCTAACCCCTGCCAAAATAAATATTTACATTATTTACAAATATTTGCAATTGTGATTCATTACTTCTGAAAAAGAGCATGCGGTGTGAGGAATGTCAGAAAGACAAAGAAAAACGAGATAAATCGTTAATAACTGGTATAATTGCTAGCTGCTAGAAGCTTGTGTGCAAGCTATGAGGTGGGAGCTGTGAGCTGCCAGCGAACTGTGAGGTGGGAGCTGCCAGTGAACAGTGTGAGCTGCCACAGCGACCTGCCACTGCGAGCTGTGAGCTGCCAGTGAACTGTGAGGTGCGGTGCATGCTGGGAACTCTGAGGTCTGCGAGCTCACACCTCGCACAGAAGGATTGTCCTCCGACTGGCAACGGATTCGTCTGACTGTCATCTTTCGTGTTACCCATCTTTCGAGTTAAAATGGATATGTGCAATTTTAATACGCTACATTTATTTTAGGACAGGTGATTTTGTAACACGTTATAATGAATCCTGCGCCAGGTGTAAGACAGCAAAGACACTTGCGTTTGGGTTAGCGCCACTTAGCGCCGGGTGTAAGATAGGGCCCGAAGTCTGTCCACGGACCACTCGTGGATCACTAAATCTGCTCTCTAGCGCCCCATAGTTATATACAGCATACTAAATGTCTGAACATTAACCGCTAAACCACAGCATTGGTTATTAAAATAATCCGTTATTTATTGCCACATTTACAGCACACTAGTGCTCTTGATAGCCTAACATTTGCAGACCGCAATTGACTTTAGAAGGGCGACTGTTCACTTCAGACGGTAAAACAGATCAATCCATATATTGGCCTATTTATTTATGTGACATGTAATGTGACATGTCAGCCTATTCCTTATTTTTGCTTATAACCGCAATTGAATTTAGACGGACGACTGTTCACTTCAGACGGTAAATGGATAAATCCGTAGGTTAATAGCCTATTTATTTATTTCACATGTAGTGATACACATTTCCTTATTTTTCCTTTACTTTATTTGTTTATGCATTTATTGCTGTAGGCTATTCATTAGTCATTTGCTATAGCCTAGTAAGATGCTACATAGTAAAACGTCTGTACTAGTGATGGGCAGAGCGAAGCTTTCTGAAACATTGCCACAGTTGAAGCGATTCCGTTGGTTAAAGTCTCTGTGTCATGAAGCATTTGACACCTGCCTCTCTAGTGACATCTCCTGGTCTAAATTACTCTTCATAACGGCGATAAATTTAAATTAATGAAACATTCTTGACTCTTGTAAAATTCAGATTTTTAATATTAATGCTTTTGCCATGTATTCTCAAAACCCTCTCCAACTGAGACTATATTCATTAAAAGTGTTGTACAAATTAAAGATATTCTCGTGATGAGATGACGATAATTATCATTATAAAATTGAAATTAAAATAATTTCATGAACATAATGCCATCATATCGACCAATGCCATTCTATTTCCTCTTGCATGTCTGAAAAGGAGAGTACATTTCAACAATAAATTCCAATTATTTGAAAAACTATTTTCGCCTTTTAGGCTAATGGCATTTAAAGCGTATCAGCTTTCCCCCAGCTCATAGCATCGTGGAAAGGAAATGTAGTATATTAAATAGCACACAGATAGGCAGCAATATTTTTATTTATGTTATTGTTATTATTATTAGTCATTCTATGGGAGTTATTTTCTTCATATGTTTTCAGGGCTTCCTGGCATAAGTGGATTGCTACCGTGATTTAACACAGTTAATAAATAACATTATGCTCATGTATGTGGGGAAATACATGAACTTCACGAACTTCAATAACTTGTTTACCTTACGTTTTTAAAATATGGAGGTACATTTTTGGTGCTCTATTAGGCCATAGGCTACCGCTTATAGTCCAGCTTGAATCACAGCAGGATTCCATGGTAATGCTGCAATATCGGGATGCGTTGACCGCAAGTGACGAAGCATTTTAATAGGACAGGTGCCGGTCGCAATCATGCACCGTGCTTTTTGTGGGGTTTCTTGTTGGAAATAATCCCATACAAAAGACGTCATACGTGAACCTTCCTTTATGAACAATATCTCTCTACAAAATCTCAAACGCAATCTCAAATCTCTCCCTCTCCTCTGACGAAACCCCACGACTTGGGTATGGAAGATCAAATGGCTATATTTCTGCAGAAAGCGATGTCCTGGAATAAGGAGAACTCTGGGTTTGCGTTCATTATTACACCTTTTTATTACGCTTACCCTATCCACGGCTGCCCCCTAGTGGTTGTCGTTCATGTCCCAATTATAGTAGCCAATTCATATTTCTCTGAAAGTATGAATTCATTTACAATTAAAAAAGACTCCTACATTTTGACAACTCCTGTAGGCTATAATAGTTAAAATGGGTTTTTACAAATAGGCTAGCTGTACTGGGAAGTTTGGAAAGGTAACCTGTGTGATGCAGATATTCCTCACATTTGAGTCAAATATTACGAAAATTTGTCGAAAATTAAGCGAGTTATACTAGCCATATTTTATCAGGGAAAGTCTGCATCAGTAAATATAGCCTACTACCAAAATATGCTTATCTTGGTCGCCTAATATGACCACAATTTAACTAGGCTTTATTAGTTTAGGACACAAACCTAATCGTTTGTGAATTATAGAATACTTGGACTTAAGTAGACTACCCAAGCAATGTTTTTCTCATTGTTTTGCAGCGATAGCATTGGGTGAAGCATTTATTTAGCATGTAGGCTGTTTATTTCTTTATTTTTACAAGAAGGCTATACATTACAATAGTTTACGCCCAAATTTTTTTCGTTGCTTCATGGCATCTAAGAGTAATCTTTGCGGGGATGGGGGACGTTTCCCCTCCAATGTTGAAAGCATGAAAATGCCCCAATAGGCCTATTAATTAACCTAGTTAATTAATTCATGTGTAGCATGCGATGTAGCCTATGTAAGTAGGCTAGGCTATTCTGGCTATAATTAAACACTGTTGCTGGATTAAAGGGAACAATAGCTAGCCATATTATTTAGTGCACGAAAAAGCAAATCCAGCCAATAGACTAGGTGAAATTTGTAAGCAAAAGTTGTTGTTTTTCCGAACAAGAATAAGAATGCAAATGGTTTGACATTATCCCTTGCTGGCTAACTGAATTGGGGGGTATTTGACAACACAGGAGTGAGCTCAATAAATGCACTGAGTAAAACCCGGTTAACCCCCTGGAAATACCCCCTGGCTTTAGTTACAGTTAGCGAAATAACGGTGACATCAATGTGTAATGTTATATTCTGAACATTAATGTGTTTTAAAAAATCACCTGTCATAAAATAATGTAGCCTATTAAAAATGCACGTATCCATTTTAACTCATGGGTATCACGGAAGACGAAACGTCAGACGAATCCGTTGCTTCACAAGGCTGACGATTGATAGCCAATAGCAGCAATGAATGAAACCTAATTTGCATCCATCACCGCAAACAACTGGTTTTGTGGTGATACGTTTCGATATCAAAACCTGTTGTTTGCGGTGATACATGCAAATGAGAACGGCCCTGCTCTCTGCCAATAGAAGGCCAAGGAATTTGCATGCATCACCGCTTACAAACTAGTCACCTCATGCAATCCATCAGAGACATGTTTTGCGTTGTGTTGGGTTTGATATCAAAACCTGTTGCGGTGATAGGTTTTGATATCAAATGTATTGCATGCAATCCGTTTGAGACATGTTTTGCGTTGCGTTGGGTTTGATATCAAAACCTATTGCGGTGATAGGTTTTGTTATCAAATGTATTGCATGCAATCCGTTTGAGACATGTTTTGCGTTGCGTTAGGTTCGATATCAAAACCTGTCGCGTTGCGGTGATAGGTTTTGATATCAAATGTATTGCATGCAATCCGTTTGAGACATGTTTTGCGTTGCGTTGGGTTTGATATCAAAACCTATTGCGGTGATAGGTTTTGATATCAAATGTATTGCATGCAATCCGTTTCTGAGACATGTTTTGCGTTGTGTTGGGTTTGATAACAAAACCTGTTGCGTTGCGGTGATAGGTTTTGTTATCAAATGTATTACATGCAATCCGTTTGAGACATGTTTTGCGTTGCGTTAGGTTTGATATCAAAACCTGTCGCGTTGCGGTGATAGGTTTTGATATCAAATGTATTGCATGCAATCCGTTTCTGAGACATGTTTTGCGTTGTGTTGGGTTTGATAACAAAACCTGTTGCGTTGCGGTGATAGGTTTTGTTATCAAATGTATTACATGCAATCCGTTTGAGACATGTTTTGCGTTGCGTTAGGTTTGATATCAAAACCTGTCGCGTTGCGGTGATAGGTTTTGATATCAAATGTATTGCATGCAATCCGTTTCTGAGACATGTTTTGCGTTGTGTTGGGTTTGATAACAAAACCTGTTGCGTTGCGGTGATAGGTTTTGTTATCAAATGTATTGCATGCAATCCGTTTGAGACATGTTTTGCGTTGCGTTAGGTTTGATATCAAAACCTGTCGCGTTGCGGTGATAGGTTTTGATATCAAATGTATTGCATGCAATCTGTTTGAGACATGTTTTGCGTTGCGTTGGGTTTGATATCAAAACCTATTGCGGTGATAGGTTTTGTTATCAAATGTATTGCATGCAATCCGTTTGAGACATGTTTTGCGTTGCGTTGGGTTTGATATCAAAACCTATTGCGGTGATAGGTTTTGATATCAAATGTATTGCATGCAATCCGTTTATGAGACATGTTTTGCGTTGTGTTGGGTTTGATAACAAAACCTGTTGCGTTGCGGTGATAGGTTTTGTTATCAAATGTATTGCATGCAATCCGTTTGAGACATGTTTTGCGTTGCGTTAGGTTTGATATCAAAACCTGTCGCGTTGCGGTGATAGGTTTTGTTATCAAATGTATTGCATGCAATCCGTTTGAGACATGTTTTGCGTTGCGTTAGGTTTGATATCAAAACCTGTCGCGTTGCGGTGATAGGTTTTGATATCAAATGTATTGCATGCAATCCGTTTGAGACATGTTTTGCGTTGCGTTGGGTTTGATATCAAAACCTATTGCGGTGATAGGTTTTGATATCAAATGTATTGCATGCAATCCGTTTATGAGACATGTTTTGCGTTGTGTTGGGTTTGATAACAAAACCTGTAGCGTTGCGGTGATAGGTTTTGTTATCAAATGTATTGCATGCAATCCGTTTGAGACATGTTTTGCGTTGCGTTGGGTTTGATATCAAAACCTGTCGCATTGCGGTGATAGGTTTTGATATCAAATGTATTGCATGCAATCCGTTTATGAGACATGTTTTGCGTTGTGTTGGGTTTGATATCAAAACCTGTCGCATTGCGGTGATAGGTTTTGATATCAAATGTATTGCATGCAATCCGTTTATGAGACATGTTTTGCGTTGTGTTGGGTTTAATATCGAAACCTTTTGCGGTGATTGGTTTTGATATCAAATCCATTGCATTGTGGTGATAGGTTTCGATATCAAAACCAGTCGTTTGCAGTGATGGATGCAAATGAGAAAAAGCCCTGTTTTCTGCCAATAGAAGGCCAAGGAATTTGCATGCTTCACCGCTTACAAACTGTCACCTCATGAGACATGTTTTGCATTGTGGTGTTAGGTTTTGATATAAAAACCAGTATCTTGCGGTGATGTATACAAATGAAGTTTTATTCATTGCTGTTAGTGGCTATCGTCAGCCTTGTGAAGCAACTGGATCGACTGATGGGAAATCTGCCATGATATGGAGTTAGAATGGACACGTGCAGTTTTAATCCGCTACATTTATAATATGACAGGTGATTTTGTACCACGTTATTGTTCAGAATATAACTACACGTTGATGTTACCGTTATTTTGCTAACTGTAAATAAACCACATCAGTTCACTTGCTAGACCTAAGCTATTTTCATTATTTCTCTTGATTTAATTCTTACTAGCCAGCAACTGAGAAAATAAAGACATTGAGCAGCAAGCTATCTAGTTCAATCCATTTCCGATCTCACTAGTTTGGCTACCAGAAAAAGACCTGTAACGCAAATAACCTAACCATAATTGCGAAAATAATTGAAACAAATGCGGCAGTCGATTAGGCTGGCTCTAAGTTGTGGGGGCACAAAAGCAATATCCCCGAGCTCAGATCTCGCCTCAAGTATTGGTACGTAGGCCTACTACGTCCTACTGTATTTCAGACTATGCCAGGGATATTCCTAGCCATCACACTAGTCAAAACTGAGGAATCCATACACTTCACTTACTGGCTAAGCTACATATTCCAAACGTGTAGCTACACTCAGCCACGGTAATAAAGTAAGCAATCTCAAAGACTGTGACAAATTACGGAGTTGGAGAATTTCCACGACATGAACATTCCTTTCGGAAACAAAGCTAGTTTCCGAATTTCACCTATAGCCTACCCTATATTGCCTGGATTTCAAGTACATAGCCTATGGTACACACCATTTGCTTTTTCGTGTATCTAGACAATTAAATAGGCTGGCTAACTACTGTCTTCCCTTTAACTCGGCAATAGTGTTTACTTAATAACCAGCCTCTTACATAGACTATAGCCTATGACTTATAGGCTACGTTCATTAGTATTGCGTGTGTAATGCATGTTTCAAGGTTCTTCATTTTATAACCATATTTTAGTTCTTTAAGAATTATTATGAAGTAGTCCTGCAGCATCTTACAATTCTAGACATTTGCTCTGGATAAGCAGACACAGGCAGCAGCAACTATGGATAGCCTACGATAAGCAAATAAAATGTAAATGTACATATCCATAAACATAGCCTATACAGCCTTCTTGTAAAAAATGAATAAAAACTATACATGCTATAACCTACCCATGCTGTCGCTGTTAAAAAATGAAGAAAACACTGTTTCGGTACTTAAGTCCAGTTCTATAAATCACAAATAATTATGGGGTTTGTGTCCTAAACTAATGAAGCCATTACATTGTACAAATGATCAGTATCGGGTTAAAATCATGAATGGAGAAATTTTATTTTTTAATTAAAATTAGTGACAGGCATTGACGTTTGCCTCAGCCTCCGTCTCTTATTTTAATAGAATTTCGTTCAGTTCAGTAAACTAGATCCTTCTTCTTCTGGTAATTGTAGACTTCTTCTTATGGTAATTGTAGACCGGTTCTGACACCTAGTGAACAGTTGCTGTACTGCAGGAAGTATTACTCTTCATTTTCATATCTCCGCCTACAGCCTCATTTGCTTGCATTATCAAGCGACCTCATTTACATCTATCACTGCAAGTGCATGCATCACCTCTTAAACCATGGATATCAACCAGCTAGAATGCTGATATCAGTAATGTCGAGCATCGATATCAAAAAGAAGGCGTATTGCATTGTGAAAGGGCAAAGATGCTTTGTTAAGGACAAATGTTGATATCAAAGTAGGAGGTGTTGCTTTCAAATGGATACATCCTGCAATCCAATGTAATGTGTTGCAATCAAATGGTTATGTGGTGCATTCCAATATCCCATTGCTGATATCAAAAAATGGTTGATTAAAAGCTGAAACGGCTTAATCTTTTGGTACGTCGTCATGTTTTGTGTCGTGATCAGGGGTTGAAATTTTTGATATCAAACTGAGTCGTTTGCACATGTGTGGCGCTAAAAGCCAACAACTTATTTTTGATATCAACCATGTGGTTTCTTGATATCCATGCAAACTACTCTTGATATCAAGGGTTTATGTCCCTGATATCAACTTTTCTATGACAGGTTGCATCCATCACTTGGTTGATAACAGCATTGTAGATGTTGATTGCATTACTGTTGCAGTATGTCACATCACATCATTTACAGATATCATCCCGTTAAGCTTTCATTGATGTTGCATTGCAGCAAGATATTTGTGAACAATGCTTATACGGTTGATATCTATAGATAATGTGATGCAATCAGCCACAACAGTACTGCAATCAACAGATGCAATGCTGTTTTCAACCACATATTGCATACAACCATCATAAAACGGTTGATATCAAGGGTAGAAAACCTTGATATCAAGAGTAACATATGCTGATATCAAGCAAACGCATAGTTGATATCAAAATGTAAGTTGTTGGTTTTTAGTGCAACACTTGTGCAAACAATTGACCTTGATATCAAAAGTCCCCACCCCTGACCACAGCACAAAACAGATGGATTGCATGTGGTGGTGCGTTTGTAAGAGGTGAAGCATGCTAATGAGGTTGCTTGTGGTGATGCATGCAAATGAATTGGGCTCCTATTGGTTGAGAGCAGAGACTTCAAAGGGACATCCTCATTTGCATGCGTCTCCGCTTACAACATACGTTACATGCTATACCTTCCGTCTCCACTTACAACCTCACTTGTATGCTTCACCGCTTTCAAACGCAGATGTGTTGGTTTTTGATATCACGCTGTTTTGCGAACGACATGAGAAGCATCTGACAACGTGAAAAAATCGCGTCGAACAAACAACCTTCTTTTTGATATCGGGGAGGGAAAACATTGTTATCAAGAGGATAAGTGTTGCTTTGTGAAGAGAAAGTGTTGCTTTGAGACAAAGCGGTGTCGATAACGACGTGTGAAGCTGTGTTTTCAACCTGCAATGTCATGCAATCAACCGGTAATGCGATGTGACTAAACGTTACCGTGATGCAATCGCCTTGATATCTATTAAATGATAAAACGGCTTGCCATAGGAGTGTAAAATAGTTAAGCCTTTTAGGGGAAATACATGAGGATTACACAATAACAAAACACAATAAGTACAATTTAGCAAGTTTGCGGGATGATAAATGCCATTTCATATATTACAAAAAAAAACAGTACAAAGTAGTACATTGCTTAATCGTGCATGTAAATATGTAACCATCTAGTTTACAAATAGCATTTACATTAAGACCTGCTTAGTCTGTTATGTCCCTATACTGCCTTGTGAGTGCAGCTCTTTAAATCTTTTGCATGCTAACCAGTTTCCTTCAGCTCACCTGAGTCTTGATTGGAAATTGCAGACACCTGTTGTGGATTTCCAGAGAGCATGACTGTGTCCCAAACCGCATACTTCCATGCTCCGCACTACCGTGCTCCCGGGTACGCACTGAAGGCTTGGGAGTGCGCACTCTGGAGCATGGAAGCACGGAAAGTTTTGCTCAGTCGTGGGACGTAATTCGTGGCACTATCGGGGAAATTCTGACAAGTAGGCTAAGTAGGCTAAATCTGAGTAGGCTAAAACGTCGTTCGCTGGCATTGTCCTGTATCGGCTGTTACTGAAATATAACCAGCAATATCCGCAACAGTTGAATTATCCTTTTTGCTAGCGTTCTTATTCCAGAAAAGTCAGTGGAATGCAACGATGGCTAGGAAGACAGCCTATTCATTACATCGTTGGATACCTTTAAGTAAACAATCAACCCAATAATAAAATTGTCTTTGCATTGTAAACAATCGTGTCTGTGTTTTGATTATTTTCGCGCTGTTTACCAGATCGTGAACAACTGGGTACGCAGTTAGAACTAGAAATGGAGCCGAGAATGTTTGTGGCGATGCTGTTGCTTCTGGGGTGGTTTTCCATTGAAATGGAGAAAAGACGGGCTGCTGCCAGAATAAGACGGCGGATCATTATTGAAAACGGCATCCGATAAAGGCAGGCCATCCGGAGAGCTGGGGCGAAGAGGAGGGCTTCTCTTCGTAGGACAATTGCGCTTGTCAGCACCGACGTAGGTTGTCTTATGCAGCCGACTAGCTAGCTACACTGGTTAAAGGGATAGTTCGGAATTTTGGACATGTCTCAATTACGACTTACATTACATTACATTCATTTAGCAGACGCTTTTATCCAAAGCGACGTACAATAAGTGCATACAGAGACGTCATCAAGATCACTACAGAACAGACAATAGGAGTCGGTGAGACTAGATTCAGCTGTAAATTACACTGGTACAGTATGGAACACATGGCTGGCTAAATGGCTGTAAGTTATCAAGGGTCTGAGCTATCAAACGAGCCCCAAACCATCACTCTGTTGCCAGATATGGAGTAGATGTGGATGGATCACTTTAAGGGTTGTTTCTCCTGACTTTTTTCCCCATAGAGTTCTATAGGAAAATGAGTCCGGAGAAATAACCCTTGCAGTGATCCATCCACATCTACTCCATATCTGGCAACAGAGTGATGGTTTGGGGCTCGTTTGATAGCTCAGACCCTTGATAACTTACAGCCATTTAGCCAGCCATGTGTTCCATACTGTACCAGTGTAATTTACAGCTGAATCTAGTTTCACCCCCCAATTTCCATAGAGATCCATTCAAATGCAGAGAGCTTATAGTATCGCTTGTAACAGTACCTGAAAATAACATATCGACAGTTTTTTGATGTTGATGGTCACAGACTTCAGGAAGTAACAGCATGTAAAGGATATGCGACCAAATATGAAATATGATACTTTAAAAATACGTTAAAGCAAAGGGTATGAATACTTATGAAAATGAGAAATTTTATTTTTTTATTTTTAATAAATTTGCAAAAATCTCAAAAAAACTTTTTTCACATTGTCATTATGGGGTGTTGTGTGTAGAATTTTGAGGGAAAAAATGAATTTAATCAATTTTGGAATAAGGCTGTAACAGAACAAAATGTGGAAAAAGTGAAGCGCTGTGAATACTTTCCGGATGCACTGTATATTGGATATGTTGATTCTGAGGGAGAGTCTCATTTTTATTTCTTAAGTCAAAGATGTTCTGGAAGACAGTGACTCTGCTAATGCAGAGACAATCACTGATCTCATTTTAGAGGGACTTAAAGCATGTGGCTTGAGCACTGAGACTCTGTGTGGTTTTGGCTCATATGGCTCGAAGGGCGGAGTTGGGCTCACCTGAAGAGATCTTCCTCTATAATGATTAGAAGCCATTGCATCAACCATAGGCTTGCTCTGGTGTGTGGAGACACCAATGACCTTGTGAAATATATAGAAGTGATTGCTATTAGCTATCAATTAATGAAACAATGTTGCTTGCTGTGAGGCTAGGTAGCTAGGTTAGTTGGCTAAACCGATCGATCATAGCTACTGTTAACATCAAGCAATGTTTCCCCTAAGTTTTGAGGTCATCTGTGGCAGCATGACGTGTTGTATACATTTTAGGCAGCTGGGGTAATGACAGCAATTACACTTCCTTGAGGGTGTCACCTTAATTTAAATGGCAATCGTGGATTACTGAGGGGGAGAGTGAACTTTTTCTTTATAATTAACTAGAGCCTATGATGAAGAAATAGTTACCTTTGTGGTTGCCTTGTCGATGTGGCGCATTTATGTGATCATTCATCTGTCATGACAGTGTGTCTCCAAACAAGCCTCTAGGAAATCCCGACTTTTTAATTTGTGAGCCAAGACAGGGGAAGCACTGCAACGTTAGCCAGAAGTCAAGATATTGTAAACTATTTAGCTAGCTAGTTATGCTGAGACTTTATAACTACGAAGGTTTTTTTTTTGGATTTGTGACTGTTATTTTCTTGTAATGTCATGGAAGTATTGATTTAGGGAGTTATTTCAATGCAGAAATATTGCACCTTTTAGCCACGGGGTGGCAGTCTGAGACCACAAATTAATTTGAGCTATGAGGTTCAATAGAATGGTTTGTCAGCCCATGGTTTCGCACGCATCCTATGCGTAGACAGCTAGCAAAAATGTTAATATTGACTTTTGTCAAATATAGCTTTGCTTCAAACTAGCGCCATTGCCCGTCCATATGACAGTGTGGAACAGGAGACAGCAGGACAGCAGCCACTCTTACTTATTGCCATGTAAGCAATGAATATTGGTGAATTGCATATTTAACTTTTTCTTCAGACTCCTATTGGCACACCTGCACTACAATGACAAAGGCAGCTGAGAGGTAACTACCACCAAGGATGGGGAGGCACGCTACGTGGTTCGCTACCCGAGGTTCCGCAAGGGTGCTTGAGTAGTCCGCCCTATCAAGGAGAGGCCATTGTACGGTTAGCAATTTCAATCAATCTTTAAATCTGGATTTATCTTCTGAGTACTGTGCATGCTTCAACAGCTATATCACTGAATGTGATCTAAAAGATGTTTGTTCTCCCCCAGCATACACATCAGCCCTGATGGAGTCTCTGAGATGATGAAGCATCACCCCTGATGGGAGTCTCCTACACCACGCCTGGCCCCCTGTCCAGATCCAGCCAACAGATCACCAAGGATGAGGTTGTTGGGCAGTACCGATCACAGAAGTCATGGTTCACCACAGGACATTAGGGGTCGATAGTGGCTCCTGGTGGAAGCCTTGCAGTTGGAGATTAAAACCAGAGAGAAAATAAAATGTCTTATTTGCAGTTTATTAGAATGGGAATGCAGTTATAATTGCTGTCTTTATTAATATAGGCTACTTGTATATGTTATAAGCCCGCTGCTATTAGGCTGCTGCTGCATGTAGGCCTGTAGTCATTAATGTTGCATCTATTTAATAAAGTTTTTATTACCCATGTAACCTGAAACCTGTGTTGTTTCTTGATTTGAATTGTATGACAAAACTAATGTTTTATGTATTCATTTAGGACACAATTTGTTTTGATTAAATTTGAATTTATTTATCATCATTGCCCTAATGAGGCCATAGAAAGCCTCTATAAGTTCCTCCTTCTGTAAATTTGTCTTCAAGTAGCGGAGACGACACACAATGGCAAGGGCTTCCTTATGTGCCTCCCCAGAATGCCATAAGCCCAGCGGACAACCTGCCTGTAGGCTGTGTACCGGTATTGCCTGGGGAAAAAGACATTGGTATCTTAAGTCAAACTTGAGAATCTCACAAGTAACAACACAAAGTGATTTGGATAGTGATATTGTAACTCGTGTACTGGCGTTGAGTGGGCCATGTTCCTGCCAGAAGTTAATGTATGCCATCTGAAGTGCAAAAATTCAGACAGCAAGCCTAAAAGCCTGGGTGCTCTGTTAGACAAATCATGTCTGGGCTGGGAGTAAGGTTCTCCACCAACTTCCAGAACGCATCTACTTCCCTGCAGCTCATAGCTACTCTCCACAGCTGAGGCTATAGGCTGGCACTGCTGCACAAGTAGGTGATTTCCTTGTAGGCTACTAATAAGCTAATCACCTTCATTAGCTTTTAAGTTGATGTCTACATTTTTAGTGGTGGTGTGTGCATTCATGTTTAGCTATTGTAACCATACATGATTGTGAGCTGTGTATTCTGCACATTTCCTATCATTGTCACAGTTGCAGCTCAACATACTGATCCATTCAAAGTATAATTGGCTCGCTAGTTATTTAGCTAGTTGCATCGTTAAGTTAATGGCAGTGTAACTTAGTTCTCATCAGTTCGCCACATGTGCTCCTCAGACTCTTGCCGCGCCCCGTTGTTTCTCCTCATTCTTGCCTGTTCCCAGTCCTTCTGGCATCTAGCCATTGCCTCTGGAGGGCAAGAGCATGAATTAATATTGCCAATGGACAGGCTCCAGCGTCTACAGGTATGCAAACCCTTCCCGAGCACAGCATGGCACGACACTACAAGAAACACACAGAGAAGATCACTACCATCAGTCTCTGACTGGGTAAACAGTCTTCAAATTGGATTTCTACTGCTCCACCCATCAACTGGGTCATGCACCTTTTCAGCTGGAAGATGGCTCCTGTTGGCATGCCTATCAACTGTGGGTGGGCCCCACTCCAGGTGATCCCAGAGCATGAAGCCCCAGAACCATGGCAAGATTTCTCCACCATAAGACCCTGTGGCGCTCCCTGCCCCTGCACTTGCTACCTATCTCTCTGACCTCCAGGCTACCTCCTTAGCCTCACAATTTGTACCAGGGGGGATTTCAAGCGGTAGATTTTCCACCGGACTGACTCTCAGGATTTAAACAGTAGCGTAGGTATGTTGGTATCCTATTTGTAATTTGTTTATTTTCATCGATTGTACTGGCTTCAGTGTTTTTGTTTTCTTCTCTCATTTTTTCTCATTCCCATGTTAACCAATCATGTTTGGTGATTTGTCCACCTTCCTTCGAATCATGTGTAATTAATTGCACCTGGGGATATGTCCGCCTCTTTTGTAATAATGTGTCATGAATTGCACCAAAACTGTGCCCCCCTGAGGAAGGCCTGTATGCCACAATGTGACTGTGCATATTTAATATTTTGCTCTGCATAAGCCACCAAAATAAATGTGCTTAAATTAATTTGCCGTTGAATATTTTTTGGTTTATGCTTTTTGTAGAAGCTGATACTTTTGGTTTCCAAACTACATTGTAAAGTCAGTACTGATACAGTGAAAAGCAGACGCATATGAAAATATTCATATAATGATGGGTGTTCCCATCACCGCCGGTGAGAAACACACTGCATATCACATTGTTGATGACATCAAAGAACAATACCAAGTCCTCTGGCCGTGGACAGTAGATAATCTTATTTCCTTTCAGGATAAGAAAAGACTACAGAATAACAAATGCATAATATCATAGTATTTACTTTCTTTAGTCCTCTATACCTGAATAATTGATGCACTTTATTGCTCAGGATTTTTGTGATATTGTGAGGAATTACATTTTATTTGCAGCTTTTATTTAGTAATGTAACAGAGTAGAATAGGGCAGGGCCAAATCTTCTTTTACTGCATGTACAGTAAGCCTACATTGGCATGCATAACACACTTCAAAATCCCATGAAAGTGTGGCAGAACTAGAATATACTGGCTGTACAGATTATAGAACAGATAACCTTTCATTAAATTTGTATTGCCTTGAATGTAGCCTTACATAGAAATGCCTGTTTCTTCTTATGCAAACAGCGATGGTGAATATTTCCTTCCTGAAACCTGGTGGCTTATGAACTTGATGATAAATCTTCAAGTCAAATGGGATTCATTCAAAAACAGGTGTCCCCTGAAAGCCTATTGGATTCTATTTCACAATGCTGATAAGCAAAACTCTATTGGGGATCACTTGGAAGAGCACATGTACCTTTCTCTTTATTGTACATTATTTCATGATTATTTAACTTTTATACAAAGTATAAAAAATCTTCTAAATGGTCAGCTTATTTTTCGATTTTTATAACTTCACCCATGAAGTTTGAAGTTTATGAAATATTTTACCCGTTTTTCTTTAATCTTTGGGAATTTGATATTTGACACCTGTCTGGTGAGACATCAAATTAATGCAGTGTAACAGATAGTGAAAAGAAATACCAATGTAAAGTAAACCAGTATGGTGTTGAGAACCATTGGAAACTGGCTGCCCATGCTCCAATGTGACATTTTCAGTGCTTTCCTGTTTTTCCTTGAATTTAAAATTCTTATTTGGAAATCATGATCCAGGAGTATGTGCTTATGCACACTGTTGCCCTTGTACGGTTGCCCAGAAGTGCAACAAAAAAAAAAACAAATCAAAAAACAAAACACAAGAAACCAGGACACAGAAAGCAACAAACCAGAAAAAATGCAACAAACCAGCTAACGGATTGCAACAAACCAGCTAACGGATTGCAACAAACCAGCTAACGGATTGCAACAAACCAGCTAACGGATTGCAACAAACCAGCTAACGGATTGCAACAAACCAGAAAATCGCCGTCCGGGCGAGGGCCCCATTACAGGAGGAGGAGGAGGGTGATAGATTGGGAGACGCAAAGCCCAATACACTGTTTCGAGGCACGTCAACGTCTCATATAAAGTTTCTTTTGAAATAAAATATTTTTTTCATGGGTTATTTCCAAATAAATAAATTTAAATAAAAACAATAAATGTAAATATTGTTGATGAAGAAAAAAAAAGTATTCATTCATAAAAAAGTGATTATTTTGTTATATATATATAACAAAATAATATATTATATTATATATGATATTATATTATATATGATAAGTAATAGTTTGAAGAACTGACACAATCTCTCATCATCATATTACAATTTATTGCCTAGGGGACAGGCGGACAATCTACACTGCCTGGCCAAAAATAAAAGTCGCACTCTAATATTTTGTTGGACCGCCTTTAGCTTTGATTACGGCGCGCATTCGTCATGGCAGTGTTTCAACAACCTTATGCAACGTCACAACATTTATTTCCATCCAGAGTTGCATTCATTTTTGGCCGAGATCTTGTATTGACGACGGGAGAGTCGAACCACTTCGTAAAGTCTTCTCCAGCACATCCCAAAGACTTTCAATGGGGTTAAGGTCAGGACTCTGGTGGCCATTTCATGTGTGAAAATGATTCCTCATGATCCCTGAACCACTCTTTCACAATTTGAGCCTGATGAATCTTGGCATTGTCGTCCTGGAATATGCCCATTGATGGGATAACCTGGTCATTCAGTACATTCAGGTACTCAGCTGACTTCATTTTATTGCTGCATAACATTGCTGAGCCTAGACCTGACCAATTGAAACAACCCCAGATCATAACACTGCCTCCAGAGGCTTGTACAGTGGGCACTATTCATGACGGGTGCAACGGCGACTTTTTTTTTGGCCAGGCAGTGTATAATGCCCTATGATACCATGTTATAGCTCACCAAACTAGAATGGGAATAAGCTCCGCCTCGTCCCTTCTCACACTATTCAGTAAAATCAATGCAATCTCGTCAACAAGCACTGAGATCTTTTTTACTGAGGAAGATTTTCTGAGAAAAAAAACAAGTAGTCTATAACAAGCGACATCAAACTAATTTCTTTTATGGCCAAAAATGGTATCCATAAACCACACATCAGCAAGCAGAGATTTGTATTTTGTAAGACCACAATGTGACACTCTTGTATTTCCAGCCGCACAGGTATTTATTCGCCTATGTGCAGCTATTAATAAGACAAATAGGCTTTTGCTGCATTTTACTACATAGCTTGGTGCATGGGCAGTTGTTTGCTTAATTAATAAGTTAGCCACACATATGTTATATGGCTTTGCATCAGTTTCTCTTACACATTCTCTTCACCGTTTCTCATTTTTTCATTGCCTATATGTACATATGTTTTTTTTTTTTAGCACAAATGGCAGTATTTCAAATACTTTGCCATAATAGTTACCTATGCCTTCAATGTATGTGAAATCTTCCAGTCCTTGTCCATAAACATGATGAATTAATATTATCCAATAATGGACCACATTTTCCACATGGAATTTAAGGTGTGAATCTACATACTGTAGATGGAATACATTTCACTGGCTTACAGACAGAAAGATGTAAAGAATACACTGGAACTGAACTAGTGACGCTTCAGGTCCTCTGAGTAGAAGATTCTGCCAAGATGATGCCGTATTACACAGGAAGCAAAATGATTAATGGCAGTTAATGGCCAATGTTAAGGAAATAAACCAAAAATAAGCATGTTAAAGGTATTAGGAATTACACAGAGGTGAAAGAGGTGAATGATTTGAATTTTACTTGTATATTTAATCACAAATGGTCTTGAAGTAATTCATTTCCATGACTGTCAAGATGTAATGAGTCTCAGATGGCTGAAGAATTGGCTGGGGAGCACAGGGGACAGAATATATAGTGCCAAGCAATGAAAACAACAACAAAGAAATAGGAATTCCACAATGAAAAAAGTCAATGATAATCACAGTAATTTCAAAGCATGAAAAGAAAAGTGTGGTCTGACATGCAAATGTACATGTTTCCATTTATATGCAAAGAAGCTATGCAAAGTGATTCAGAGGAATAATAAAGCAAGTTTATTAAATGACGAAGATTCGCCCTCTTACTGGGTCCCACAGGATCAAGGGCAAGTGAGAGAACAGCTGAGTCCTTTTGATATTTTATTACAGATGATAGTTGTTTTAACAAGAAAGGAAACAAGATGGTGTGAGTGAATTAGTAGTACCTGCAATACTGGCTTCAAGCCACAGCTCCACATTGACCTTTTCATTTAAGCTTATGTTCTAAGAGATTCAAAATTCAAATGAATCTTGTGTGGAAATTAATAAACCCACCCAATGAGATGCCTTGCACATGCACATACTCATAGATGCATGAAAAATGTAACAATGTAGGAATACACTTGTGTTTTGTTATTTTTTAATCTTACTTTGAGTATGTTCTCCATGTTCTCTATTCTGTTTGACAGCCCAGCGGCTTTTAAAGTTGGTTTCATTTCATTATGCTTGCACTTCGTACCCACACGAACATCAGTTTAATTAAAATGCAAAAAACTCACCAAGACTGTTAATGAATTTAATGAATCTCTTGTTCTTCTGCAGTCAATTCTCACCCCTGCGGGTGTGTTCTGTATTGCATTTACATACATAACTCACTGGGGAAAACCAGAGAAATGACAGCTCTGTATAGCTCGCTTTTACAGACACGTACATAAACTAATTTAAATTTATGACGTGCAAAATTAATTTAAATGCATGCAGCCCTCAGGGCAAAAACCTACATCAGTGAAATTATTAAATTGAAGTTATACACAACAATAAACTGATTTTTATTGGAAATATGTTATGTCATCTCTCCTTGTTGAACAAACAAAGGAAATCAAATAAATCAGCAATTATAAAAACCAATGTACACACAGAAAGAAATTCTGTCAGCTAAACTCCAGGCTCAAAAAGCCATTTTCTTATTTCTCAGCCTTAATAATAACTAGGGTGGTTGACACAGGCCCTATATGGGTTGGGTAGGAGACACAGGGCCTATATGGGACTGGGTGAAGGACACAGGACCTATATGGGATTGGGTGGGAGACACAGGGAATAAGTGGGTTTGGGTGGGAGACACAGGGTTGGGTGGGATACACAAGGGCCTAAATAGGATTGCAATACTAGAGGGAGAGAGAGAGACAGACCATGATAAAATCTCACAAGCCCCTTTCTCTCAGTGTTGTGAGATAATTTCCTGCTCACTTTTCTTTTTGACCAATGTATGCTGACAGTCCTCCAGGCAGTAGGACTGTAGGCACTGAGTAATTCAGGTCAAAAAGCCAGGAACCTTTCAGCTTAATTTAAAACAAAAATAATAAAGAACGCTTTTGCTTTTTATGAGTGCTTGACTTTGTAGAAGTATTTTGGCTTCATTCCTCATCTTGAAGCTGTTCGGAAACAGAATAGCATTTTCATTTGTTTTTAAGTTATGCATTTGAGCTCAGAGCTTGTGGCATTAAATGTATTTTCATTTGCATTGTCAGTTAATGCATGTTTATTAGGGCTCTGGCTTCTATTACCTGTAATTCATTCATCCAGTGGCAATATGCCAATACAGGCTGCTTATAATGCCACCTGCTTAGCAATCATTACTCATTCCATTGCTGGGCCTAAAAATCTCAAATACTAGCTTAATGATTGCTAATGAGGCACAACACAGTGCTCATGGCTGCTGATACATATTTATGCCTTATTTCACCATTAATGAGGATACTTTGCCATTATTGTTATTTTACAAGGAAAACAATGTCTTATATTTTTTTATACTCATATATCATAAAATTAAATAAGTATTGTATCAGAAATTCTCACAATATGTGACTGGTGCTGGTAAAATGGTCCACAAGTCGCACAGGCTCATTTTTCTGTTTTTTTAAAATAGTTTATCAAAGTACAGATCCTGAGCTTTCAAATGACGTCTCATACACTGCAATATGCGCATATTTGAAGAAGATATGCTTCTTTGAATGTTGGTACACCTTAAAACACTTTCCTGAGAAAACAGCTAAGATTCACACCTGACCCAAACTTAATGGGCGTAAAAAGTAGCTGGCTAATCCCACCCCCAACCATTCCCCCACTAGAGTATCAGACTCTGGATTGTGTTACTAAACAACTAGACTTGAGGCTTTTGTTACTAAACAAAGACTGGTACATATATGAAAATCACGATGAACACGCTTGCAGATACATTGTTTGGACATGCGGTTAGCTAGAAGGCTAACTGTTAGTCAGCAAGGGCTTGGTTTGTGTTAAACAAAGACAGACAGATAAGAATCTGTCTGTCTTTGTTTAACACAATCTGTCAAAGAAGAAGATATCACAACGAAAATGCTTGCAAATGATACATTGTTTGGACGTGCGGCTAGCTAGATAGCTAACTGTTAGCAAACTTGGTTTCTGGTAAACAAAGGATGTGTCCCAATCGGTCTGAATCAACGGCCTTCTATAGGCTACTATTAAGCCTATGCTAGCTGTGAGAAAGTTGTTAAGTAGGCCAAATCTTATCTAAATATAGTGTACTTTAAATCTGCGAATGATAAAGGCCTACTTATTATGCTTAGGTTTTCGCTGATAATAGTATTGAGGATATTGTTCGCATAGGCTACTATATGTCACTAAACAGTAGGCTACGCTGTAAGCAGTAATGTTAGCTTACCTTATCAGCTACACTGGAGGACGCAGTAGATTCGGACCATTTTTATACGGTCTATGATTTGGACACAGCTTTTTTCTATGGAGTAATATGGAGTTTTGTCTGAAGATATTCATATCGAAAGCCAGAGGTCCAGATGGAACAAGTAGCTACTGTGAATCGTGTATGTTCTCCGTTTTCTATGCTTCTACCGGCAGCTACATTATTCAGAGAAGTAGGCTCTTTATGGGTGAGGCATGCCGAACCTCAGAGCCAATCGAAACTAGGAAGGTGTTAATGGACAGCTGATTATAGTCTGTCCCTCAAATTGAAGCCCGCCCCCGGCAAACATGGTTTAACAAGCATATTTGTGTTACTTATTGCAGGTATTTAGAGATACGTTGTATATTATATTATGCAACTTCTAAAACACTTAAACTTTCGTTATATGGAAGAAAAAAAAAAATATATATTTTTTTCATTTTACTCCCCATTTTGTGCTCTACTGTGAATTGCAGAAGTGCGACTTGCCATCACCTGTCACATATTGTGAAATATAAGGTGAAACAGGAGTGAATCTGGATGAAATCATGGAAACAGCAGTGCAGTGGGCCAAAAATAACAATAATGGCAAAGTACAAAGTACTACAACTCAGAGCTGCCAATGGATTGGATATCCCTTATGTAGGATATTTTGAAATTGATATAACTGTGCTGGGCCAAACTATACCAAGTCGAGGGGTATTAGTCGTTAAGGATCCTGTAGGCTCTGATGTTCATTGTAAAAGAGAACTTACACCTGGTCTGTTAGGCATGAACGTTATTAGTCAGTGTTACAGTGATTTGTTTGGGCAGCATGGCCCAGCATTATTTTCAGTCCCACAGGTGACACAGGCAGAAAGCATGCCCTGTTACACTGTCAGAGGGCAGAGGATGCAACTAATCAGGGTTTTATCGGCCACGTCCGCGTGCAGTCCAGACATCCCGTTCAAGTTCCAGCTGGGGTAATGAGGTTGGTACCAGCTCTGTGCCCAAAAGGCACTATTTATGACAATTCCGTAGCTTTAATAGAACCATGCAGGATGGGTAACAGTGGGCTTCCAGCAGGGGTATTAATTTCCTTGGCATTTTTGCGACTGGAAGGTGGAATAGTTCATGTCCCCGTTGTTAACGTAGGTATCGATCTTGCTTGCATTCAACCTGGGATTACATTGGGTGCATTGTACAATGCTGAGCCTATTGAAACACATGCCTCTGTGACCAGTTTTATAGAGGAGACTGTACCTCATCGCTACACCGCGGTGGTGCAGTCCCAAGAAATGCCTGCTTTAGATAATACACTAGATTTTAGGGATCTAGATCTACCAGGTCTGTCCAAGGCAGAAGGGGAAGCTGTAAAGGCCCTACTAATTAGGTACAAGGATGTTTTTTCCCAGCATGAGGGTGATCTAGGCTGCACCTCACTAATTGAGCATCAGATTCCTTTATTGGACGAGGCCCCAGTGAGACAGCGCTACCGTAGGCTCCCACCTAGTCAATATGAGGTTGTAAAAGCCCATATTAAGCAGCTTCTGGATAGGCGGGTTATAAGGGAGAGTTGTAGTCCATATGCATCCCTTGTTGTGCTGGTTCAGAAGAAGAACGGTACCATTAGGATGTGTATCGATTATCGCCAGCTTAATGCTAAAACGCGTAAGGATGCATATCCCCTTCCCCGTATCGAGGAGTCTCTGGATGCCCTTGGTGGTGCCAAATGGTTTTCCACCTTGGATCTGGCGAGTGGGTACAACCAGGTTCCTGTCACTGAAGCTGACCGCTATAAAACAGCGTTCTGTACACCGCTTGGACTCTTTGAATTCAATAGGATGCCTTTTGGCCTTACTAATGCTCCCGGTACCTTTCAACGACTAATGGAACGTATCTTTGGTGACCAGAGTTTTCAATCATTGCTCCTCTACCTTGTCGATGTAGTAATATTCTCTTCTTCTGTGGAACAACATTTACAGAGGCTATAGCTGGTCCTAGAGCGGTTACAACAACAGAATCTGAAAGTTAAACTAAGCAAGTGCTGTTTCTTTCAGTCAGAGGTACCTGGGGCATGTCGTTTCAGCACAAGGAGTTTCAACGGACCCTCAGAAGATTGCAGCAGTGGCGGACTGGAAACCACCCCAGAATGTGCAAGACCTTCAGTCTTTTCTTGGTTTCGCTAGCTACTATAGGCGTTTTGTGGAAGGTTTTTCACAGATTGCGGGGCCACTGAACACCTTGGTAGCAGAGCTGACCCGTTCACAACGGAGTAGGCGGCCACAGATTTGTCTGATCAGTAAGTGGACTGAGGTATGTGACAATGCGTTTCAGACACTCAAAGCAAAACTGATTAGTGCACCCATCTTGGCCTATGCAGATTTCAGTAAACCATTTGTAGTAGATATAGATGCCAGTTACCATGGATTAGGGGCTGTCCTGTCTCAGCAACATAATGGAAAGCTGAGACCTATTGCCTTTGCAAGCCGTGGATTGAGGCCATCTGAGCGTAATATGCAAAATTAGCTCAATGAAATTGGAATTTCTGGCATTAAAATGGGCTATTACCAAAAAATTTCGGGAATATTTATTAGGCCATAAGTGCATTGTCTATACAGATAATAATCCTCTCAGTCATCTGCAGACTGCAAAACTTGGAGCCCTTGAGCAAAGGTGGGTAGGTCAGCTAGCGGACTTTGATTTAGTAGATATTAGATATAAGCCAGGTCGGGCCAATGGAAATGCAGATGCATTGTCACGGCAATACGTTCTGCCAGCTATCCAAGAAGTGGCCTCAACAACAGTCATTCCAATTCAGATACAGCAGGGTGTCCGTGAGCAACAGGCCAGGGTAGTGGCAACCCAGGATGCGGTCATCGCCCTCCCAATACGTTCCAGGGGCAGGCTTGCTGTTTTGCAGGAAGCAGATCCAAGTATTGGACAGTTCTTAAAATTTTGGAGGCGGAGCCGACCCCCCAACCAAGAGGAGAGGACGGCTGTGGTACCTGAGGTCGTTGAGCTCGTTAGGTAGTGGGGAAAGTTAGTGGAAGTAGAGGGCGTCTTGTATCGGAGGATTCAGCCGCTGGATGGAGGCAAAAAGATCCAGCAACTCCTCCTACCTTCATCGCTCAGGGATGAGGTCCTCACCAGTCTGCATGACGACCATGGCCATCAGGGGATAGAGCGAACCAGAAGTCTAGTAAGTCAACGATGTTATTGGCCCGGGATGAGTAGATTTATTGAAGACTGGTGCAAGAACTGTCAGAGGTGTACAGTAGCAAAGGCAGTCCAACCTAAGGTGTGCAGTTTTATGGGGCACCTTATGGCTGAAAGGCCATTGGACATCCTTGCCATAGATTTCACCATCCTTGAACCATCCACAAGTGGAATCGAAAACGTCTTAATCATGACTGATGTATTTTCCAAGTTTACGCAGTCGGTGCCAACTAAAGACCAAACAGCCCAGACAGTGGCCCAAGTGTTGTTGGACCGTTGGTTCTACCAATATGGGGTCCCACGCCAAATACATTCGGATCAAGGTAGATGTTTTGAGAGTAAGCTTGTCCAGCAACTTTGTGACACCTATAACATTCGTAAGACTCACACAACTCCATATTGACCCCAAGGTAATGGACAATGCGAACGTTTTAATAGAACAATGCATGACCTTTTACGCACCCTCCCACCAGAAAAGAAACGCAGATGGCCAGAATGCCTTTCTCAGGTGGTGTTTGCTTACAACACCACTGAGCATCAGTCTACTGGTTATTCCCCATATGTCTTGATGTTTGGACGGGAACCACAGCTACCCGTAGATTTCAGTCTTAGCGTCAAGGATCAAGAACAGAGGATTGGATAGCGGAGCATAACGAGAGACTTGACCAGGTCTACCGGAGTGCTCGTCTCCGCCTCCAGGCTACAGCAGCCCAAAGGGCACAGGTGAATGACGCCAAGGTTAGAGATGCGGCATTGCAGGAAGGTCAATTAGTCTATCAGAAATCTCATAAGATAAGCGGGCGCAATAAGATCCAAGACGTCTGGGACCCCACCCTGTACAAAGTGGTAAGATGTCCAAATAACCACGAGCCTGTGTATTCCATCACCCCAGCTGAAGGTGGGGGGCAAGTTAAGCAAGTCCATCGAAGTGAGCTGCGTCCCATAAATAGACGTACCCCCATGGCTCAAAGTGTGGACTGGGGTGACCCAGGGATTCCAGAGAGGGTTTTGGAGGATGAAGAATACTCCAGTACACATTACCACATTCCTTATGTAGTGGATATATTCACACCCAGAGTAAGCAGATGCCAGAGGACTCCAACTGATTCGCTGGCTGGGGCCGCTGAGGACTGTTCAACCAAATTCTTTTGAAATTCCCTGTATTACCATACAGCTACTTTTCAACTCATGCCAAAGTGACGATCTGTGATAAAGCAGTGATTAAATTGATAACAGAAGACCAGCCATAATGGGGATGGTCAACAAATGGACCACAAATTGTCCAGTTAACTTGTTGATTAGATTAGGTAATTCTGACAATTACCTAGTTTATTGCTAATACAGAAATACAACACTTTAATCCTGTGATACTTCAAAATTGCTCTGGAAAATGCTGTTGTCATCCATTGAGAATCCCTCAGTGGATGCAATTAAGACCTTTGACTTCCACTGATGTGTTTGTGTACCGTCAATGCTCTGATATCCCAGGACTGATCTGATATCTCAAGGCTTCCCCATATCCCTGTACACCTGGTAAAAATAGACTGAGAGAAACACAGTTTGACATGTCCTTGTTCTATGTATGTCTCATATGAGTAGGGCAATGAGACCAGGCTTTGTATGGCCTGAAATAGCAAATAACCATCTCCTCAAGAAATAGTTACAAGAGTACTGATAAAAAAAACATTAACAATGACAAGACAGGTAGTTTAAATTTTATTTTGTAATTGAAATTAAAAACCTTCATTGTCAAACTTGTAAAATATCTTGTTCTCTTTAGTCCTAATACACTAGTAGATGGAATGTGATTGACATCACTCAGTAAAAAAAATATTCTAACCACATTCATCTGCTGATTTGCAAAAAAAGATACAATTTGCAGGGAACATACATACTGCTGGTGTGTGTTCTGTACATTACTTCAAAGAGCTCACAAAATACAGCCCACATACAAGGCAACAGAACTTCTTGCTCTAACAAACCCAACTGAAGTCCAGACCTCTGAACTAGGCTAACTCCCATTGGGAGACGCAAAGTCGTTTGACTCCATGTATTTGTCTCAATTAGCTTTCCAAGCAGCTTATAGCAACAATTCATCTTCCCTATTCCTCAGTGGATGTACTCATCCTGCACATTTAGTCTTAATATGAAATAAGAAATAGAGGTCAAGGGTAGACGTGAGTTTTTAGAAAGCCCGTGGCCATTGAATGAGTCTCGTGGGAAAAACACGGATTTTAAGGTACGGTATTTAACTTATATTTTACTGGTGTAGTAATAATCTTATGTAAATGTATGATAAGTAAGACGCTGTTTTTCATCCATAGAGATCCAATGGTGTTGATTGCATTGCCTTGGAGTAGCTAGTTAAGTGGCTACATTGCGCAGACGGCAACTTCTATAACAAGGTAGTTTGAATGGTTTTCGTAAGTTTGTTAGCCACTAGATTTGTTAGCGTGTCATTTAACGTAAATCTCTGAGGAATTCTCTGTTTGCTTTTATATTTTTAGGTCGCCGTTGTCTTTTTTAAAAAGTATTTGTAAGTCAAATGCATGAGTCTCACACTGAAGTTCCCAACTAATTTGTCGTGCTGACGCTGCCCCCATTGGGAGCATATTTGAATTAAAAAGGTAAATCATTCATTCGGGGGTTTTGTTTTAAATGGTGTATAAATTTCTTGTATTTAAAGATATAGCGCTTATCGTTTTATTTCTGTTCACAGGATCAAGCGCCAATTACCGTTTACTTTGGAATTTTGTTTGTATCTTTGTTTGGTTTTGATTTGTGTCCGTATATCACCTGAAATAGGCGATAACTGCAATACGAGGGTATTATTATTATTGTTGTTGTTTTTATAGCCTGACATTCTTTGATTCTTTTAGCTGCTATCCAACTAAGCTCTTTTACCACGGCGGGCTACAGCCTTGGAGCACTGAAGGTGGGCACTGGTGAGGTGGTTGGTATGTAATGTGCTTTATTGAAGTGTGTTTCACTTCTCTTGCAGTGTTGCTTTAGTTAGTGTATGATAGTGGTGTCTTGTGTGTGTTTCACAGTCCATCCTCTCTTTTCTCCTGCCTTGTAGTGTCTGAGAACTGTAGCCTGCTTTGGATTTTCTCTTCCTTCTCTCCCTCCTTCTCTGTCTCAACTTGGTATGTTTTGATTGTAATAAAACTGCTTGTACCAGCAATTGATTCACATGCCTGATTTATTAAAGGAGAGTATTTGTATGAATTGGTTTGCACGGAGCTGCAGAGGTCCCTCCCCTCAGTAAACAGAGGGTGGCGTAGTCCAATTAGGCCCACCACAGTGAAGGCCTACACTTCTATCCACACAATACTTAGCTGATACTGCAAAATAACTACCTGTCTTGTCATTGTTAATGTTTTCTGTCAGTACTCTTGTAACTGGTTATGGTTGGTTATTTGCTATTTCAGGACATACAAAGCCTGGTCTCATTGCCCTACTCATATGAGACATACATAGAACAAGGACATGTCAAACTGTGTTTCTCTCAGTCTATTTTTACCAGGTGTACAGGGATATGGGGAAGCCTTGAGATATCAGATCAGTCCTGGGATATCAGAGCATTGACGGTACACAAACACATCAGTGGAAGTCAAAGGTCTTAATTGCATCCACGGAGGGATCCTCAATGGATGACAACAGCATTTTCCAGAGCAATTTTGAAGTATCACAGGATTAAAGTGTTGTATTTCTGTATTAGCAATAAACCAGGTAATTTTCAGAATTACCTAATCTAATCAACAAGTTAACTGGACAATTTGTGGTCCATTTGTGGACCATCCCCATTATGGCTGGTCTTCTGTTATCAATTTAATCACTGCTTTATCACAGATCGTCACTTTGTCATGAGTTGAAAAGTAGCCGTATGGTAATACTGGGAATTTCAAAAGAATTGCAAGTTACGAAACCTGGTCATCAATAACAGTGGTGATGCATATTTTAAAATTTATTTAAATTTTTACATTTTATTTTGTAATTGAAATTAAAAACCTTCACTGTCAAAGACTTGTAAAATATCTTGTTCTCTTTAGTCCTAATACACTAGTAGATGCAATGTGATTGACATCACTCAGTAAAAAAATTATTCTAACCACATTCATCTGCTGATTTGCAAAAAAGGATACAATTTGCAGGGAGCAGACATACTGCTGGTGTTTCTTCTGTACATTACATCAAAGAGCTCACAAAATACAGTCCACATACAAGGCAACAGAACCTCTTGCTCAGAAAATCTAACAAACCCAACTGAAGTCCAGACCTCTGAACTAGGCTAACTCCCATTGGGAGACGCAAAGTCGTTTGACTCCATGTATTTGTCTCAATTAGCTTTCCAAGCAGCTTATAGCAACAATTCATCTTCCCTATTCCTCAGTGGATGTACTCATCCTGCACATTTAGTCTTAATATGAAATAAGAAAGGATCTTGGATAAGATGATTCAAGTGACATACATATCTCCAGGTAGCACTTTCCCGCTATGTATCCTCTCCATTTTCTTAATATGAATACCATTTAAGAGAACGCTTGTATTATTTATATGGATGACACAGTTAAGGGAGTGTAATATAAGTTCTGTTGGGTTTCTTCTCTCTCACTCTAGCACATGAGCAGGTAACCGTGTCCTAAAAACCACTTGTACAAAGGCAATGAGACCCTCTGGACTTTCTATCGTTCGAGTTTCTGTGCATAATATATCCGGTTGGCATGCGTTCAGCCTGGTCTCTGCAGAATTGAAGCACTGTATTAAGGATATTCCTTAAACTGGATTCTGTAGTCATTCGAAATGCAAAAAAAAGTAAGGAGGATCAGGCCTTATACAGTACATCTCAGGCTCTCACAAGGAGACATCATTACCTCAGTATTTAGCTGTTATATGACAGTGCAGTCTAAGTATTTGGACAGTGACACAATTTTTGTTGTTTTGGCTCTGTACTCCAGCACATTGGATTTGAAATAGAACAGTGACTATGAGGTTAAAGTGCAGACTTTCACCTTTAATTTGAAGTCAAGTCAAACTTTATTTGTATAGCACATTTCATACACATAGCATCACAATGTGCTTTACATAGCAAAAGGGTAAAAACAAAGAATACATAAAATAGGTAGATAAATATATAAAATAATAAAAAAGAGGGCACATATATCTCAGGATAAAAAGGATAAAAACAAAGAATAGATAAAATAAGTAGAGAATTGAGGGCACATACATCTCCAACTATATATCTCACAAACACGTGGGCTTACAGACAGCATAAACTAATCATAGGCTATTGAAAAGAGAATTGTTTTCAGCCTAGTCTTAAAATAATTGAATGTTGGGGCATTTCTCAGGTCCTCAGGCAGGGCATTCCACTTGCTTTTACATCCATATTGGGTGAACGTCTAGAAATTGTAGCCATTTTTACACACAGTTCCCCCCATTTTAGGGCACCAAAAGTAATTGGACAAATTAACATAAACTTAAATGAAGTCATCATATTTAATATTTGGTTGCATATCCATGCCATGACTTCCAGATGTCTGTAACCCAACAACATCAAAAGACTCTTGATACCCTATTTTCAGGTACTCTTACAAGGGATACTACAATCTCTCTGAATTTGAATGGATCTTTATGGGAATTGGGGGGTGGGACTAGATTAAGCTGCAAATTACATGGGAATAGTATGGAACACATGGTTGGCTAAATGGCTGTAAGTCACCAAGGGTCTTAGGTATCAAACCATCACTCTGCTGCCAGATATGCAGTAGATATGGATGGATCACTTCCTCTGTTTCCCTCCCTCTACCCCACTGGTTAAGGAGAAGATATCTGCTTGCCTGGCTGACAGTCATTTTAATCTTTATTTTAACCCTCGTATTATGTTCCAGGTCAATTTGACCCGATTCAATGTTTGACGTCTCTTAAAAACCAGTTAACCTTATTTTTTCATCTTGACACTGTATGATTTTTCCTAATTTGTTGGGATTAAATAGTAAACACACAATAAACATAATGCTATATTTTTAAAAGTCCTATACCAACTTTGTATAAAAGGTGTTGTCTGGCGGCATTTGTAGGGTAGCTGTATAAAATGTAAGAAAATATACAACCTTTATTAGTTTTTAACTCTGATTCTTTTGTGCGTAATTCTGGTGGCACTTTCCCATATAGGTTTTAAACTTCACAAACGTTCATTACCTCAGGCTCTAAAATTAGATGTTTCATCACAGATTTTTAATACTTAGGGATAAAAGGCTAGTCAATTGGGAGACACACAAAATGTGATGCAGACACTGTCAAAAATGTTCTATTACAATACTTTTGAGTCAGTTATAGCCCTTCAAGTTATCATTCCATATCTACTGTATTTCTGGCAGCAGAGTGATGCTTTAAGGCTTGTTTGATACGTCAGACCCTTGAAGACTTAGAGCCATTTAGCCAACCATGTGTTTCCATACTGTTCCAGTGTAATTTACAGCTAAATCTAGTCCCACCCCCCAATTCCCATAGAGATCCAGTCAAATGCAGAGATGTTATAGAATCGCTTGTAAGAGTACCAGAAAATAAGATAAGAGTCTTGTTGTTGTTGGGTCACAGGCATCAGGAAGTCATGGTATGCAAACGACATGCGACCAAATATTAAAAATGTAATATTTGTCAACTTGGTGTATGTAAACTTCTGACCCACTGGAATTGTGATATAGTGAATTAAAAGTGAAATAATCTGTATGTAAACAATTGTTGGAAAAATTACTTGTGTCATGCACAAAGTAGATGTCCTAACTGACTTGCCAACACTATAGTTTGCTAACATGAAATCTGTGGAGTGGTTAAAAATTAGTTTCAATGACTTCAACCTAAGTGTATGTAAACTTCCGACTTCAACTGTATATGCTGCTGTTGTTGTTGTTGTTTATGATGTCCCTTCTATTTATATGTTCTCATGTGAACATTGGCTGCAAACCAAATTTCCCGTCATGGGACAATAAAGTTGAATTGAAATTGACATCTCTGAGTGTATGGCTACGCATCACCTGAAGCTCTACCTTGACATGACAGAGCTCCTCTTCATGCCATACAAGACCTCCCCACTACATGACCTCTCTATCACCATCGACGGTACCATGGTGGCTGCCTCCCGCTCAGCAACAAATCTGGGGGTGGTCCTGGACGACCAGCTGAACTTCAAAGAGCACATCAGGGCAACAGCACGGTCCTGCAGGTTCCTCCTGTACAACACCAGGAGGATTCGACCATACCTGACCACCTACTCCACCCAGCTTGTTGTCCAGACCATGGTCATCTAACGCCTGGAGTACTGCAACTCCCTTCTCGCAAGCCTACCAGCCTGTGCCATTCTGCCTCTTCAACTGGTCCAGAATCCAGCTGCCTGGCTTGTGTTCACCCTCCTGAAGTTCTCACGTCACCCCCTTGCTGAGGTCACTCCACTGGCTGCCGGTCGTGGCCAGGATCAGGTTCAAAGTTCTGACTCTGCCCTACACTGCAGCCAATAGCACAGGCCCCTCCTACCTGCAGGACTTAATCCAGCAGGGCCACTCGCACTTCCCTCCCTCCATGTCAACGGCTCTCGCTCGTCCCGACTGCGGAGCTTTTCCACCCTAGCTCCCCAGTGGTGGAACAAACTCCTCATTCCTCTACGTTCTACTCAAACACTACCTGCGTTCCGTCGCGGCCTGAAGACACACCTCTTCAGACTCCACCTTGACTGATACACCAATCTAGGACCTTTTTCATAGTATTGTTCCCTGTGTTTTTTTGTTTTTTTTGTCTGTAACTGTTTGATGTTATAGTTTAAGAGGTATAGCTGATTTACCCATAGCTTACTGTGTGAACTATATTTAATGTTCATTCCTTGGGATAGCTGCTACGTTATGGGATGTGCTTTGTCTAATCTGTTCTGTAGTTGCTTCAATTACCTTTTGTATGCACTTATCATATGTCACTTTGGATAAAAGCGTCTGCCAAATGACTGTAATGTAATGTACTGTAAGGATTATTTCTCCTGACTCCTTTTCCTATTGAACTCTATGGGAAAATAAGTCAGGAGAAACAACCTTTAAAATGATCCATCCAGTAGAGTGATGGTTCAAGGCTCGTTTGATACCTCAGACCCTTGATGACTTACAACCATTTAGCCAACCATGTGTTCCATTCTATTGCTGTGTAATTCACAGCTTAATCTAGTCCCACCCCCCAATTCCCATCGAGATCCATTCAAATGCAGAGAAGTTATAGTATCGTAATAGTATCGTAAGTATATGTAAGAATACCTGAAAATAAGATATCAAGAGTTGTTGGGTCACAAACATCTGTAAGTCATGGCATGCAAATTATATGCAACCACATATTAAATATGACGACTTTAAGTTTGTCAATTTGTCCAATTACTTTTGGTCCCATAAAATGGGGGGGGGTATGTGTAAAAATTGCTACACGGTTACCCCGACATGAATGTAAAAACCCTCAAATTAAAGCTAAAAGTCTGCACTTTAACCTAATAGTCACTGTTCCGTTTCAAATCCAATGTGCTGGAGTACAGAGCCAAAACAACTAAATTTGTGTCCTTGCCAAAATACTTTTGGACTGCAGTATATCAGCTTATAAATCTTGAATTATTTTAGAAGCTGTTTGCTGCATCCCATGCATGTCTGGCATCAGGAAATTTTGCTGTAAATACCTTTATAGAGGGCATCTATGTAAATATTGAAGCAAAGTACAGCGCCGAGGGCCCAACGGTGATCCCTGGAGTACTCCACTCTACTCAGATCCTCTCATGGTTACACTTAATGATAAGAGTTAAGTTGAGTCTTAATTTCTACTGAGTTCAGTTTGATGATGAGGCCCTCTCTCTAAATAACTAAATAACATTGAAAAGATGAGCTTTACATTTGGATGATCAGCAAGACGTCTAAGCAGATTTCAAAAATAAAAATCTAATTTCTACTGATTTTGCTTTTATGATGAGGCTCTCTCTCTCTCTCTCTCTCTCTCTCTCTCTCTCACACACACACACACACACACACACACACAAGATCAAAGCTTACTAAATAACATATGAGCTTTACATTGCCATGATCAGCAAGACTTCTAAGTAGATTTAAAAATAATAATCTAAGCAAAATACAGCGAAGTGAACAGTGAATAGACACAGTGAGGGATGGTCCAACCTGAGGCAGCTACTGAAGCATGCAGTGTGTAATGTTGTCTGTGGGAGGGAGATCTCCAGCAGCACTGGCCTCTGTGCACATTATTATCACAGTCTGTACATGGCCATCAACCAAAACTTCCCACAGTGCAGGAATTTCTTCCCCACAGTGACTGTCTCCAACAAACACAAACTGGTAAGTAATGACTTTACACGGCTTAGAAATGTATGTACTTGTGTCAGTTTGTGTACTTGGAGGGCACTTTATAGCCATCTAGCCTTGCCTGGATATCCTCTGCTCTGTAGTGCCCCTTTAAAGTAACTGTGCACATTTTAACTTTTTAACTTAAAGCTCTTCGGAGCTAGGATCGGAAACGTTTCGAAAACCCTTAAATGGTTTTAGCCATGAGTGTGTACAGTATCGGTTGCCGAAACCTACTTGTAGAATAATTTTGCGTGCGTCATAAATACATGACGTACAGTTCCATTAGTGGTACTCACGAGTTCCGTGGGAATTTCAAACATCTTCACAGTTAATTTGACAGTTGAACATTTGCATTTATTTTATTGGCTATGCACAACATAGCTGGGGATACCTATAGTTTCTGGTCAAAGTTTTACTAGGTATTCACAGCGTAGCTGGGAATACTGATTGTTTCTGTTCAGATTTTTGCTAGGTATTCACAGCATAGCTGGGAATGCCTGTTGTTTCTGGTCAGATTCTTATTCTTCTTCCCCCATTGGTAATGGCAATAGCTCAGGCCCTGATTGGGAAGGGTTTTTCTAATTTGGCACGCTTATAGGAAACCCCGGTAAGCAGGTGTCCGAAAGGTGTGGTACCACAACGTCCTGGGACCTGCGGCGACAACAAAAGGAGAAAAAAATACACTACAACATTACTACCGGGTTCGGCGAAAGTGCGGCGGCGGGGTACTGCAGAGCCAGTCGGTGTGGATGGAGCCAAGGCGACCCGAGAGTGTTGTGGAGCTACTGTTGGGGGGGGATTCTCCTCCCCAATGTCATAACGAACGTGACTTCGCTGTTCCTGATCTGAGTGTGTGTGCACTCTGTCCTGGCGCGGGTGGCTGCTGAGCTGTAGTGGTATTTCTTCCCCCCCCCCACAGAATCGGTCCTTGTAGAGTGGCGAGCGCGACGAGAGTTGCGGTGGGGCAGAGGCGGAACTGCGAGCCAGGTTCAGTTTGAGTAACAGCGGCGAGGCACCCCTTTGTAAACCAGCTTGGAGGGCGGCAGAGCTGTAGTGTGTGTTTTGTGTGCTGGGTTATTTTTGGTTTGGGTTTTTTTATTTCATGGCAGTCCCCCACCAGCTTGCGGTGTGGCTGGGGGCTCCACCGTATCAGAAGTCTCTTTGTGTTTATTGTTGTGTGTCTGTGGCATCAAGTGAGTGAGGTTTGTATGTGTGTGCCCAAGTGCAAGTCTAGCTGTCTTTTCCCTCAGAGTGTTACGGTGGGCTGGGCAGTGGGCCATGCCGGGGGAACCCATTTGTGGTGTGGGTGGTCACGTGTGTGTGTGCAAAGTGCTTTTTAATGTGTATACATGAGTCTTTTATGGCGTGTGGCTATCACTGCGTGTAGTGTCACGTGTGGGTGCGGGCACGCTTACCTGTGGGGGTCCTGTGCTGCCTGGCAGGGTCCAGGAGAATGTTGGGAGGGGGGAAAAGAAGCAGACCTGGAAATTGTCCCCGTGTACTTGTATTTTTATTAATGAATTAATGAATTTTCATCACGTCTGACCAGAGCACCCAGTTCCAATCTAAATTGCAGTAACATTTAGCAAACTCCAGGCGCTTTGTGGTATATTGACAGCAGAGGCTTTCTTCTGACAAGCCTTCTATGTTGGCATATCGCATTTAATTGTACTTCTGGAGACTTGGTGACCCCAGGGCCCAGTAGTTCAAAACCTTAATCCCTATCTAATCGGATCAGATTTAGAAATCCCATATTTTTTGATCCAGGATCAGACTTTGTCACGGTATTTCAAAGCAATTCAGGATAGGATCACTGTGAGGGGGAGTGTAAGGTTCGGAGAACCAAACGCGACCAATAAGGATTTCTAAATACGCCATAAAAGTGGAAGTAACCACACCAGGATGGAGAAACACAACTTCCCTAGCACAAGGCAAAACAAAGCAACCTCAAAAACGGAGGCGATCTCGATAAACAGCGAGAATAACTAACAAAAGAACCTCACGCACTAAATAATTAGGCATAACAGGAGGTAGTGAAACAAAGCAAAACTCGAAAAAAACAAGTGAAGGAAAGAACAGAAAAGAGAACCTGTTATCCAAAGCTCTAGAGGCAAAAGAGCTTGAACACAAAAGGTAACAGGTAAAAAGAATAAAGGATAAAGAGAACGATTGGAAAGAAAAAAGAAAACCAATCTAATCCTAATTCTTAAACGGACTTGCTGCGTTTCTTATTCGTACGAACCAGAAATGCAGTGACCAAATTCCTATACCTTACCGACTTCGTTGTCAACATAGCAAAGACAATATCGACGTGCCGGAATGCGGAAGTCCTGTGTTATTTATAACCGGCAGGAAACCCAAAACAGGTGTAAGGAATAATAGCCGAGCGAGATCCAAAAACGGAAAAAATCCAATAGAGTGTTCCGACGACGCCAAATAGAATAACAACCGCAAAAACATCAGAGGCTGCCAATATCCATGACAGGATCCCCTTCTAAGGGACGGCTCCAGGCGATCCCTCAGCCTTGTTTCTACAGAAATCCCTAATAAGGGCAGGATCCAAGATGTTCCTGGAGGGAACCCAGCAGCGCTCCTCAGGACCATAACCTCCCAGTCCACTAAAAACTGGTACCCTCTACCCACCCGTCTCTCAGCCAAAATACACTGAACGGTATACCGTACTTCCCTCCAAGAACTGGGGGGGGGTGGGGGTTGTCAGCCGGAGCGAGAGCACTAACAAGCACCGGCTTCAAGCGAGAGACATGGAATGTGGGGTGAATGCGCATTGTAGGAAGGCAACTGAAGACGAACCATAACCGGGTTGATCCTCCGGATGATCTTAAAAGGACCCACAAACCGAGGCACGAGTTTGCAGGACTCCACTCGCAGAGGTAAGTCCCGTGTGGAAAGCCACACTTGTTGACCCACCCGGTAGGAAGGTGCTGAGCAATGATGTTTATCGGCCAGCACTTTCTGTTTGGGAAGCGCGTACGCGTTTCCAGACCGCTCGGCACCTACGAATGAAGGAGCCAGCGGAAGGTATCTCCTCATCTCTCTCCAGGTCAGGGAACAAGGGAGGTAGATATCCCAGCTGAGCCTCAAAAGGAGAGAGGTCAGTGGAAGCGTTACGCAATGTATTATGGGCGTATTCGGCCCAGGCGAGGTGACGACTCCAGGACGTGGGATTAGCCGCAGCCAGGCACCGAAGAGTGCTCTCCATACTCTGGTTAGTGCACTCCGTCTGTCTGTTGGTTTCGGGATGAAACCCGGATGACAGACTGATGGACGCCCCCAACAGAGTACAAAAGGAGCACCAGAATTAAGTTTGGGCCACCAAAACCGGCGGGAACTAAATTCCCTGGTCCGGTGAACGCCCGGATGGGCCACCAATTGTGACGCATGACCCCACTGAAGAACCCGCGAACGGGGCGCTAGTGAGGCCGAACGGTATGACCCGGTACTCGTAGTGCCCGTGGTGCATGTTAAACACTCTTCCACTCATCGCCCTCACGCATGCGCACAAGGTTGTAGGCGTTACGAAGGTTGAGTTTAGAAAAAACCGACGCCCCCTGTAAGCGCTCAAATGCAGAGTTCATAAGTGGAAGAGGGTACTTATTTTTAATAATGATGTCATTAAGGCCCCGATAGTCAAAAAGGTCTCAGCCCTCCATCTTTTTTCTTAACAAAGAAAAAACCGGCGCCGGCTGGAGATGTAGACAGTGTGATAAAGCCATTGGCTAAAGATTCCTCAATATACTGCTTCATGGCAGCACTCTCAGGGACTAATAAAGAATACAGTGAACCCCTGGGAGGAACAGTACCCGGGTACAGCTCAATGGCACAGTCATAAGGTCTATGGGGCGGCAATCTGGTGGGGCATTGTTTACTAAAGACCTCAGCAAGGTCCGAGTACTCCGCTGGAACACCTGCGGGTAGAGTAAATTTGAGCGCCCCTACCACCTCCGGGGTACCGGAAGAGGTGCCAGACGACCTGTCCCAATTGAAATCGGAGACGGAAAAATCATCCTGCTCTATACTGCCGTGCCAAGGCAAAAGGCCTTAACTTCATTTTTGGTCGAAAATGAGTTATTGTCATTTTTGAAACATTAAATATCTACTTTATCATGTGGACAAATATCTTGAGTCAATTGTGTTGTTTTTTCGAGAAAATAGTGGGTTGTCTTTGCCGTAACTTCCAAAAGCGCTACAGAAGCCAAGGCAGAAGGACGTAACATCAGTTAAGGTTCTTTGCCTTTGTTTCACGGCACTCTGAAACGTTCGAGTTGAGTTAAGGTACTCTGCCTTTGTTTTTCTGCGCATCAAAGTGGAGTTACTGTTTACCACGCTGAAGTTACAGTGTTCTACCTTTGTATCTGTCACCGAAGCATTTCTGACACACACACACACACACACACACACACACACACACACACACACACACACACACACACACTAGCTTGAATGAAGTGTTAAGCAAATATTGTTGGAGTGGTTGTTTTTACTACAGCTTTTAAGAATGGCCCATTGCTCTCGAGGGAAAATGCTGGTGGATATGACATTGAAACGCCGACACCAAGATCAAGAAAGATTACAAGATAGATAGCTAGATAGATAGATAACGTAGATAGATAGATCATCTACTAGATACAGTTAGCTAGCAAGCTAGCGTTAGCTAGCTAGTATAGGTTATAACTTGACAAACAAAACTGCTCCCATATGCGATTAGACCAATGCAAACAAAGCATTGGAAACAAACAATACTTGTCAGCTATAAGTAATCTTAAATCATACGCAATGAATGCTTTTTTCGTGTCATGCAGACTGTCAGCCTTTGACAGCCCGACAGTGACAGCCAAACAAACTATTCGCGAGCTAGCGTTACATTAGCTAGCTTAACGTTAGACTCCCATATGCAATCAGAACGATGCAAACAAAGCATAGAAACAAAGAATAACTAAATGGCTTGCCAGCTAATAAGTAATCGGAAATCACACGCAATGAATGTTTTTTTTTTCGTGACACGCAGGCTTTGTCAGCCTGTGACAGCCCGACAGTGCGAGACACTGTCAGTGACAGGCAAGGACAGCGCGACTGCGTTAGGGCTCGCCTAGAGACACACCTCCTAGCCTATTCTCTCTCTCTCACACACACACACACACACACGCGTGTGTGTGTGTGCAATATGCATGTTCAGCAGTAACGATTCACAATTAAATAAAGATAGCCTACCTTTTATTGTAACCTGATCAAATCCATTGCAAACGCAACAATTGTCCTCCGACAAGTTAAATCCACAGCCGGAGTTTTCAGTAGCCTATGTTAGGATAAAACGTTAAATCCATAACGAGTTGTTCTTGATAGGCTATCCTCTCGGGCATTCATCCACTTCAATACAAAACGCGAGTCTTGTGTCCACTATTTGTTGCGTTTTTTGTAAGCCTTGCATTCAATATAGGCCTATATTGGTTGCAAAAAGTTATCCTCCCACATGCAAAAACTTGTGTTTGTTGACCGATGTCGACCTACGTTTGTCATGTCAAAAAAAAAACATCCAATCACGTAACTCCATTTACAGGCCTATGTGAAATCAATATCCAATTGGCCAGAGATCCGTCTTCTAATGCTATGCATTTAGGAGCAGTTTTGGTAGCCTTAGGTATCTAATAACATACCTTGTACAATGATTAAACAGGTGTATTAGGCCTATGCCCAATTTATTAAGATTGACTTTGATGAATCAAATATTGGTCAAATGTTTGTGGAAAAAACATGATGTACATTAAACATATATGAATCACACTTTATAAGCATAAGGTTCCTCATTATAACCTATGCATAAATCCTAACCTACAGTCAGTTGAAAAAGTATGTGAATGGCTTGTGAGATTTGTTGTTTTCGCTATGTAGGCCTACTCGAAGACATTTGGATTTGAGATTAAAATATGGATATGGGACGAAAATACAGGCAGTCTGCTTTCATTTAATGGTATTTACATGCAAGTTTGACCATTTTAGAGAAATTGCATTTTTTGTATCGGGTTCCCCCATATTTAGATTTGGAAGTAAAGTAAACGGATGACGGGTGTTTCCTGTTGTTCGGGTGTTTCTTCCTTTTTGCTGTGATTGTTAAAAAAAATGTAGGATGGATATTGAAGATGCAAACTTCTCATCAGCACCATTACAATACAAACCAATACAAAGGCAAGACTAGCATCTTGAATATCCATCCTACATTTCTGCTGGAGCGTTCTTCATGCTATAAATTATGATTCTCTTTCATCCCAGCACTCTGTAGGTTGTTGTGGATGTCACAGATAGTTGTTTTAGGGTTTCTCATCAGAGCTATGGTCATTTTTTTTGTCATCAAATGCTTGTTTTCCATTCATATGCAGTAGTCATCATGTTGGTTTATGTATTTTGGCGACCAAATACAGACTCAAAAAGTAAAAACAAAGGCCAATGCCAAGGCTAGACATTCACGGCCATCACAAAGGATAAGATAAGCATCACTAATATATGAATATATGAAGGCTATATATAATTGTGCCATGATCACTAGATTTTATGTAGATGTTATCATTATTATCATATACTGATTTTATATAGTGATCAGCAACCAATTGATAGATCAAATGGAAGTTACTGTCTTTTGCCTTGGCATGACCCCTTATTATTTTGCAGACAATGCAAAGGCAGAGTACAGTAACTTCCGAATAAGGGTCAAAGGTCAAGTTTGAGTTAAAGATTTTTATGTAGATAAATTACTTCATAAAAAAACTAAGAATTGGCAAATTTTCAATATCCTACCTACAATACATTTGGCTGGACAAGAAAAAAACTTTAAAGTCATTTTTCTCAGTTCTACACTCTGGCGAGTTAAGGTCTTTTGCCTTTGTAGGGCAGTATAGAACCCCCCTCAACAAAGGGGTCCCAGGACAGACTCTCCTCTCTACTTCCAGCGAGGGAGGAGGAGGTAAAGGGACTCTGCCCTCTCTAAATCACTGTCAGAACTACCTGGCCCATTTAGCGTTACATACCTGGCCCATTTAGCGTCAATAAAAGATGAGCGAGATCCAAAAACCGGAATGGAGACGGAAAAAATCAGATAGAGCGTCCCGACGACGCTAAATAGAATAACGACCGCAGAAACATCAGAGGCTGCCAATAACCATGACAATGGTTAAACCTAAAGCCACCTTAATCCAGATTCAGACTTTTCAAGATTACCAGATACTGAATATCAGTGCTTTAGGTTTAGGTTTTGGCGACAAACGATGAGGCTACAAATGATGTATTATTTAATATACAAACCTTACCTTATTTATATAGAAACATATTTCTTATTAATTGTATAGTACATTTTGCTCTGGCAATCCACTCTAAATCCACCCCGTGAGTTGGATCAAGGTACGTAATCCAGATTTTTTGGATCAACCTGATCCCAATCCTATGTTTTTAAACTATCCATTTCGAAGATTTGATACAGATTAAAGCTTGGATTTGATTTCCTGATCCGATCCGATATCAAAGTGATCCCAATCCTGTTTTTTGGTTTTGAACTACCCAAAATCCAAATCTGATCCAATCGGATAGGGATTAAAAATTTTGAACTACTGGGCCCATGATGCAACCAAATTCTGTAATCCTCAAACTGTGATCCTTGGAGAAATTTTTGCCACTTGAACCAGCTTCACTGTGTGTGGGGCAAACAACACTTGCATCCTCTTCCTGGCAAGTTCATCCTGGGCCCAGTATTTCAAAACCTTTAATCTAGATCAGAATTATCCGTATAGGATTAACTTTCAAAATTGGGTATTTCAAAACCAGGGCCCAGTTGTACAAAAAGTTTTATCTGGATCAGAATGATCCGGATTTGGAAATCCCATGTTTTGCTATCCAGTATCAGGTAATCCATCTTACTTTTGTGCCGGTTTTTCAAAGCAATATTGGATTGGATCACCCTGATCCAGATACAAACTTTTTTACCAAATCCGGATTACCAGTGCTCCAAATGGGACTACATATCACAATGTAGGCTACTAGCTATGTAAAGAACAACAGGTAGAATAGCCAGCGTGGGGTCACTTTAAGTGTTATTTGAAGAGACAGAAAACAGCACAATAAAACAATACAAACATCCCCTTCCATTTTCAATTTATTTTAAACAGTCAGACCCCTCATCTGACCCACAACAAATAAATAAAAACAAACAAATATACATTATTCACAAATACATTGTGGATATTTTGAACATGTGTTTTAAATCATAAAAAGGCTAAATGTCCATGTTGTAAATGTTTTTTTTTTAAACTTTACTGTACTGAAAGGCTTAATAGGTAGCCTAATGTCTACTTTATCTACTTTATCACTGTAACGGTTAAACAAATCAAATGCAAAATATAAATAAATGTATATACGTATACTACATGATACAAATTTTGTATTATTTGACCAATTTTAAAGTTTTATTACATTTTGTTCCTGAAATCCGCCCTGAATCCACCCTTCTGCTGGGATCAGGATAATCCAGATTTTTTGGATCAAAGGTATCCCAATCCTACTAAAAACTTTTGAACAACACATACTGAGGGTTTGATCCAGATCAAAACCAAGACTGGATTATGTGATCTATTCCGATTTCAGAATCCTTTTTTTCTTTTGAACAACCCATTTTCAAGATTTGATCCAATCCGATAGCCGAAATCCGATCAGATTACTTCTGAACAACTGGGCCCATTTATTTATATTTTGCACTTGATTTGTTTAACCGTTACAGTGATAAAGTAGATAAAGTAGACATTAGGCTACCTATTAAAGGGGACATGAAGCACTCGGTAAAGTGGCTCTGGTTCGTTAGCTTTTTACCTTAAATTAGATATGACCGTGCGTTCAAATCTCAAACTGACCCGTATTTGCTGGAAAAAGAAGTTGAAATTAGCTTTTTTTCCACTAGGGCGCAGCCATCTTGGACCAACTGTGGTCATGACGTCACTAGGTTGGTTGGACTCTAGGTTGGTTTATTATTGTTGAAAATAAAACAAAAAAGCACAGACTGTCTTTTTCTATTGTCCCGAGATGCTCAAATGAGTATTACTGAACAAAACCTAATTTAAAACTTAATTTCCACTAACTGCTTCTGACCATAGCCTACTGCTGTGGCTTGATGAGCTGGCAACTGCAGCGCCGCTGCGTTGCCTTGATAAACGGTTTGGGAGCTAAAGTCTTGTCTAGCTAATATTGCCTATATAAAATAAGCGTTAGCTTGTGATGCTAGGTCACGGTAGGTATATATTTGCAGACTGTTAACTAATATATCAAGGCAATGCAACGGTGCTGCAGTTGCCGGCTGGCCACAGCATTAGTATAGTCAGAAGCAGTTAGTGGAAATTAAGTTCTAAATTAAGTTTTGTTCGGTAATACTCATTTGAGCATCTTGGGGCAATAGAAAAAGACCGTCTGTGCTTTTTTGTTTTATTTTTTCCTCACGATACATCGTTGAGCTCACTGAAAGTCAGCTATTTTCCCATAGGAATACATTGAGCAGCAGTCCAACCAACCTAGTGACGTCATGACCGCAGTTGGTCCAAGATGGCTGCGCCCTAGTGGAAAAAAAGCGTATTTCAACTTCTTTTTCCAGCAAATACGGGTCGGTTTGAGATTTGAACGCACGGTCATATCTAATTTAAGGTAAAAAGCTAATGAACCAGAGCCACTTTAAGCCTACCAAGTGCTCCCCTTTAAGCCTTTCAGTACAGTAAAGTAAAAAAAAAAAAGGATTTTGTCCCCATAAAATAATCCCCCAAACAGCTGTCAATATCAAACAAAAATAATACATTTAATTTTAATTGTCATTTATCACTGTATATTAATTACAATGACACAATCATCAGAGATGAACCAGTCAAAAGTAGTTTCTAACAATTCATGCATCAATTGCATCCATAAACATTCTTCATTCTGTTAACTACTGGACATTTAGCCTTTTTATGATTTAAAACACGTGTTCAAAATATCCACAATGTATTTGTGAATAATGTATATTTGTTTGTTTTTATTTATTTGTTGTGGGTCTGATTGTTTAAAAGAAATTGAAAATAGAAGGGGATGTTTGTGTTACGATCCTGATACGGGACGAACCCAAGTGCAACGACCAGGAGGCAGATTCAATGAAAGGGATATTTATTAAGCGTTGGGGTAGTCCCAAAGCTGTACAGGAAAGGCAAAAACACAGTATCACACAGGACATCAAATGGAAGTCCGATACGGACTGCTCCAAGCCGGAGCTGGACTTGAACTCTGGAAGGGGTTCCAAGCCGGAACCGAACTGGTACTGGACCGGGTGGTCCAAACCGGACAGGTTGCAGGAACAACACAATTGTTCCAAGCCGGAACTGGATTAGACTGGTGGTGAACTTCACACCGGGACTGGACTGGAACTGGACCGGGAGGTCCACTCAGGAAACGGGTACTGGAACGAAACTCGTTCCAAGCCGGAACTGGACTCTTACGGATGGTGAACTTCACACCGGGACTGGACTGGAACTGGACCGGGTGATCCACTCAGGAACTGGTACTGGAACGGCGCGATTGTTCCAAGCCGAAACTGGACTCTTTACGGGTGGAGAACTTCACCCCGGGACTGGACAGGAACTGGACCAGGCGGTCTACTCGGGTACAGGATAGAAAGCAGAGGGTAGTTAATTCGGTACTGTAGACAGGATTTGGACCGGGAGGTATTTACGGAGGTAATTCGTCAACAAGGGTAGTTAGCCGGCGAAACTCGGCTGGGCTGGGTGGTGCGGCGTAGCTCGGGTTGGTCCGGTTGGAGCTGGCTGAATTCCAGAGAACCTGGAACCGTAAACGTAGTACAGGAGGTAGCTACGGCCGGACAGGAACAACGGAAGGGTAGCCAGGCTTGAACACAACAGCGGACCTTTCACGAGCTGGAGTTGGAGGTACCGTAACACACACACACACACTCAGGGAACAGACACTGCTGCAGAAGAGTAGAAGCCGGGGCAGCTGGTGGTTAGAGGGAGACAAGTTTAGCAGCATGCAAACAGCAAACGTCAGGGGAGGATAGCTACCAAACCGCAGGACAGGTGAACTGAAAGCTGTAAGGGGAATTAGCCCACAACCAAGCGATCAGCAAACACGGGACCAGTAACGAGAAGAATGCACAACGAGTGAGGTTAGTTAACAAACTGGCGCCGACTAGCAACCAGACGGGGGTTTAAATAGTGCAGGGAATTACGGAATAAATAAGGCACAGGTGTGGAAATTAACCGGGAGTGATTGCTAAACACAAAGGTGAGGAATGCATGCAACGAGGGGGGAGAGCGATAGGCGGAAACTAAAGTGGAAACCAAACGAACGAGACAGAGGGGGAAACGCCCAGTCTGCAGCAGAAGGGAAAACACGGACAAAGGGATCCAACATGACACGGAGGGAAAAAGGGAAAACACGGAAAACGGACAGGAAGGGAACGGAACGTTACAGTACCCCCCCCTCAATGTACGCCACCTGGCGTACCTGGAGGCCTGGTTTTATTAGGGAAAAGTCTGTGAAAATCCTGGATGAGCGAGTGATCCAGAATGAGGCTCTTGTGGAGCCATGATCGCTCCTCAGGACCATATCCCTCCCAGTCGACGAGGTATTGGAATCCCCGGCCCTTACGGCGGATGTCAATGATACGGTCCACCGTGTAGGCCGGGGCGTCGTCGATGACCCGGACAGGAGGAGGAGGGATAGTAGGTGTACTGAGGGGGCTGGAGGCGACAGGTTTAATTTGGGAGACATGAAAAACGGGGTAAACCTTGAGGGAGGCAGGGAGGGAGAGTTTAACAGAAACAGGGTTTACTAAACAAACGATAGGAAAGGGACCAATAAAACGGGGCTGGAATTTTTTGGAGGAAGAGGGAAGGGAAATATTGGCGGTAGAAAGCCAGACCTGCTGACCGGCCCTATACTGCGGGGCTGCGGTCCTGTGAAGGTCCACCAGACGTTGGGAACGGGTATTGGAGCGAAGGAGTGCGGTGCGCGTAAGTCTCCACATGCGCTTGCATCTGAGGAGGTGAGACCTTACAGAGGGGACTGCTACCTCAGCCTCCTGGGCCGACAGGAGAGGGGGTTGATAACCTAACGAGCATTCGAAAGGGGATAACCCTGTGGAAGCACACTTAAGGGAGTTATGAGCGTATTCAACCCAGGGGAGAAAACGGCTCCAGGAAGCGGGATTACGGACGGTGACGCACCGCAGGGCGGCCCCCAGGTCCTGGTTGGCCCTCTCTGCCTGGCCGTTAGACTGGGGATGAAAACCAGACGACAAGCTAGCAGAGGCACCCAGGGCTACACAGAACGCCTTCCAAACCTGGGAGGAGAATTGGGGCCCACGGTCTGAAACAATGTCGGAAGGGATCCCGTGCAGCCTGACCACATGCAACACCAGGAGCTCAGCAGTTTCGAGGGCGGACGGGAGTTTAGGAAGGGGAATAAAGTGGACCGCCTTGGAGAACCGGTCCACTATTGTCAGAATAACGGTATTACCCTCTGACAACGGCAGACCGGTGACGAAGTCCACGCCGATGTGACTCCAAGGACGGCCCGGGACAGGGAGGGGAAGGAGAAGACCAGAGGGAGGCTGGTGGGATGCCTTGCTCCTGGCGCAAACAGAGCAGGCCAGGACAAAGGCACGGGTATCCCCCTTAAGGGTAGGCCACCAAAAACTCCTCCTGACAAGGGCGATCGTTCTGGCAACACCTGGGTGACAAGCCAAGCAGGAGGCGTGAACCCATTCCAGGACCTGGGAGCGGACGGAATTGGGCACAAAAAGGGAGGAGTTAGGGTTACTGCGGGGGTCCGGTTGGGAAGTCTGGGCGGCCCTCACGATCTCCTCGATCTCCCAGGAGACCGCAGCCACCACACAGGATGCCGGTAGAATAGGCTCCGGATCAGCAGGACTGGAGGGGAGGGAAAAAATACGGGACAAGGCATCTGCCTTGATATTACGGGAACCGGGGCGGTAAGAAACAGAAAAATTAAAGCGGGCAAAAAATAACGACCATCTAGCCTGTCGGGCATTAAGCCTCTTGGCAGATTTTAAATAAATTAAATTTTGATGGTCAGTCAAAACCAGGAAGGGATTACCTGCCCCCTCCAGCCAGTGGCGCCACTCCTCAAGAGCCAGTTTGATGGCCAGCAGTTCCCGATCCCCGACATCATAGTTACGTTCAGCGGAGGACAGTCTCCGGGAGAAGAACGCGCAGGGATGGAGTTTGTTGTCCAAGGCGGCTCGTTGAGACAGAATGGCCCCCACGCCGGTGTCGGAGGCATCCACCTCAACGGTGAATTGACGGGCAGTGTCAGGGTGACAAAGGATGGGAGCTGAGGAAAACCGAACCTTGAGCAGTTCTTGCTGGGCCTCGGAATTCCAACAGAAAGGGAAGGCAGTGGAGGTGAGCTTGGTAAGGGGAGCAGCAATGACACTATAATTGCGGATAAAACGGCGATAGAAATTAGCAAAACCAAGGAACTGCTGAAGGTGCTTACGAGAGGTGGGTTGGGGCCATTCTGTCACCGCCTTGACCTTAGCAGGGTCCGCCCGGATACTGCCCTCCTCGATGATGAAGCCGAGGAACGGGACAGAAGAGACGTGGAATGAACACTTCTCTGCTTTTACAAAAAGTTGATTCTCCAGCAGCCGCTGGAGAACCTCCCGGACGTGGAGAACGTGTTCCTGAGGGGATCTTGAAAAAATTAAAATATCGTCAATGTACACAAATACACTCTTCCCCAACAGGTCTCGCAGAACGTCGTTGACCATGCCCTGGAAGACTGCAGGGGCGTTAGTAAGGCCGAAGGGAACCACCAGGTACTCATAGTGGCCCAACGGGGTGTTGAATGCAGTCTTCCATTCATCCCCCTCCCGTATACGCACCAAGTGATACGCGTTACGGAGATCGAGCTTCGTAAACGTGACTGCTTGCGAGAGGGGTTCAAAAGCGGTGTTAATGAGGGGAAGAGGGTATTTATTCCGGACAGTGACCTGATTGAGTCCACGGTAGTCGATGCAGGGCCGCAGAGAGCCGTCCTTCTTCCCCACGAAGAAGAACCCTGCACCGACCGGGGATGAGGAAGGACGGATAATACCCGAAGCGAGGGACTCATGAATGTACTCCTCCATCGCCAGTTTCTCCGGACCCGACAAGCTGTAGAGGCGGCCAGATGGAAGTTTGGATCCCGCCAGAAGGTCTATACAGCAGTCGTAGGGCCTGTGAGGAGGTAAGGACAGAGCACGTGATTTTGAAAATACATGAAATAAGTCATGATATTGCTTTGGAACGTTAGTTAACCCTTTCGCACGTAAGTTCCAGATTCCAGACACTGGCCCTCCAGCGTGAGTTATTTTTTTGCGTGTGTTCTCAGAATATGTGACGTTCTAAACCGTCATTATGACGCAACAAACAGATCTGCCTCTAAAATCCCCTGCTTATTTCCTTATTATTCGTCATCTAGTTAATGATTGGCTATCTATGAGGCTAACTATATTTATTTGTAAAGCACTTACTGTATATAAATGTATTTTTGTATATTTTATATAAATGTAATGATTCTTGTTTGTATTATCTTTGAGAGTTGGGCATACAAACCTGAATGATACACTACAGCTAATAAAGAAACATCATATACAAATGTCATCAAAAGGAGATAATAGTAGCCTACGCGTCTTTTTTAAATGGCCACGATACTCACAAGAAAGACAGACCCTTCAAGAAAATTAAGAATGTGGAGTTCAAATCAGTTTTCTCTCATAAATCAGGAAATAACATCTACAATATGCCTATTATCTTCAATTTTACAACAAACCGGGCTAATACACATAACTAATTTACTTTTACTCGGTGAACTAGGTGGCGATAATGCCCCGGTGCTGAAGCAATTCGCCATTAACAAAATTAGAAGACTACGACTTACTTATCAAACTGTTTGGAGTCGCCTTTCCGTCTGCATTACCTTCGGAGTTCCCGACTACCAGCTCGTAAGTAGAAATTGATTTTTAAATATATAGGTCTACGTATATATGTATATATTAGCATTTTATCTAAGACGTTTAGCAGGCTATTGCAGTTGTAAAGAAGTATTTATTTTACACGCCACGATACCGTGCAGTTCAGTTCACTCATGTTCACGTTGCCTCAGCGTGCTCCGTAGCTGCTATGGCTTCACAACTGTGATTATTGTGAGGGTAGCGCTTATATTGTCATTTATTGAATTTATATTAGTAAAAACACACAGAATGTCTAAGATTAGTATGAGCTATGTTATATTTTTGATTTTGTATTGACCATTGATACTAAATGAGTAAATAAGCGTTACTTGGCATAATTTATGCTATGATAATACCATATTCTATGTATATATAAAAATACAGAAACCATGTTGCTTGTTTATAGAAAATTTAATTATATACAATGTAAATAACAACACAACAGTAACATACAAAGTCACAACAGTAACAGACAAAAGCAGAACAAGAATACCAGAACAATATTAACTGAACACTGACACACAATCCCCCCCCCCCCCCCCACACACACACACACACACACCCACCCCTAACACCGTCCTAACTGAACACTGACACACAACCCCCCCCACCCCCCCCACCCCCCCCCACACACACACACACACACACCACTAACACCCCCCCTAACTGAACAGTGACACACAACCCCCCCTCCCCCCCATATCTCATCCTATCCTACTCTAACTGTTCCAGAAAACAGGATTACAGCATGATTAGTACTGAGTTAGCTGGATAACTGCACTAAGTGAAAACCGGAACAACTCTTCAGTCCATGTTCCAGATTTGGGAGGGTTCCGGGTTTTACTCAGTGCAGTTATACAGCTAACTCAGTACTAATCATGCTGTGTCACATCCCCCAACCCCCCGGCCTAGTAATTTTTTAGAGTATGGAACTCTTCAAAACAGGGAGCTGGACACAGGGCAGTGTCACATGAGGAACACGTGTAACGGGTTAGTTTTCTCTCCCTTTTGCGTCGGGTGGTGTAGAGGCAGACTCTGCAGTGCCGCCTTGTGCTCTGTCCCTGGGCTTCTGTAGGAGGCACAAAAGAGGGAAAGTGCCTCCCTGTGAGCCGCAGTGGGGTATTGATGCAAGGTCGCCCTCCAGTAGATCGCCGGGGTAAGGGATGCTCCTGTATCAGCTCTTTCACCAGCTTCAGCCGAAAGTCCTTGTACGGCATGCGTTCCTCTATGGGTGAGTAAAAACAATTTTTTATTATTATTATTGTTTCATTATTATTTTTAATTATTATTATTATTTCTGTAGTTGGTTATTATTATTATTGTTGTTATTCTTTTTGTTATTCTAAGTAGTAGAAATAAAAGTAGCAGTAGTAATAGTAGTAGTATATTGTTGATGTGGGTCTTGACACTAAATGTTATTTTCTTACCAGACAGTTTTCGATGGACAGTGTAGGCATTGAGGACTGCAGTGTCGAGCAGGTGAAAAAACAGCTTCTTGTACCACTTTGTACTTTTTCTGGCACAGTCAACGAAGCTGGTGATCATGTCCGCCCTGTCCACTGCTCCCATCTTCTTGTTGTAGTCGAGGACGCATGCAGGTTTCACCTTTGGCTCCCCGGTGAAGTGGTCCAGCCTTCCCGATTGAGCCATGGAAGAGGGGTGAACAGTTGTGAGGAAGTTCACATCCCTCTTGTCTTGCCACTTTACCGCCAGCTGAGTGCCATTCTCCCTGAAGGTGACCTCCCCTCTCTTCATTTTCTTTGGGAACGTTGGCATCCCCCTCCTATTCAGCCGGACTGTCCCACACGCCCCAGTCCCCTGGTGGAGTAAGTGCTGGAACAGCGTAGGACTGCTGTACCAGTTATCCACATACAGGACGTGCCCTTTCCCCAGATGTGGAGCCAGGAGGGTCATAACCACAGACCCAGAGACCCCCAGTCCTTCAACTGATTCAATTGATGTTGTGGCCCCAGTGTAAATGACCATATCTTGCACATACCCCGTCACCACATCACACAGGACAAAAAACTTTATGCCAAACCTGTGGCGCTTGCTAGGGATATATTGCCGAAATCCCAGTCGACCCTTCCACAACATCAGGGATTCGTCCACACACAGGTCCTTGTATGGGATGAAGGACCGCTTGAAGGCTGAGGTGAGGGCATTGAAGACGTTTCGGATTTTATTGAGGGGGTCTCTGGTGTCTGCATGGGCAGGGTTGACAAAATGTAAACACCGCAGGAGATTTAAAAAACGGTCTTGGGAGAAAACTGAGGCAAAAAATGGAGTGAGGAGAACCGGGTCAGTACTCCAGTACTCCCTCAGGGTAGATTTCCTGACCAGTCCCATCAGAAGGGCAATGGCGAGGAATGTGTACACTTCATTTAGACATGTAGGTACCCATTTGGAAAGTTTTCCAATTACGCCAATCGCTGTTTTTCCCTGCTGCTCACTGGCGTATCGGTTGGTCTCCTCCACAATCTCTCCCACTGTCTCTACAGAGAGAAACATCTTGAAGCAGTTTACTGCAGTGGGAGTCTCCGGAGGATTTTGGACACCAGAAATTGAGCTGTCAAACTCAATTCCTGGCCCAGGCGGAGTGAAGTCGACGGCAGTCCTCCAGTCACTGGACCTCACCTCCTCAACTGGCACCGGACCTTCAGGGCGGCTACAGGGGACTACAGATGGACCCTCCTCAGGGTTTTCCTCCACATCGTCATCTCCCTCCCCGAGCTCAGGGTTCCTCTCAAGGGAAACTAAATTTGGGGGTAGTCTCTCCTCAGAATCGCTGTCACTCCCACTTGATTCAGTATTGTAATCACCCTCATCGTCTGAATTAAAGAAAATTTCCCTAATTTCCTCATCAGTGAGTTCTCTTCGCCTGCTGTTCGTAAACATATTTATTCTGCGTCTGTACTCTAGCTCGCTGATACTGTTCTCTGATACTCTGATACTGGTGTTCAGACTGAGGTGATGGGTGCACGTGAGGGGTGCACGTAACCCCATATTCTAACAGCGGGAACACTTAGATAGAAATCAATGCAAGCAAAGAGCATCTCTGGTAAAAATATTTTATTTGCTCATCTTATATCATGCTAGTACATTTGATGAAAAGGTCTGACATTCCGATTCTGATATTTGTAAATTTGTTATGAGAATTATGTTAATACAACATCTTGTTATCGATTTAAAAAAAAGCTAATGCTGAAAATAAAGTTCGGTCATGTACGCAGCCTTGTTTGTTTACACTCGTCATCAGGCAGGGCCATGGGAAAAACGTCATAACTAAATGCACCCCCAGACAAGCCGATGTAAAAATAAAAACTGTCTTTGTTACTTGCTTCGATAAATGTTTGGATAAAATGACGTTACGATATACGAGTACACGAATATGGAAATAAAACCAAGACTTTATTATCGCAAATGTGTAGCGTAACATTTCCAAATATGTACGTAGATATTTGAACGTGCAGGACAAGATGCTAACACGTAGCCTACTCAGATTCGTGAACGTGTACCCGCCATAGGCTGAAAATGTAGGCTATTAGCAAATATGTACTCGGATACTTGACAGTGCTGGACAAGATGCAAATGTATAGCCTATCAAGATTTGTGAATGTGCATGTAAGTGAGATCGTCGGTATAATACAACTAGCTACGTAGTAGCCTAACCCATATGCATACACTGCAAATGAAACTAGATGACTATTCGGATAACAACTAACGTTAACAGAGTAACATTTGCATTTCAGTACAGCAATAAACAACTTGTAGGTACCGCACTGGAATCATGTTTGCACTTTTACATTAGGATGCAATTGTTAGCTTGTGTTAAGGAGGTTAAAAACCACCAAACTGCTAAGCTAGCTCAGTGTTGATGTAACTAAAATATTCGATGCACAGCAGTGTCATTTATCGTTCATTTCAGCTTCTGAAATTGCAAGTTGATGGTTTATTTTCCATAATATGCGCACCTCTGTGACGTGTCTAGACCGTGTTTAGCCGGCAGTAAACCATTGTGACCGCATTCTCAACGAAGCGTTCCAATGATACGTTCTAATCACATATTTGTGATGGTACGCGTTTGGGCCACGTCTGGAATGATCACATATTTGTGATGGTACGCGCGAAAGGGTTAAATCGGGCTCTGGCTGATCGATACAGTGATTCTTGGACCCCGGAGGGGGTAGAGCGGAGCGAAGACAACTGGCTAGACAATGGGCACTCCACGCCAGGATGCGACCAGCTTGCCAGTCGATATGAGGGTTGTGGAGGCGGAGCCAGGTCTGACCTAAAACTAAGGCTGATTGTTTGGAGTGAATGAGCAGAAGTTGAATAGATTCCCGGTGATTGCCAGACAAAACTAATTGGATAGGAACGGTGGAGTGGGTAACTAACCCCAAACTCCTACCGTCCAGAGCGAGAGCAGAAATGGGAGAGGGTAGAACTTCCGTGGGGATGCCGGCCCTCCTGGCGAAGGTGATGTCTATGAAGTTGGCGTCGGCCCCGGAATCGATGAGGGCCGATGAGGCCGCTGACTTGTCCCTCCAGAGGAGAGTAGCCTTGAACACAAGGCGGTTCTGAGCTGCATGGTTAGGAATGATGGGGCTCGTCAGTACGCCCAGCTTTACTGGCGAGCCCATTCTTTTGGGCGAATTGGACAGGAGGCGATCTGATGGCCTGGTTTGCCGCAGTAAAAACAGGACCTAGTGCGAAGGCGACGTTGGCGCTCCTCAGCGTCGACCGAAACTCTGCCCAGTTGCATAGGCTCCTCCTCGGAGACACCAGACGACGCTCTAGATCCTGTGACAGAAGTGTTGACGTAAGTTCGGAGTGTCGGAGGGTAGATGACGACCGGGGTTCCTTCCTCGCTCACGGGCCCGGATACGGAGACGATTATCAATCGCAATGGCAAGGCTAATGAGACTGTTGAGAGAGTTGGACTCCTCACGGGTAGCAAGCTGGTCTTTGAGTTCTTCGCTAAGGGCCTGGCGAAAAGCCCCCTGAAGGGAGGTGTCATTCCATCCGGACTCCGCAGCGAGGGTACGGAACTGAATGGCCATCTCTGCAACGCTGCGGTTGCCTTGACGAACTTGGAGCAGACGTTGGGTAGCGTCTCGCCCACAGGTAGGGTGATCGAACACGCGCCGCATCTCAGAGGTAAAGGCTGCAAAGTTGTTGCACAACGGAGCCTGGCTGTCCCAAATGGATGTAGCCCACTCCACGGCACTTCCTCCCAAGCTGCTCATAATGAACGCGATTTTACAAGGGTCAGAGGCGAAGGAGGTGGGCTGCATACGGAACACTATGTCACACTTCATTAGGAACTCGCGACATCTCCCCAACCCCCCACGGTATAATTCGGGGTGTTGCACTCGGGGCTCCCGGCTAGAAGTGGGAACCGGAGCCTCAGGAGGCGGTTCAGGAGCGGGAGGTATAGGGCCCACAGGAATCCGCGGAAGCGGCTGGTGAAGCGAAAGCTGAGCCACTTGCTCCGTGATGCCCCTCAGTACCTCCAATACGTCATCCAAACGACGGCCCTGTTGGTCGCTGACCGCAGTTTGACAGGAGAAGGCGTGGCGAATCTGTTCCAGGTCGGCTGGGTCCATGCTTTTGGCCAGTTCGTTCTGTTACGATCCTGATACGGGACGAACCCAAGTGCAACGACCAGGAGGCAGATTCAATGAAAGGGATATTTATTAAGCGTTGGGGTAGTCCCAAAGCTGTACAGGAAAGGCAAAAACACAGTATCACACAGGACATCAAATGGAAGTCCGATACGGACTGCTCCAAGCCGGAGCTGGACTTGAACTCTGGAAGGGGTTCCAAGCCGGAACCGAACTGGTACTGGACCGGGTGGTCCAAACCGGACAGGTTGCAGGAACAACACAATTGTTCCAAGCTGGAACTGGATTAGACTGGTGGTGAACTTCACACCGGGACTGGACTGGAACTGGACCGGGAGGTCCACTCAGGAAACGGGTACTGGAACGGAACTTGTTCCAAGCCGGAACTGGACTCTTACAGATGGTGAACTTCACACCGGGACTGGACTGGAACTGGACCGGGAGGTCCACTCAGGAAACGGGTACTGGAACGAAACTCGTTCCAAGCCGGAACTGGACTCTTACGGATGGTGAACTTCACACCGGGACTGGACTGGAACTGGACCGGGTGATCCACTCAGGAACTGGACTCTTTACGGGTGGAGAACTTCACCCCGGGACTGGACAGGAACTGGACCAGGCGGTCTACTCGGGTACAGGATAGAAAGCAGAGGGTAGTTAATTCGGTACTGTAGACAGGATTTGGACCGGGAGGTATTTACGGAGGTAATTCGTCAACAAGGGTAGTTAGCCAGCGAAACTCGGCTGGGCTGGGTGGTGCGGCGTAGCTCGGGTTGGTCCGGTTGGAGCTGGCTGAATTCCAGAGAACCTGGAACCGTAACCGTAGTACAGGAGGTAGCTACGGCCGGACAGGAACAACGGAAGGGTAGCCAGGCTTGAACACAACAGCGGACCTTTCACGAGCTGGAGTTGGAGGTACCGTAACACACACACACACACACACACTCAGGGAACAGACACTGCTGCAGAAGAGTAGAAGCCGGGGCAGCTGGTGGTTAGAGGGAGACAAGTTTAGCAGCATGCAAACAGCAAACGTCAGGGGAGGATAGCTACCAAACCGCAGGACAGGTGAACTGAAAGCTGTAAGGGGAATTAGCCCACAACCAAGCGATCAGCAAACACGGGACCAGTAACGAGAAGAATGCACAACGAGTGAGGTTAGTTAACGAACTGGCGCCGACTAGCAACCAGACGGGGGTTTAAATAGTGCAGGGAATTACGGAATAAATAAGGCACAGGTGTGGAAATTAACCGGGAGTGATTGCTAAACACAAAGGTGAGGAATGCATGCAACGAGGGGGGAGAGCGATAGGCGGAAACTAAAGTGGAAACCAAACGAACGAGACAGAGGGGGAAACGCCCAGTCTGCAGCAGAAGGGAAAACACGGACAAAGGGATCCAACATGACACGGAGGGAAAAAGGGAAAACACGGAAAATGGACAGGAAGGGAACGGAACGTTACAGTTTGTATTGTTTTATTGTGCTGTTTTCTGTCTCTTCAAATAAAAACACAAAGTGACCCCACACTGGCTATTCTACCTGTTGTTCTTTACATAGCTAGTAGCCTACATTGTGATATGTAGTCCCATTTAGAGCACTGGTAATCCAGATTTGGTAATCTTGAAAAGTTTGTATCTGGATCAGGGTGATCCAATCCAATGTTGCTTTGAAAAACCGGCACAAAAGTAAGATGGATTACCTGATCCTGGATAGCAAAACATGGGATTTCCAAATCCGGATCATTCTGATCCAGATTAACAACTGGGCCCAGGAGATGTGATCCTGATCCTACAAAATTGGGATACGGATTTGGTAATCCTACCCAGAATCCAGATCAAATGTTGATTTTGGGTATTTCAAAACTCTAAGGTGGAGATTCAGATAGGTTTGATGCTAAAAATCAGGATGATCCTGATCCCACTGGAAGGGTGGATCCAGCATGGATTCAAGGTAGAGACACATGGCACATATTTAATCATTCTTTTATTCAATGCTTGCATATTAAAGTAACACAGACCATGCCGAAACAATATCCAATCTAAATTAAACAATTAACCAATAAAATCTTTTCAATTAGAACACCAAAAAACTCCAAGCTATTAGAAAAATGGGTAGGTGCAAAAACAAGAATTTCACATTTCTTCCTCCGAAAGTGCAATGCCAGCATCTTTCAGCCTCTCTTCTAAGAGGCGAATGTGAAGTTTTGTTTCCCTCTGTTGAAGCAAGGTCAGTTTAATCTGCTCCTCAGCTAGAGAGGTCTGTTTCTCTGCCCTCTCAGTTTCTTTCCTCACCAGATCCCCTTGGGGTCTTTTTCCAGACGTCGCCTCTTATGGGGCGGTTCTACCGCTGAAGAGTGAAGGTCCTCTTGCTGTTGTTTGTCAATGAGGGGGTCTTCAGGCTCTGCCTCAACAGGAGTTAGGATAACAAATTGCTCTCCCAACTCATTACCCGTCTCTGAGTCTGGAGTTTCAGTCTCAGTCCCACAGTCCAGACTCACCACCTTGTGAGACTGACTAAATACCATATAGAGCCTGGGATCTTTTTCCACCAATAATTTCTCGAATGACATCAGTGAACTCCCCCTGCTTAAATGGTTTGTTGCCTGTTTTAGGGTTTTGAGACTCACTATGATCTTTTGTGGCCTTCTGTTTTAAATTCTTCCAGCGCAGTTTTACCGGGTCCAGGGTTCTTAATTGACCACTCCCTGTGGCATTTACACTCTTGGTGATGTCCCAGTCCAGATGTTGTGTTTCATCCTGGCTGTTACTGAGGTGCCAAATTTAGCCATTATATTGGCATAGGTTGCCCTTACACCATCCAGCAAGGGATGTGTTTCAGCTAGGGTGAAATTGCTCCTCTTTGAAGTACTTGCTGGCATATCCATCTTCTCTTTCTGTCTGTTTCTCTTGCAAAGCACACCTGTATTAAAGACACATGCTTAACTGGGAAGTTAATTGTGGAGTCTTGAAAGCAGTTGTTCTAACGAGGGACCATTCCAACACAATGACATCCATAGTTCACCATCTACAACGGCAAAAGAGAAAATATAGCCAAAGGGTGCACATTGCACGCCCAAAACAACTTCAGGCGTACACAAATGATGAACTGTATGCAAGATTTAGATTTGGTGGTGCTGACATTGCATTCATTGCCAGTCTACTTCAACCACAACTGGAACACACTACTAAAAGGAGTTATGCATTGACTGTGGAGGAACAGGTACTTATTGCTTTGCGCTTCTATGCATGTGGATCATTCTACCAAGTCATTGGAGATGGTGTGTGTGTCCAGAAATGTAGTACACAGAGTGTCTTCTGTGTTAGCCAGCCTTGTCAGCCAGTTCATCAAATTTCCAACAAATCCAGAAAAAACCAAGCAGATCAAGCTCAAGTTTTATGAAATGGGGAAAATGCCAAATACTGTTGGGGTGATAGACTGCACTCATGTCCACATCCAAACACCCCATGAGAGGAAATGGGAGTTTGTGAACAGGAAAGGGCGTCACAGCATCAATGTGCAACTTGTGGTAAAGGCAGACTTCATCATTACTAACTGTCGTTGTGAAATGGCCAGGATCGGTCCATGATGCAAGGCTCTTGAGGGAGAGCCATATTTTTAGACACCTCAAACAAAATCCCCCAGATGGCATCATATTGAGTGACAGCGCATACCCACTCTTACCATGGCTAATGACACCTTTTGCCATGGTAAACAATGATACAAAGGCTGCGCTCATGGAATAACTAGGAACAGAATTGAAGGCTTAAATGGGGTTTGCATGCCTGAACTACCTACATGTAAACCCACAATGAGCATGCAACATAATTCTCGCCTGCATCGTGCTTCATAATATCGCTGAAGAATCCAAGGTTCCTCACTGTGATGGAAGGGGTGATCATTCACAGCCCCATGTAGATGACCCTGACCTACCACTGGCAGCACTGCAACCAGGTGGAGCAGCTGGACGGTCAATGAGAGACGCTCGAGTGAACCATTATTTTACTTAGGGTCTTTTTATCAATAAAAACATTAGTATGCTATAACAGTTTTTTGTTTGACTTTTTTTTAATCCAGTGAGACATTTAATATACATACTGTGTTAATGAAATGTTGTATTACTTTGACCAACAGATGCCAGCCTATCCAAAGACTGCAAATCTAGATTCTGTAATCCTGATCTTGTGGTATCTGGATCACAATGATCCTATCTGAAAAGTCTTTGAAAAACCAGGACAAAACCTACAAGATAAATTTTATCTGGGATAGCAAAAAAGGGATTACAAAATCTGGATAATTCTGATCTAGATTAAAGGTTTTGAAATACTGGGCCCTGGGGAGCAGGGATTGACATTCTCCCTGAAGCTTGCAAACTCCAGTGGCTACTGTAGGTATTGCAGCCTCTGGTGCCAAAAAGCAAATTTCCCTGTTGAAGTCCATTCAAACCTATGAATTTACCCTGGCCAAATGAAACTATTTTAGGAAGTTCTTTTACATTCTAAAATTTCTTCACAACAAACTAATTACTCTCCAGGGACCGATTTTATTTGAGCCCCACAGAAGATATAAGATTTTTTCCAATTCCATTTCAATTTGGTCCTCATGTTTTTACGTCACAGTGCACGTACGTGGTTGCACAGGCTCAGGGGAAAACCAGCGTATGAGCAAACACATCTATAAATGTAAGCTACCACAAAGCGATGAAACGCGTGCTGCCATTAAATGTGCCAGGCATGTAACGTACATCTCCAATCAAAAACTACCTCCGTGGATTAATTGAAGCTTTCAATGCAATACATTCCCAATTGTCATTGTATTACTGTTCAAAACTGTGCATACAAGTGGAAAGTCAATGATAAAACATAGCCTAGGTATTACTATTTCTATTTTCTGTCCGTTGCTTCCCCAAACAGCGGAGCAATGAGCAAGCTGAAATGTGCATAAAAAACATTACCCACTGCAACTTCAATCAGCAATAATGCATTTTAATCAGCATTCGTAACTGATAGCTACATTTCTACATTAGCCTACATTTTAATTTACACGAAGGTTCAGTAGATATTTTTAAAATTTCCGAATAGGAGTAAGGGCTCGCACAAACAAAATATAGCAGACGTATACATATATGCACATGTATTAGAAGTCTGTGGTATGTTTTCCTTGGTGGATGGAGCCACACTCCACTCCACTCACTGCCACTACATCCTGGGTTTTTGCTCCACCCTCATAAACTTCACTTGCAAATTTCACTTGGGGGAATCCCTTTTGAGACCAGGATGTACCCTCGGTCTCCATTTTAGGAGTCCAATCCGTTAGAAAGCCAAGTGAAGTTTGTGACATAGCCCCTCCACCCTCAACTTTTCTCAAGGGAATGAGTCTGCAAAAGAGCAGGGGTGCATCCCAATATTCTTCACTCCCCACCTCCTTTCCTCCACTCCCCCACTACCACTCCTCTCCTACCCGGAAGTATGCCAAACTGCCTGAATGTTTCGAGTACAAGTATTTTGACATTGCGGTTTGTGTCGAGACATTAATTAATATGTAACCATTAATAAATACTTAAGATGTAATCAGCAACATCAGATTAAAACACAAAGATCTGTTTCCGGGGCAAGTAAGACAGGAGGTGGTAGTGGAGGAAAGGAGCATGCATTTTTTGAGTATTGGGACGCACCCCAAATTCCGCAAGATCATATTCCCCACAATTTACATCGAACTTCCTGTTCAGTGATAATCACATTAATATTTATCATGGTATTATAAATTAAAAGCGCATACAGAATGTAAAAGACGCATAGGCAATAGTAGTTTGGTATTTCATAGTTTAGCCAATTACTTTATGCAGCAGCAGTAACATACTGTGGGATGTAGAACCAGACTCTCTGCAATAAAGGTAAATGACCTACTCCTCACCTCAGATTCCGGCTCCTCTTCTGTTCTTATCCTACTCGACTTGAGCGCGGCGTTTGATACTGTCGATCATAATATTCTTTTAAATCGCCTAGCGAGCTACGTTGGCATTCGTGGCTAACTTCCTACCTATCTGATAGAACGCATTGTGTGTCACATAAAAGTAGTATATCTGAATACTCTAAAGTAAACTCTGGCGTACCGTAGGGCTCTGTGTTGGGGCCTTTGCTCTTCTCTATCTACATGCTACCTCTTGGCGAAATTTTCCGCAGCCACGGTATTAAATTTCACTGTTACGCCGACGATACTCAAGTTTACATACCAATCAGACCTGATGACCGTTCACAACTTACAAACCTGGAATTATGCCTAATCACTGTCATTGGATGTCACAAAACTTCTTGCGACTAAACACCAACAAAACTGAGATGCTAGTTGTTGGCCAAAAAACCCAACTACCTCTTGTTGCAGACCTTACTCTGAACCTTGGGGATTGTATAATTACCCAGAGTTCTATAGTTAAAAACCTTGCCATTACTTTCGACTCAGCTCTCTCATTTGACGCACACATTAAGGAAATCACTAAGATATCTCTCTTCCATCTTCGCAATATTTTGAAAATCCGCTCCCTGCTAAATAGGGCGGATGCTGAAACCTTAATACACGCTTTTGTTTCATCAAGACTCGACTATTGCAATGCCGTACTCTCTGGCCTACCCAACTGCAGTATTAAAAAATTACAACTCGTGCAAAATGCTGCCAGAATACTAACCAGAACCAGAAAATTTGATCACATCACTCCAATCCTAATCTCCCTTCACTGGCTCCCAATTCAAGCCAGATCTGACTTTAAGGTGCTTTTGTTAACTTATAAATCATTACATGGGCTTGCACCATCATATCTATCCGACCTCATCATCCCTTATATTCCCCCTCATGCCCTCCGATCGCTTGATGCTGGCTACCTTACTCTTCCTAAAATCAAAAAAAAATCAGCAGGCAGTAGAGCGTTCTCCTACCGAGCTCCCTATCTCTGGAACCAGCTACCTCCTACAGTCAGGGAAGCTAACTCTGTTGCAATTTTCAAATCTAGACTCAAAACCTACTTATTCTCACAATCATATGACCTACCTTAGCACCACTGGCTTGGGTTTGATAATCTTTCTCTTACCAATCTGATGTCTGTATGAGTGTGTCTGTGCCCAAACATGTCTGGGTTCTGTGCTGTTTCTGCACTGCTCTGTGTGTGTGTTTGCAAGGCTGTAGAATAGCTAGATTGTTTGTCTTGCTAAACTCTGCTTTTGTCTACCTTGCCTTGCCTACCTTTTTCTGTGTTCATCTTGTGATTTAATCTTTTTTTTTTACAACCTATTGTAATGTTTATTGTCTCTCCATGATTCTTTTACTACTGTTTTATTGCTGTAAAGTGTATTGAGACACCCTGGTGTGATTTTGCACTTTAAATAAACTTTGATTGATTGATTGATTGCAATCTTACTTTTAAACAGATTATAGGCTACTCTCCATCTTATCTTTTTCTGTATAGTTAATTTGCCAGGTGGCCTAACAATCAAACAATTGATTTGCTCAATAACCAAGACGAATAGGTAAATAAACTTGTGCACCATTTTCCTATATCCACATTTGTGATGACACAAAATGTGTTGTCATGCGAAGATTCTGCAGTTTAGCTCAGTGATCATTGAACAGCACATATTTGGGTAAATTAGCTTTTCTAGCTTGAGTTCTCAACGCTGGTTCCAGCAATTTAAGAGGTTTTCCTATTCGATATATGACTTCTAATGTTAAATTGTGACACAAAGAAAAATGCTAGCACACAAAACCCTGCTGTATTTATTGATATTTGTTATTCAGTAAATTAATTGCTTGACTGATAATCAATAGAAACAGGTTGAGAGTTTCAGCCATTTAAAGGTACGGTGACAGACGTTTTACATCCAACAATATGCCACTCTGCAGCAGCACTGTTAACTTCCGAGTATGGATGGGTTAAGTGTGTCTCAATTCAAATAACCCACCCCACCCTCGCTCCCTCCCACTCGCTAAATGCAAGTGTATAGGCTACTCCTGTTTTATTGGTATGTGCATCACATCCTCCGAAGTGAAGTTTGCAAGTGAAAGTTTATGAGGGTACTTATTTTCTGGTACTCTTACATGCGATACTATAACGTCTCTGCATTTGAATGGATCTCGATGGGAATTGGGGGGTGGGACTAGATTTAGCTGTAAATTATGCTGGAACAGTATGGAACACATGGTTGGTAAAATGGCTGTAAGTCATCAAGGGTCTGAGGTATGAAACAAGCCTCAAACCATCACATCAAATACCCAGCCCTCAGTCAAGTGGTGTGAGCTGGATTGTCAGTCATCCATGGCCCAATAGTGGAGTCCTCTTTCAACCTTATGAAGGATATAGTTGACACTAGGAGCACCGACATGAAAATTTCAACATTCAGTGCTGTCCAGTCAGCTAAATACCACCTACAGTCAAGACAGAGGATAACAGTGCAGGTGTTCAAATCAGTGAATACAAGGTTTGAGGAGGTAAGCCGCAGGCTCTGTAGAAATATTGAGCTTGCAGGAGTCAAAGACTAGGCTTGATATTAACACAGTGTTCTTGAGGAGGCAAGAAAAAGCCTTGAATATAGCTGCAAGAAAAATGTGAGCTCTCAAGAGGGCTGCAGGAGAGGAAGAAAAGAGGGCCAGACTCAAACGTGCTGAAAAAGTTCTTGTCCAAGCTAAAAAGAAAAAATAAGAACTAGCTAACCTTCCCCCCGGTCACATCTCGTGAGAACAGACAGCGTTCTCTGCACTTTTTTCCATCTCCTCCCTTTCTTACTCTTATCCCCACTCCATAATACCATAGAACAGTTATGTGCTTAATATGCACAAAATACATAGCCCAATGTATTTATATATGTAAAAAAAGTATGTGTTTTTACATGACAAAAGCAACATAGTACAGCCGTGAGTAGCACTGTGGAAATGTTGACGTTGCTGGACAGTGGCAAAATTGAATAAGCAAATCTCTAAAGGGTTCATCAGAAAACAGTTGTAGCTTCATAACCAGGTAGGATATTTGGTTCCTTAAACAGTTTATATCAGATTTTGTACAAAAAACATTATACAACATTATGTCAACATGTCAACATTATACAGAAAGTACATCAGGTAGGTGACTGTAGCCTACCTACATATTACAGTAGGCTACATGATGGAAAAGACCAAATGTTTCACTTTGTACAACTTTTTAATAATACATAATTGTTCCTATATCGGAACATGATTTTTTTTTAGCATGTAGAAATTGTGCATTTTATGCATGTTATTGTCAGTGAGTGTGGCAGGATGATGGTTATAAACGGTTTTGGGCTATTAATACCACCCTGCAGTGCAACTTGAGAGGCTGATCTATTCGCAAGTGGTGACACTAACAATCCTTCATTGGAATTTTGAGGGTTTTCCTAAAGTTGTAATTTAGAATTTCAGAGAAATATGAATACTATAATTGGGACGTTGACGACTACCATTATGGGGCCACCATGAATAGGCTGCGTGTTTGTGCTGAAAGTGCATTTTGCTTGATGCAGCATTTGTTGTAGTTATAGCCCAATGATTATTATTTTCGAAAGCTAAAGGTTGTAAGTCTAATCGAGAAACTGTGATATTAAAGAGATAATGCAGAGCCTTTTCTAAGGCCTTTTTACTGCTTCAATTTGAACTGGAACTCGTGAGTACGTGTGGTCATATGACGATGATGCCACTTAGTCATATTATGAATATTCATACGGTCAAGGAGTGAAAGGGTGTGTCTTGGTGAACTGACTCAGCCCCACTGAAGTCAATACGCTCTCTCCTCACTACTAAACAAACAACAAAATGGCGAGCGACAAGAGTGACAGCAGTACTGCAGGGAGTTTTGAGGTGAAGGAGTTTGAAGTGGAGGAAGAGGATTCCTTCGTGGTGGAAGACTCTCCTCGCGAAGATGTTGCTCGGGTAATACAGCCGTATTCATTCGAGCCACTGGCAGCAGCGGCCGCCACCCCGGCTGTATTGGTTTAGCAACGTCTTTGCGACGAGAGGACCGGGGATGTAACCGAATGGTAGAGCTAACGTTATCTAGCTAAGTTAGCTTGTTTGTCTGCCTAAAGTAACGTTACTATTGAATACATTCAAATCACAGCAAAACCCACTCACACAGTAACGTTAGTATATTGAACATGGCTGGTTGTAGCACCGTCATAGCTCCACTTGTTCCGGAGAGAATTGTTATAATTTATTAGCTAACATTATTCATAAATGATAGCTAATATAACTAGCTAGCTAGCTAGCTAGCTAATTTACCAGTTCTCTCTGGACCAAATGGGGCTAAACTCACACACAATAGACTGCCTTGCATTACCTAATTTATTGATACATTCCGTCTCTCGGCAGATTATGAAAGCTAACAGAGCCGGTGGCGTTGCACTGAGGAACGATACATCTCTGACTCCTTGGCATAATGCAGGCAAGTTAGCTAAAGATACCAAATAGTAAGACGTTGTAGATGAATAACTATGTAGCTCGATATAATTCGTAATATTAACATTAGCAGTAATACAAAGCAATTCGCATTTGAACTTGAACTAGCTAGTTAGCAGTGCAAGGGTCTCAGACTCAAAGAGGAAAAAAAAAACATTGGTCTCTGCTTTTATACCACTTGCCCAGCCGAAACCACCCCTAGGACCACCTCAACTCCACCCATTTTTATGTTAAGGATCTCGTGACGTCACGAATCCCCGGAAACCAGCGTATTGGTAAGCCTACACAAAAACTCAGATAAAACCATTTTGACTAAACATGAGATTTTCGGATATAAACAGTTGTGTATGATCATAATCTAACCCAAAACATCGGTTTTCAACGGGAAAAGTCGGTTTTTGACTGCAGTATCACTTTAAGGTGAGTAGGCTAATTTCAGTTGCAGCTGTTTGTTGTGTCATTTAAAAGGCCGCCTATGCACAGAGTAGGTGAGACCCAAGAGGAGACAAAGTTACCCATTGGTTCACTGTCATTTTTGTTCATCGGTTTTCCTACGAGGCTCCTGATCTAACAATTCTAAATTGTCAGTCCTCCTTAAATCGGTTGCACTGTGCATTTGTATGCATTTTTGTGGTAATTCTATGGTAATGCCCTAGGACCCCCACAGCTTTAACAATTATTCTGGTTTTTGTCACCTTTTTGACCCCTGATGTGTTTGCATTCTTGCCTCCTGTTCAGACAGGAAGCTGAGATGATGTCATAGCCGAACATTTTAGACTTTTGGCAGACACGTTAATTCTTACAGATTTTTTCTACATACAGTCCCTCTATACAGATGGATATTTACTGAAGCAATTCAGGTTAAACACTTTGCTCAAGGGTACAACAGCAGCAGTGATGTCCTTGCTGGGACGCAGATCTTACAAACGCAGCTCCCTTATACTATGATATAAAATTTTATTTGTATTGTACTTTTTACAGTGACCCTGTCACAAAGAGCTTTACAGGAAAATTGGGAAAGTCCAGGCTTGAAATCCCCCCCAAAAAAACCCATCATGTGAAGTTTTGAAGTTTTTTTTGGTGGGGGGGGGGGGGGGATTCTTCATGCCACCCAAGTCTAAATGACATTCTATTCCACGCCCAACAATGGCATTCTTTCCAGTATTCCAGTATATTCTTTCCAAAATTACCACAAACAAAACAGTGTTAAAATATAAACAGAACTACAGCTTTTGGAACAAGTCACCAGCGCCTAACCCCTAATGCTACTCTCTCTGCTCTGAATTTCATCCTTCAAACAAGGCCACATGACCTTGTTTGATCCTGAGTTTAAAATAAATGATCTCCCCTTTTAAGGCACTCATTGTACCATCCTAGATTTCTGTTTACTAGCAAGCAACAAAATATCACTTTTAGTCACACAAATTAAATGTTTTAGATTTATGTGCATCTCCAAGAATGTTACAAGCAATTAGGAGAGATATCTACTCTAACATTTTGACAATTAAAACCAGGCGATGATTAGATCGCTAAATTATGGGATTTAACCTGGTTGCAGAGGAAGACCCCTACGCTGCAATAAGTTCCAAATGTGCATTAATAATGATATACTCCCCAGTGTTTAGTAGTCTAACTAACCACATGGGAAAATGACTTTATTCTTGGTCCAGAGGGAAGACTGCCCCTACCTTTGCAGTGATACCAGGGTGAAAGCAATTTGAGGGCTAAAAAAACAAGGTACTCAAGCACATACCTTGAGGACAACACAGAGGAGAATGAGGGGGGGGGAAAAGTAATTGAAAGAAATCAAAAAGGTTGATTTTACTGTGGTTTGTTTTTGGTGAGCTTGATGAAATCAGGCAGGCGCCCATCCGCGAACTAATAAAACCCAGCACTGCTTCGCTTCAGGCAGAAAAAAATCTAGAAATGCTTTGCATTTGAACTGTTATATTATATATAAAGAATGTTTCAATTCCCTGCTAAGGGCATACAAGTGCAGTAAAGGGTGGCTGCTGCCTACGGTGGTTGAACACTTTAATCCAGGGCCATTCAACTGGCAGCCTGGAGAGTAAATGACATGGACATACTCTTTGCCCTTTGATAATTGAGAAAAAGATGTATTATTCAGTTTAATCAAAGATTGTTTTGGCTAGCAGGAGTGACAGCTGTAAAAAATGTATTGCTCAGCACTGGCTTCCACTTTATCAACTGGCTGTCAAGCACAACTGCAGACTTTTCTGGATATTGTTTACCTGGAGTTGTCTTCTGCCAGAATCAATGGTCTGTGTTGCAAAGTCAAATTCAAATATTTTAATGGGTTTTTTCTACAAACCCTGATTCCAAAAACGTTGGGACAGTATGTAAAATGCACATAAAAGCAGAAAGCAGTGATTTTTAAATTATCTTTTACATATATTTAATTGAAAACAGTACAAAGAAAAGATGTTTTACCTTATAAACTTTACACTAATTCCGAATTTGATGCCTGCAACAGGGGCAAAAAAAGTCTGAGAAGTTCAAAAAACACCTGTTTGCAACATTCCACAGGTAAACAGGTGATGCTATCATGACTGGGTATAAAAGGATATCAAAAGACTCTTGATATCTTATTTTCAGGTACTCTTACAAGCGATACTATAACCTCTCTGAATTTGAATGGATCTCTACGGGAATTGGGGGGTGGGACTAGATTAAGTTGTAAATTACACAGGAATAGTATGGACCCCATGGTTGGTGAAATGGCTGTAAGTCATCAAGGGTCTGCGGTATCAAACGAGCCTCAAACCATCACTCTGCTGCCAGATATGCAGTAGATATGGATTAATACACACAGATATGGTTAATACACACAGTGTATATTATGTACAATAAGATTACAATAAAATAATATTCCACCATCAGGAAAATGCTGGCAAATGTTCTAGCTTCAGGGCAAATCAAACATAAATGATGACTGAGCCACCTATGAATGTGAAAACAACAATATCGAACATATGGCACAACCACTCTCCAAATCCGTGTAAGCAAGCAAGGATTTCCTCTTGCCTTGCTGACGAGTTAGTAAATTAGTAAAAACCTGTGAAAATAACAGAAAACAACTATTATGCCTCGGCGAGCAAATGTACATCTAAGTTGTTTGCATAAAACTAAACTGAAAAAAATAGAAATTCTATTACGCCTGGCTGTAATTTATTCTAACCCAAATTATTGGATGATTTGAATAATAATAATAAATTATTCAAATCATCCAATAAGACATTGCAAACACCGTTGCTAAGGTAATAATGTGCTATATTGGAAAAAAGAATCGTCAATGAAACCAGAATTAACTGGAATGAATGAGACGGGTTTGCAGAGCACGTGGGATATTACGCATCGGCATTTCAGATAGTGTAATAACATTATAAAGTGTTGTTTACTTCTCACACAGATTGTCCCAGACAATAAATGACTACTGAATTTTGAAGGGGACATCTCTGTGTGTGAAACCATTAGTAGTATTGGATATTTATTTCATATTTAGCAGCAGATATTGATTGTAGAATGACGTGGTATAATTACACAAGAATTTCAAATGTTTATTTTTCATTTAAGTGAGCAGGGCTTTTCACTGCTTTTTTGGAATATGATCAGGCTATTGTTGGGTTTATCTTGTTGCCATGACAAAATATACATTTTATGTGATGAAGAAATATATTTATGAACTCACACATAGATGCTATTGTCCACTATGTCACACGTGGGTAGGTATACTTGCAGGCGAGACTGGGTGGGGGGTTGCTTGTTAAATTAACTTGTGACACTTAGAAACTATCAGAGTTGTCACGAATCGTGTCACGAACACTGAGTTCATTGTTTCCACTCATAGTTTGGTTGCAGGTGAAATTAATATCTGAGTTGAGGAAAATCTCCCACTAGGGGATCTGTGCGAAGGGATTAAGATTAACTGCATTTAGAGAACATTTTGCCTACTTAACAACCTTTTCATCCAGTGTAGGCTACTCAACTAGCATATGCTAGTATGCTATAGAAGGATGTTGATTCGGACCTCAGAACTGACTCTGCCCTTGTCAAATAAGAGATGTCTGTGAAGAGGAAACGGGACATAATGAATTCTTTAAAGAGACAAAATCAACTTGTAGTGTCACCGTTCAGTCAGCTACTTGCAACCTTTTGTCTGTATTTAGTCAGGTTAGCTCGCTTACTAACAACTAGGGATGTAGGGATTAACAAGACATCTCAAAGAAGTAGTTTTATTTTATCTTTATAATGTTACATTCACTTATATACTTTTATCCACAATGTATCTAGCCATTAGCCAACGTAGGCTAACCCGACTACTTACAGGGTAAGAAAATAGTTGCCCAGTTTACATTTTTGGGTGAACTATCCCTTCACAGGAATAGTTTACCCAAAATACATAATTCTGTAATAGTGGTCTGAACCTATTGTCTGTGGACCAGTACTGATTGCAAAATTTGCTTATCTTTTGGGGCTTTAATGTTCACACTGTCCCTCAAGTGTGCAAACATTAGCTGCAGCAGATCAGATATTACCGCCCATACAGTACAGATCCTTTCCAAAAAATTAGAATATCATGGAAAAGTTTTTTTTTTTTCCATAATTCCATTCAAAAAGTGAAACTTTCATAGATTATAGATTCATTACACACAAAGTGAAATATTTCTAGCCTTTATTTGTTTAATTTTTCATAATTTTGGCTTACAGCTCCAGAAAACCCCCAAAACAGTATTTCAAGAAATTAGAATAGTGTGTCGAAAATCAGCATTTACTTCAGTTATTTCAGAGAATGAGTGGAGTGGCTTGACTCGAGGAATCCGACAGTTGTAGCCCATGTCCCGGATACGTCTGTACGTGGTGGTTTTTGAAGCACTGACTCCAGCCTCAGTCCACTCCCTCTGCATCTCCGCCAAATTTTGGAATCGTCTTTTCTTGACAATCCGCTGAAGCCTACGGTCATCTCTTTTGCTTGTGCACCTTCTCCTGCCACATTTTTCCCTTCCACTAAACTTTCTATTGATATGCTTGGACACTGCACTTTGTGAACAGCCAGCCTCCTTAGCGATGACCTTTTGTGGCTTACCCATCTTCTGGAGGGTGTCAATGATGGTCTTCTGGCCAACTGTCAAGTCTGCAGTCTTCCCCATACTGAACCAAACTGAGATAAACTTTGCAGGTGTTTTGAGTAAATTAGATGATAGTGTGACACTCAGTCTAAAACATTCATTCTCTGAAATAACTGAAGTAAATGCTGATTTTCGACACACTATTCTAATTTCTTGAAATACTGTTTTGGGGGTTTTCTGGAGCTGTAAGCCAAAATTATGAAAAATGAAACAAATAAAGGCTAGAAATATTTTGGCTGTGAGCCACGGCATCTGACACGAGAAACAGAGAGGACAGAGGGGAAGGGGTGGAGCCTAGTAAGAGATGTGATTGGGCCATCCCAGTGTCAGTATATAAAATGAACCAATGGGCCGTGTCCCTGCTTTATTTTATTTTTTTTGTTTTTTTTTAATTTAAAATGATAAATGAAATTATATCGGCCCCAAGGTGCGTCGGCTCACCGGTAAAATGCCCGGTATGCCAGATTACCAGTCCAGCGCTGCTCCAAAGTAAGCTCTTATGAGATTATTAAGATGTTTGATACATACAGCCCCTGAACTAACTAACTCGGAAACTCAGAGGTCTGGGGACTTAGAATCTATTGCTAAAACTCAGAGGTCTTGTGACCTGAGTGAGATGCAGGGGGTTCAAACTCCGAGACTCAAGCATACTGTACATAGCACAGTGCCGGGAACACTGCAGCTCAGACCATATATTCTCGTTAAGTAATTGTGGAGCTGGAAAAGGGTTGAAAAGAAAGATGCAGATGATGTGAAAACATGATAGTTTATTAATGACAATAATCACTGGTTAAGACTGTGAGAGCAAATACGATCACATTCAATACCTATAGCTAAACACAGCATAACATTCTTCTAAGGCAAAGAAACATGAACAAGTTTACCAACAAAGTATATAACCAAATGATTCCGTACAGTGTGACTATGGTACTAGGAGAACTGTTAAGCAGATTCTCCCCGAATGTCCCTTTGGACTTCCCTTAAATGCAGTCCTTGGCAGGCCTTCTACACTCCACAATTCCCTTTGTTTTTCCAAATAAGGTCTGGCCAGGAAGAGGGCTGTAACACTCCACCAAGAGACCCCCCCTCTCCTCCAGGAAGAGAAACTGTATAGTCTACCCCCCCCTCCGATATAGTGATAGTAATAAGCAACCTGGTCTCACAGCCCATTCGTATCTATTCTACGAAATTCCAGTCCCGAAAATTCGTACTTATTTTACGAATTAGCGATTGCACACCACGTGACTTTACGATTTTCTCCGATGAATTACGAGACAAAACGGAGATCCACCATTTTTATTTCACGGTCAAATAAAGCGAATGGGTAAGCTGCCGGTATTGTACTTATAGTTTATACTTATAGTTATAGTACATTCATAGAATACCTTTCTTATTTTGTAATTGCATTTTAATGCAATATGATGTATAATTCTCGAGCTTCTTCGTCTCTGCTTTATCTGTGTGGGTTGCTATTTGTAGGCTAGTCTTGTAGGCTATTGCTTGTATTAAACTAGCTGAAGTTAGCTAGGTCTGTTCAGATCAGTACATACTGCATAGGCTGCAATATGATTATTAATGGATTTAGCTTGTGAACTAGCCATCAGAGCGTGTCGTTTTCGGTTCTTTTGAGACGTATAACATGAGAAAACCGAGCATATCTGTAATGGAAACAACCGCGTCTCCCCGTTAACTTCTGTAATGAACTGCGATTCCCATGATTCTGTGCGCTGTCTGTGTGTATTGCCCATAGACTGCAGAGACGTGATGGGTTGACCACTGAATTGGCTTCATGCCCCAATGAGCAGCTCCCATGGGAATCCATGGAACTGGTAAGCGGAAGCTGCCTCCAGTTTTTTTTTTATCTCGATGGTTGAACTTTCATTCATAAAACCAACAACAAAAAAAGTCTGCCAGTCTGCAAATAACAGGATTCCTAAATGCTATATGCAAATCCCATATGCAAAAGGTCTATAAAAATCTTTTAAAAATCACATATGCCATATACAAAACTTAAATAAAATAAATATGTAGTAGAGAGCTAGCATATACATTTCTTGCTAAAATTAAATAGTTCCCTAATACATGGTACTCCTTATAAAAAAAACATTGAGAGATTGTATAAGAATTGTATAGAAATATATAATATAATAGGCTACTAATCAACATGCTTTTTTATAAAAACTTTGCAAGTATGATCATATATGATTTTTACAGACCTTTTGCATATGGGATTACCTTCGTAAGCATTTAGGAATCCTGATATTTGCAGACTGGCAGACTTTTTTTTGTTGTTGGTAGTTTAAGCCAACACAATCTCTCAAGCATGGTACACAGCAGATATAGAATGTACAAAATACGCACTGTTGTTATTTATAATAATAATAATAATAATAATGCAATTTTATTTAAAGCTTTTTTTTACAGCAAAATCCTATTACACAGTTAAAGTAAAATATATAAAAACAATGGATAAATAAAACAAAAGACTACAATGAACATGAAAAATATTCTCAAATCCAGAACCTTGAGAAGAAATGCAATAATAATGGTATATAATGTAAGGAAGACTTAAAATTCAGTAATTAGACTATCAGTTTCCTTTTCAATTTAGAATTAAACAAATTTTGTAGGCTGATAACCACAATGATAATTTTCCATGCCAAATAAGCGTTCATGCGCGGCTCTCAAGCCTACAATACTTCGGCATAACCAGCAGTTAATGTGCGTATGTCAAGTGAAGACCTGACGTCGAGCTACGACCATTTCCACGGTCAAATGGAGTCACGTTGAAATTTTATAAATCACTACTTTGTCGTGATATTTTACGTACGCCACACGTAAGATCAAATTTGATCAAAAGTACTTTTTATAAATGAGGCCCCTGGTCTTGGCCCTTCTGCCCTTCTGACCATCTTCTGGCATAGACTCAAGACTCGCCTGTTTAGATTGCATCTTTGCTTCCTGAATTAATTGTTAGCATGCAAGTCTTGCTTTTTGTAATAGCATTTTAGGGGCATGTTAACAGTGATTTATACATCAACACTTGCCATGTTACTGACATTTTAGTTAATGCATTATTTAGACTTGTACTGTTTTTTTTTTCAGTATACCATTGTTTTTTTATTGGACATTTCTCTTATATAGCAGTATTTCTCATTCCCCCCTCTACCTAACAGGTCAAGGAGAGGATATCAGCCTGCCTGGCTGACATTTCTATGTGGATGGCTACTCATCACCTGAAGCTCAACCTTCACAATACGGAACTGCGCTTCATACCTCACAGGACCTCCCCACTGCAAGCCCTCTCCATCACCGTCGACGGTACTATGGTGGCTGCCTCCCGCTCTGCAAGGAACCTGGGGATGGTCCTGGATGACCAGCTGGACTTCATGGAGCACATCAGGGCAACAGCACGGTCCTGCAGGTTCCTCCTGTACAACATCAGGAGGATTCGACCATACCTGACCACCTACTCGACCCAGCTTCTCGTCCAGACCATGGTTATCTCACGCCTGGATTACTCCCCCCAAAGTTTTCACACATCACCCCCCTGCTGAGGTCAGTCTACTGGCTGCCGGTCGCCGCCAGGATCAGGTTCAAAGTTCTGACCCTGGCCTACGCTGCAGCCAAAAGGACAAGCCCTTCCTACCTGCAAGACATAATACAACACTAAACTCCAGCTCGACCACTTCGCTCTGCTCGTCCGGACTGCGGAGCTTCTCCACCCTAGCTCCCCAGTGGTGGAACAAACTCTTCACTCCTCTACGTTTTGATCAAACACTGCCTGCACACCTCTTCAGAAACTCACCTTGACTGTTTTTCGCTTGTTTCCTGTTCCTTAATTCTTTGTTGATTTTATAGTTTATAATGTCTTCTTATCTTAGCCATAGCTTACTGTGTACTATACTCAATGTTCATGACTATGGATAGCTGCTATGTTATGATAAGAAATTAGCTCTATCTGAACTGATGTCATTGACCTTCGGTATGCACTTATTGTGCGTCGCTTTGGAAAAAAGCATCTGCCAAATGAATGTAATGTAAATAAAGTTTATTATTATTATTATTATTATTATTTTATGCAAACTTATGCACTTTTTGCCTTGTAAGTCGCTCTGTATAAGCGCATCTGCCAAATGAATAAATGTCTGTATTGATACACTTCTGTAATGTGATGGACCCTTTCTAGATTAAATAAGCTAAATGTCCAGCTAATAAAAGCTTGAAGACACTGAAGTTCAATACGTCTCTGAGTGAATTAATACAAAATTTATTTGACAGTGCATTGTGTACACCATATATTGATGTATTGTAAATTATCTCTTCTCTTTCAAAATCTGATGGCCAATATACAGCATATAGTAATAATAATGTTTATCATTTTAGTCATATAAAAGTTAGAAATTGTATATACCACAACATCTGATATTGATTACAATGAAAACACCAATTTAAAATGGGTAGAAAATTATTTTTATATAATTACCAATAAAATCTCAGATCATAGGATAGACTACATTAACAATTTTCTTTTTTAAATATATATTTTTTTTACATACAGCTGACACCCTTGTCATTTTTATGTATTTAAAGGGAATGCTTTCATTCATACAAAGCTTTCACACTAGGCTACTGCATGCTGTTCACTACTGTCTGCTTATTAATTATCAACCTGCTGGATTTGGAAAGCATTATAAATGTCTAGAAGTAGCTAAGATAATTATCTAAGTATTAAAAGTTGGGTTCATGTGAGTAGCGTGATCCCATTCGCAATAAACGGAGGGCATCTTCGTGTGTGTTTACGGTTGTATCAAACTACATTTCGGCGCCATTTTATTGCTTTGCGCTAAGGAAAGTATTACTGGGAATTGTAGTTTTTTTTTTTTTACAAATATATTCCCTGTATACGTAATTATCTAGGAATTGCTAATGTATTATCTACCTAGCAAGCCAGTTATGCTAGCTACGTTCAACCAGATCTAGGTACCTAGCTAGCTACGCCTGATTTAGCTGCTGGTAGACAGGATATACATTTTCAATATTAATAGCTTAATATTAATATTAATAGTCAAATGTAGATGGCAGTCCTATATTGTCTTTTTTACTGAAATATTCTTATGACTGATGTTTTCTGACTCGGCTTGATCCTAAGAATCACCTCGGAAAGTGTTGTACATTAATTCTGAAATTTAAGTGGCGCCCCCTGTTGAAAGCATATACTGCACTTTTTTTTTGTAGCTAGAGATCTGGTTCTGATATTATTTGTAGTATGTCTAGAGGTGGTCTAGATTCCGACATTTCAGCATGATACATCATTCGGTGTACAAATGGCGAGTGCCCAAAATGTTCAAAAATCACATTTTCAAGGGGGCGCTACAGAGTCTGTTTTCATGCTAGGGGTCTAATTTTTGGTGTACATGCTAGAGGCCCTGATGAGACTCAGTTAGCAAAATGTCATGCTTCTACGATTTTGGGAAGCTGAGTGCAGTGTTCAGCAGTAACCCAAAATGACCTATGAACATTCTAACAGCCTTCATAGACCTATTTTTCATCATTAGTCAAATTAATTAGGACAAGTTTAATTTATGCTTACATGCAAATATATATGTCACAGGGGGTGCTGAGTTGTCCTTGTATACTAAATTTGGGATGCTTGGCTGCCTTTGTGCTTCCGGTAGGAGGAGTCAAAGTTTTAAAAAAATTGAGATTTGTAGGTGGTGCTATAGAGCGTCTATGTGTGCTAGGGGTCTGTTCTTTTGCTTATGCAATGTAGGCCATGGATATATTAATAGTTCCGAATTTCAAGCCTCTAGATTTTAAGGAACCCATAACCCTAATCCTACTGTTGTGACCTTTGACCCTTCCATAGCTCTTGTATTTAATTTCATAGTTTACAATTTGGGTATATTTATATTCTAATTAATCCATGTCAGGGTGGTCAACATGCCAGAAAATTGCAGTATCTAGCATAGCTAGCATAACTGGCTTGCTAGCTAGATAATACATTAGCAATTCCTAGATAATTACGTATATAGGGAATACATTTGCACAGAAAACTACAATTCCCAGCAAGACTTTCCTTAGCGCGAAGCAATAAAATGGCGCCGAAATGTAGTTCCGCTTCATACAACCGTAAACACACACGAAGATGCCCTCCGTTTATTGTGAATGGGATCACGCTACTCACATGAACCCAACTTTTAATACTTAGATAATTATCTTAGCTACTTCTAGACATTTATAATGCTTTCCAAATCCAGCAGGTTGATAATTAATAAGCAGACAGTAGTGAACAGCATGTAGTAGCCGAGTGTGAAAGCTTTGTAGTAATGAAAGCATTCCCTTTAAATACATAAAAATGACAAGGGTGTCAGCTGTATGTAAAAAAAATATATATTTTAAAAAAATGTAGTCTATCCCATGATCTGGGATTTTATAATTTCGTAATTATATAAAAATAATTTTCTGCCCATTTTAAATTGGTGTTTTCATTGTAATCAATATCAGATGTTGTGGTATATACAATTTCAAACCTTTATATGACTAAAATGATAAACATTATTACTATATGCCGTATATTGGCCATCAGGTTTTGAAAGAGAAGAGATAATTTACAATACATCAATATATAGCGTACACAATGCACTGTAAAATAAATTTAGTATTAATTCACTCAGAGACGTATTGAACTTCAGCGTCTTCAAGCTTTTATTAGCTGGACATTTATCTTATTTAATCTAGAAAGGGTCCATCACATTACAGAAGTGTATCAATACAGACATTTATTCATTTGGCAGATGCGCTTATACAGAGCGACTCACAAGGCAAAAAGTGCATAAGTTTGCATAAAATAATAATAATAATAATAATAATAAACTTTATTTACATTATTCATTTGGCAGATGCTTTTATCCAAAGCGACGCACAATAAGTCCATACCGAAGGTCAATGACATCAGTTCAGATAGAGCTCATTTCTTATCATAACATAGCAGCTATCCATAGTATAATATCCACATTGAGTATAGTACACAGTAAGCTATGGCTAAGACAACAAGACATTATAAACTATAAAATCAACAAAGAATTAAGGAACAGGAAACAAGCGAAAAACAGTCAAGGTGAGTTTCTGAAGAGGTGTGCAGGCAGTGTTTGATCAAAACGTAGAGGAGTGAAGAGTTTGTTCCACCACTGGGGAGCTAGGGTGGAGAAGCTCCGCAGTCCGGACGAGCAGAGCGAAGTGGTCGAGCTGGAGTTTAGTGTTGTATTATGTCTTGCAGGTAGGAAGGGCTTGTCCTTTTGGCTGCAGCGTAGGCCAGGGTCAGAACTTTGAACCTGATCCTGGCGGCGACCGGCAGCCAGTAGACTGACCTCAGCAGGGGGGTGATGTGTGAAAACTTTGGGGGGAGTAATCCAGGCGTGAGATAACCATGGTCTGGACGAGAAGCTGGGTCGAGTAGGTGGTCAGGTATGGTCGAATCCTCCTGATGTTGTACAGGAGGAACCTGCAGGGCCGTGCTGTTGCCCTGATGTGCTCCATGAAGTCCAGCTGGTCATCCAGGACCATCCCCAGGTTCCTTGCAGAGCGGGAGGCAGCCACCATAGTACCGTCGACGGTGATGGAGAGGGCTTGCAGTGGGGAGGTCCTGTGAGGTATGAAGCGCAGTTCCGTATTGTGAAGGTTGAGCTTCAGGTGATGAGTAGCCATCCACATAGAAATGTCAGCCAGGCAGGCTGATATCCTCTCCTTGACCTGTTAGGTAGAGGGGGGAATGAGAAATACTGCTATATAAGAGAAATGTCCAATAAAAAAACAATGGTATACTGAAAAAAAAAACAGTACAAGTCTAAATAATACATTAACTAAAATGTCAGTAACATGGCAAGTGTTGATGTATAAATCACTGTTAACATGCCCCTAAAATGCTATTACAAAAAGCAAGACTTGCATGCTAACAATTAATTCAGGAAGCAAAGATGCAATCTAAACAGGCGAGTCTTGAGTCTATGCCAGAAGATGGTCAGAAGGGCAGAAGGGCCAAGACCAGGGGCCTCATTTATAAAAAGTACTTTTGATCAAATTTGATCTTACGTGTGGCGTACGTAAAAAATCACGACAAAGTAGTGATTTATAAAATTTCAACGTGACTCCATTTGACCGTGGAAATGGTCGTAGCTCCACGTCAGGTCTTCACTTGACATACGCACATTACCTGCTGGTTATGCCGAAGTATTGTAGGCTTGAGAGCCGCGCATGAACGCTTATTTGGCATGGAAAATTATCATTGTGGTTATCAGCCTACAAAATTTGTTTAATTCTAAATTGAAAAGGAAACTGATAGTCTAATTACTGAATTTTAAGTCTTCCTTACATTATATACCATTATTATAGCATTTCTTCTCAAGGTTCTGGATTTGAGAATATTTTTCATGTTCATTGTAGTCTTTTGTTTTATTTATCCATTGTTTTTATATATTTTACTTTAACTGTGTAATAGGATTTTGCTGTAAAAAAAAGCTTTAAATAAAATTGCATTATTATTATTATTATTATTATAAATAACAACAGTGCGTATTTTGTACATTCTATATCTGCTGTGTACCATGCTTGAGAGATTGTGTTGGCTTAAACTACCAACATCAAAAAAAAGTCTGCCAGTCTGCAAATATCAGGATTCCTAAATGCTTACGAAGGTAATCCCATATGCAAAAGGTCTGTAAAAATCATATATGATCATACTTGCAAAGTTTTTATAAAAAAGCATGTTGATTAGTAGCCTATTATATTATATATTTCTATACAATTCTTATACAATCTCTCAATGTTTTTTTTATAAGGAGTACCATGTATTAGGGAACTATTTAATTTTAGCAAGAAATGTATAAGCTAGCTCTCTACTACATATTAATTTTATTTAAGTTTTGTATATGGCATATGTGATTTTTAAAAGATTTTTATAGACCTTTTGCATATGGGATTTGCATATAGCATTTAGGAATCCTGTTATTTGCAGACTGGCAGACTTTTTTTTTTTGTTGGTTTTATGAATGAAAGTTCAACCATCGAGATAAAAAAAAAACTGGAGGCAGCTTCCGCTTACCAGTTCCATGGATTCCCATGGGAGCTGCTCATTGGGGCATGAAGCCAATTCAGTGGTCAACCCGTCACGTCTCTGCAGTCTATGGGCAATACACACAGACAGCGCACAGAATCATGGGAATCGCAGTTCATTACAGAAGTTAACGGGGAGACGCGGTTGTTTCCATTACAGATATGCTCGGTTTTCTCATGTTATACGTCTCAAAAGAACCGAAAACAACACGCTCTGATGGCTAGTTCACAAGCTAAATCCATTAATAATCATATTGCAGCCTATGCAGTATGTACTGATCTGAACAGACCTAGCTAACTTCAGCTAGTTTAATACAAGCAATAGCCTACAAGACTAGCCTACAAATAGCAACCCACACAGATAAAGCAGAGACGAAGAAGCTCGAGAATTATACATCATATTGCATTAAAATGCAATTACAAAATAAGAAAGGTATTCTATGAATGTACTATAACTATAAGTATAAACTATAAGTACAATACCGGCAGCTTACCCATTCGCTTTATTTGACCGTGAAATAAAAATGGTGGATCTCCGTTTTGTCTCGTAATTCATCGGAGAAAATCGTAAAGTCACGTGGTGTGCAATCGCTAATTCGTAAAATAAGTAAGAATTTTCGGGACTGGAATTTCGTAGAATAGATACGAATGGGCTGTGAGACCAGGTTGTAATAAGATACTTTTTATGACGGTGCATGATCTTATGAGTTTACCTATCATTTCTCTAGATACCAGGTCAGGTCCAGTTGATAGCCACTCTATGATCCAGACACTTATGTGGACAAGCACATCCCTGATCACCTACAATCCTCCTTCCAAACACATTCTTTATTCCTTCCCATTTATTTTGCCCCCTCCTATACTTTCACATACCCTTCATTTCAATTGATATTGATCCCAGTCCACCACATTTATCATATTATCCAGTTATTCACATGCACATACGTGACGTCACGTGGCGCTGTAATGGCGACATGTAGTCCAGCTGTCTCTCATGTTTGTGTTTGTTAATTTGAATGTATTTTGTTGTGTCAGGCTTTTGACTTTTGTTTTTTCATGCGCTGTGTGTCTGTTGTGGTGCGGGGAGGCGGGCTGGAGATTTTTCGGGGCACTCCTGCCACTTGTTTTGATGATATTAGCGAATTGTCTCGCCGGGATAATTTTGTTTGTGGTCGTCACCATGGAGACACATTCGCAACATATGCTCTGGAATGTCCATTGGATCTGCAGCAGCAAAGTTTACCATCGCTCGTCACCAGAGTTGAAGATGTCTGGACTGATCAGAGAGAGCAGGCGGTCTTCAAATGGCAACCATGGAAGGGAAGGAGAAGATGGTGCGGGGGAGGAGTGAGGCGACGAGTGGGAAGGCTGATGCAGTTCGGTGCTCCGCTTCAACAGTACCGAGACTGCAACACTGCGTGTATGAAGGAATTTTTGGAGGCGGAGTTTGTGTGTTGCCGGACTGCTAAATGAAACTGGACATCTCGGGACAGCGGGGGCTATTTTTAATCATGGCTGTATTCCAATTCCAATTTAATTCACTTCATTTGATATTGTATGTCTTTATTTGGTGTGTTTGTTTGTGTGTCTATATCTTTTTTGTTGTTGCTGGTGGCTACAACTGAAGTTCCCGAAAGGGAAAATAAAAGTTATTCTATTCTATCTGTTGTATACATAAGATGCTTTATACATACAGCTTTGTTTCAGTCCAGAATATATTCCAAGAACATAGGTTGCTTGTTCAAAGGCCTTTTACGGCCTGTGAACAGGCCTGGGTTCCTGGCGTCATTAGGAGGAACAAACATCGCAAAACTGCCCCGTATCCTGCAGAATGCCGTTTACTTCCAATGTCCAGTTATATGGTTGTGGAGCAGAGGAGTGGGAAATCAAGCGTGAGTAGGCAAAGATGCAATGTGGTGGTTGGAACAGTAAAATTGGACCTTACAGCCCCAAACTACTGCGCATGTACCAGGTACATGGTTTATGATAAACTACAACGGCCAAGGCACAGACAACAGGTTGCCACGCCCTCTGATTGACGTTACAGAAGCGGAGGCTAAGGGGCTGGGCATTTTACTGCTAGTGTAGTGCCTGTCTGCGGCGTTTCTTAGAGACTAGAGAGGTCACATAACTCTCTGGCAAGTTAGCCACTAATGTAACAGTTATACTGAGAAAATACCATCATGATGATACAACCATCATGATGATACAACCATCATTGGCTCAGTCTCCAGAAAAACAGGGGAAATAAAGCCCTTCATTTATCTACGTTTGGTATCGTGAAAACATTAGCCAGAGGTCTGTAAGTCTGTAACACTTAGCTAGGCTACGCAGCCCGGTTCCATGTCGGAAAATCAACCCGGACCTCCCGTTTTTTAAGCATGAAATGCTTTTGTATCGACCAACATGCCGATACAGAATATTGAACATATACAATTAAAAGTTAAAACGTCATTGTTGTAGGCCACATGTTAGCCGTTTTAGCTATGTTTGCTAGCAAAGCCAAAACTTTCCCAGTGCAACTGGAACGCACTAAAAAAAAAAACATTGAAACGACACATTTATCACCACGATATCCGACCTCCTTCCATTAACGAATGCAAGGTTAGCTACTGTAGCCTATTCCATGGTAACATATTTAAAAACCAATTTGTTTTATGCCAAGAAACCCGTTGCTAACAACAGCTAAAGCACTAGCCTAGAAAAAATACATTGCTTCTGTAATCGAATTCTCAAAGCAAAACTGTTCAATTATGGTCAGCTAAGTTAGTCTACTTAGTGGTCATGGATCATAATGTAACGTTAGTTGACATGGTTCCTTACCGGGTGATTCAATAATGCAGAGGAAGATGTAGGCTACAGGGAATCAGGGAATATCGGAGGAGCTCCACTCTGTAACCGACAGCACTCGAGTCCTGCTTCGTTTAGTTTACCAAAACATCTTTAGGAAATAACGTAGCCTATCAATGTAATTTTCTGACATTATAATAAAATAGCAATGATAGCTAGCTTGATCTACGATGTGTCCCTCCCTACCACAGAATTTTCAGAACAGTGAGATGCAGGCAGCAATTCTTCACTCGCTGGCTCCGCCTACTTGCTATGTAATTACACGCCCACTTGAAAACACTGTAGTCTTTCAAAAAACAAGGAAGTGGTAGAGGTATACGTCAAAATGACGTTATATTCAAATAACTACAGACTGTTTTTTGGCCATTTTAGGGGACAAAAAGTAATTGGAAAAATTTACATAAACTTAAATAAATATTTAATATTTGGTTGAGGGGGGGGGGGGGGGGGGGGGGGGATCAAATCTTATCTGTGTAGAAACCATGTTAATTTGAGTTAGGAACTGATTTAGGCAAACAGTCATTACAGAACAAAAGTTCTCAAGTCAATTTTCCTATCCTAACTCCAGATAGGAAGAGTGTACAGAAGCATCCTAATTTGCCAAAATCCCAAATAAAGTGACCTAACTTTAGGATAAGTCTGTTGGTGTCATAATTTCATTATTGTTAGCAGTTGGGATTAAAAAGATAACATTCGCTAACACTAACTAGCTGGCTAACTCCATAATGTTAATGGCTGCTCTTTTATTACTTTTGGAGAACGAGGGAAATGTCAATAAGCGGCATTTAATTGTGGAAAGGCTTATGGCAGACCCAAACGTGTTGTGGTTTAGTGACAAAACACTTATTAGCATCCATCACTCTTCTAATTCGTCTGGCTTGAAATTGAAAGCTCTTAGATTTTACTCCATTTTTAGGATAGTCACGGACTCGCAGCGCTTGTTGACGTCTCTGCTAGAACGTTAACGTGTCATGATTATTTGCAGCCTTTGCTGTTCTACGTTTTGGTTTCCTTTTTGGCGTCGTCAGGACGCTCTATCGTATTTTTTCCGCGTCCGTTCTGGTGTTTGTATCTTGCCCGACAATTATTCCCTGCACCTGTTTTGCATTTCCTGGCCCAGGACTTCCGCATTTCCGACACTTCGATGTTGTGTTTGCTATGTTGACAACAAAGTCGGTAAGGTATAGGAAATTTGGTCGCTGCATTTCTGGTTCGTATGAATAAGAAACCCAGCAAGTCCAGTTAGAGAATTAGGATTAGATTGGTTTTCTCTTTTATTTCCAATCTTTCTCTTTATCCTTTATTCTTGTTACTTGTTATCTTTTGTGTTCAGCTCTTTCGCCACAAGAGCTCTGGATAACAGATTTAATTTTCTGTTCTTTTCCTTCACTCGTTTTATCGAGTTTTGCTTTGTTTCACTACCTGTTCTTACGCCTAATTATTTAGTGCGTGAGGTTCTTTTGTTAGTTATTCTCGCTGTTTATCGAGATCGCCTCAGTTTTTGAGGTTGCTTTGTTTTGCCTTGTGCTAGGGAAGTTTTGCTCCAGATCCTGTGTTATCTCCGTCCTGGTGCGGCTACTTCCGCGTTTGTGGTGTATCTTTCTAGATACGCTTTTAGAATTCCTTATCGGTCGCGTTTGGTTCTCTGAACCTTACACTCCCCTTCACATAATGAACTAACGTCGGTTTGTTTCATATCGCGTGCTATAAGCTGTGCGTGATATGAAAAAGTGGTGGGGGTTGTTAGGTAACAGACATGAAAGTTCATCAACGACTTCTGATTGAGTAGGGAGAAAATGATCACCTTCACGTGACAGGTCACGTTGGCCAATCAGAGAAAAAACTTTGGGCCGTGGAAACGGTGCCGTTATGAGAAGGCTTCTGCCTTTCTAGTTAGTATATAGTTCTGTGCCTGTGACAATACCGTCTGACATCGCTCATAAACTGTCAGCACTCTTGGCTGTTGTAGTTCACAGTAAAGCAGGTCCCTGGTACATGCGCAGTAGTTTGGGTCTATATCTCTGCTATCACTACAAGTAGAAAGTTGGCTGATTTTAATCAGGATAGCTACTTTTCTACAAATCGAACATAATTTTTCGGTGGAATTACCCTTTAAGTAAGCCAGCCCCAAAAGAGCGCCAAGTTGCGGTTAGCACTGACACTTACCGCTCTTCTCTGGCTTTTGCCGCATCCACTTCTTTACTGCCATTATTTTCCTTACAACAGAATTAACTTTTTAATATGGATATATAGCAACTGGTTAAGGGAGAGGTTTATTGCTTAATTCTGCCAACATGTTGATAAACCTGCAGTTTACATTTTTTTTTTTTTTATCATAGTTAAGCATAATAGCAGACGTATAGTTCTCAAAATGTTTAATTTGCTTGATTAACAAACAAAACTACTTTCTGAATTATCAGCGACCACTGGCATTGAAAAAAATGAATGTAGTTGTTCCTAAGATATCACTTTCTGACATTGCCTGTAAATCGCTTGATTAGCTGCATAAACCTGCTGGAAACCCAAGCGCATACTGCTTATTTTAGTTTAGCTTCCATAACCTAACTTTGCCCAATTAAAATGAGCTTCGAAGCGATATATTTAAGTGTGCGCCTGGATCTTTTGTTTCATACAAGTAACATTTCATTTGGTTTGGACCATTCACACACTGCGACAAAATCCCTTTAAATATATACTGTGGAATATTTTATCATTAAAGTGTCACTCATGCCTTGTAGCACTGAATAATGGGTTTTTATAAAGGAAATGGCAACAGAATGGGAACTCCATCTGTGGGTTGACATCATAGACTGTAAAAATATGGATGTTTATACACGCTAAGACAATCATGTTCAGATATAGAAACAATAATATTTTTTAAACCATTGTACAAATAAGCATTTTGCATTTTCCCTTGCTTACTACTATAACAGTACCACTTTTGGTTTAGTAGACACCTAATTTGTTTCTCCAAAATCTCTTGTATAAATATGTTTATGAAACCAAATATCCTACCTGGTTATGAAGCTACAACTGTTTTCTGATTAACCCTGAAGAGTATATGTTGTTACATTTCACCAAAGTCCCATACAGTCGACATTTCTACAGCGACCACCTATTGCACTTAGGGCTGAAATATGTTGCTGTTGTTATGTAAAAACACGTGCTTTTGTACGTTTTAAAAAAATGTATTTAAAAACATTAGGCTATGTATTTTATGCGTATTATGTATATACTGTATGTGACGATTCTGACATAAATGTATTCTGTTTCAAATTTCTGAATGATACAGCCTCTTTTTCAATTTGAATTTTAAACCATGGATGTGCAGGTAATATTTATTGAGATATTGACACTTAAATAAGACTAGTAGAAAATAGGTGGAAATTGCCTCTGGTGGGCCAAAGTTAATAAGGTTAATGTATTTTCCAAGCAAAAAAGTAGTATTTGTGTCCAGAATGTAATGCAATTCATGTGCTGACGTTTATTATTGTTTACTTTTCACAGGCTGCTAAAAACACAGCATTCAGTAAAATCTTGTATTAGACAACCACTTTCTCCCTATATTGGTCAAATTATAACAAAGTGCTGCTTGTATACTTTCCTGATTTGCTGCTGATGTGGATCCCAACTGTTCCATTGCCAAGGCTCAGATGTAATTATGATTTCAACAAGTTTGCCTTGAGCTGCCTGCAGGATATTTTGTGCTTTGTGTAACAGATTTCAGAACAGGAATTATGTGTCATTGCTGCTGAAAGGTTTTGAAGCACTCCTGACAGCATTGTACTATCTCCTAATTGGAAGCCACAAATGGTTTCATATCTTGTTCTTTGTAAAAATTGAATTGAAGTGAACTCTGTACATTATTCCTGTCTCGCTGATCTGCTATGACCTTTCCAGGAAACCGGATTTTGGACTTAAACAATTATTTTCCTCTTCATTCGGTTCCTTAATGGAATTTCTCTATTTGATTTTGAAAAGGTCACCTCCAAAATAATTACCTATGCAATTGTAACTTCTCCACATACCGCATGTACACTCTCCATATCAGTGAGATTGCACTTTGCCTTTCTTTTGCTATGTAGGTAGTTTTTGTTTGTTTGTATTTTGTACTTTTCAGCAGACATATGAATGTAAATATCCAATAAAAAAAATTATTTGAGCAAGCACTTTTAGGGATGAGCAAATTCAAGGGTACATACTGTACCACCATCCACTCTACCGACATAGACCCATGCTTTTGCTGTACGTCTTTAAGTCTGTGACGACCCTCTCTGCTGTGCTGGGTTTGTGTGGCTGTCTTTGTCTGTGCAGGTGCTGGAGGTGGGCGTGGTCGAGTTAATTGGTAATCAGCAACACTGGCAACACCTGGGCCCTGTGTGCCAGTGCTCCTTTAAAAACCCTCTGGAGCTCAGCTGCTGTGTGCTCTCCTCCATGAGACACCCTTTGTTTTTGGTTGGCGGTTGACTTATGGTTTTGCGCCATACAACATTGCACCTATATACTTTTTCCACTCATGCACTCACTTACACTACTGATCTTACTGACTTACACATACCACTGTTAGCTTATGTTTTCTATTTAGGTTATTATTCTTTTCAATAAATTATTAATTTGGCTTGGTTGTGTGCGTCTCTCTTTTTTTTTGTTGTCATGGCTGTGCGGCCCGGTTTGTGACTAGTCTAACAAGGGCAATTGGAGCACACAAGTTTGGAAGGACTAGCCTTCATGCTGACCTTACTTCTGTCTGACAAACTGCAGAATACCTATTATATAAGTGTATGCATGCTGCTGCTCTATGTGATGGATGACTATCTATTATTTTAAAACAGAACTGCAACATTTTATGAATTTTGGGTAATTTCTTAGCTGACAGGTAATGTAAGACATTGTGGGTATTGAAATGTAAGAATTCTACAGCATCTCATGATGATGTCTGGGGAATAGTTCCACCACAGCTCATGTTTTGGTTAGGTGCTGACAGACAGACAGGCTATGGCATCAGAAGAGCCTTCAAGGAAAGGAAATATGGAGGGTATCATTGTGTTGCCACTGGACATCTTTTACAGCAACAACTTTTATGAACTTCCCACAGATCTATTTTTGTTCACATGTCAATTTTAGGATAACATCCTTTATGGTTTTATATGGATGTTTAGACTGACTGTTAATTTAAATTTTTCAGAATTATGACAACATTAACCTGCCACATGGAGTGATGTAACAATCTCTGCCAGTGTACCTCTAGTTGGTTGAAGAGTGTCCCTCTTGTACAAAATTAAACACACCAAAGAACCCAGGAAAATCTTGACTTTAAGAAACTTATAGATTTGGTAAGCTGGTGAGCATGCTAGCTAGCAAGTAATGCTGTAACCAGCAAGGTTACCGTTATGTAAGTGCTAGACAGCTGGGGCCTAATCCTGGCTTTTTTCATATGCATCCTGACTTTGGCGGCTTAAGTGGGGATGTGAAAGATGCACACTTGGGGGTGAGTGAGTGGAGTCTCCTATTGAATTCTGACTGACTTGCCTTGAGACTTGCATGCATTTTACCTTTTATCTATTCAGCCTTTACTTTCACAAAAAGGGGGAACAAATAGAGCAAAGCTATCGGCCAGGATATGGAATTGCAGTTCATTGAAGTGGACTTCAATGGTTTTATATGCAATACTGATAAATTAGTATTGCGTGCAACTTTCAAATAAAAAATATGAAGAATATGAGTAATATGAAGTTAAAATGGCAAACTGGATGGGGCTTATTTCTTAATGTTGTGTATGTTCTTAAAAACCAAGCTTTTTAAAAGTCAATTTAATTTGCTTGAATAACAAACATGACAACTTTAGGAATTCTCAGTGACCCTTGGAAGGTAGTTTTTTTTTGTTCAGGTTGTACCATAAGTCAAGTCATAAATGTAATTTGGAACTGAACTGAGTAAAATCAGTGTAATTACAAGGACTACACTTTTTGACTTTGCATGTAAATCACACAAATAGCTGCAGAAACGTTCACTCCATATCCTTCGTGTCCAAGTTAAAATGTGGCTTGTAAGACCTATAGTGTATGCCTGGGTCTGTTGTTTCATACAAATCACATTTTCATTTTGGGATTTGGCTGGCTCAGATAACGAAACAACCCCTGTAAATATATCTACTGCTGAATATTTTATAATTGAATGTACCCATGCCTTGTAGAACTAAATAATGGGTTTAATAAAGGAAAAGTCAATGGAATGGGAACTCTGGGAAAATTCACATTTTCCATCTGTGGACACAGGGGACAGGCTAATTTAATTATATTCAATACAACTCAGCATGGACCACCCATTTAAGCAACTGTATATCTACACCTACAGTTCTGTAGTAAGTACACCCTCAAACGGTAGTTTTTTTGACATATCTGGACATAAGTTTATTTTATTTTAATTTCAACCATATTGATTGATTAAGGTAAACTAATTCAACAAATGATGCTAAAAAGGTAGACTTGGAATCACTTAAGCAATTGAAATGAAGATAAATGCAAATTGCTCATGAGGAAAAAGTACACCCCTACCTTTACTATCAAATATATTGATTAAAATTGATGTCTGGTGCACAAAATAGGTGTAAATGATTGTCCAATTATTAGATAATAATAGGAAGTTCTATGCTTACATAAAAACAGACAATTGGTCTGGTTTGTACCTAACCATCGAGGTGTGTGCCAACATATCATGCCTATATCAAAAGAGCTAGCCGGAGACCTGAGAAAAAAGATTATTGATTCTCATGAGACTGGGAGGGGCATGTGAAGTACATCATTCAACTGTTGTGTAAGTCGCTCTGGATAAGAGCGTCTGCTAAATGCCTGTAATGTAATGTAATGTAATGTTCGACACATCATATCCAAATGGAGAAAATTCCACATCACCGGAAATATACGCAGGACAGGCCGTCCCACCAAATTCACCCCAAGAGCTGACCGAAAGATGCTCCTAGAAGTCTCCACGAACCCATGGGTAACATCTAAGGATCTACAGACTTTACTTGCCACAGTTAATGTGAAAGTGCATGAGTCAACAATCAGAAATAGATTGCACAAACTTGGCCTACATGAGAGGATAGGAAGAAAGAAGCCCCTGCTCTCCAAAAAGAATATAAAAGAATGACTGAACTTTGCCAAACAACATCTGGATAAAGTTCAAAACTACTGGGAAAATGTACTCTGGACTGATGAGTCAAAGTTGGAGTTGTTTGGGCGCAATGCAAAACATGTTTGGCATAGATGCAACACTGCGGGTGTGTCCAATATTCTTCACTCCCCACCTTCTTTCCTCCACTCCCCTACTACCACTCCTCTCCTACCGGGAAGAATTCAAAACTGCCTGAACGTTTCAAGTACAAGTATTTGTACAGTATACAATGTACCTGAAATTGCGATTTGCGTCGAGATATTAATTAATATGTAACCATTAATATCTAATTAAGATGTAATCAGCAACATTAGATTAAAACACAAAGACCCGTTTCCAGTGCACGGAGGAGAGGAGTCTAAACCTCAATCCTATCGAAATGATTTGGGGGGACTTGAAGTGGGCTGTGCATTCAAGGAAGCCCTCGAACATCACACAATTAAAGCAGTACTGCAAAGAAGAATGGCTGGAAATTTCTTACAAGAAACGCCTAGAAGAGGTTATTTGCTGCCAAAGGGGGCAACACCAGTTATTGAAGCCAGGGGTGTACTTACTTTCATCTCACAGGATAATTGCACTTCTGTTGATTTCTGATAAATAAATCATTTAAAAGCATAATTTCGTTGTGTCCTTTGTTAAATTAGATAACCTTTAACAGTAAAAAGCGTTGGAATAAGGATCAAATATCCACGTGTGGATCACTTTAACCCCTTAGTCGAAATGGCAAATTTGGTCAATTCTCACCTGTTTAGGGGGTGCTCTATTTAAGGCTTTATAATTCTAGGGGCCATATGTATAAAACTCTGCGTAAAAGAATGCATAAAAGCATGCTCAGGGGAGAATGTCGGAAATCTGCTTACGAAAGGTAAGCTTACATTTTCTCCTTCTGCCTTTTTATCACGGTGTCACTATATCACAGTAACTCCAAACATTGCGTACGTATGGTGTCCAGCGTGTGCAGAGGTACGCAGATTCTCTTATTTTATGCATCTTAATTTCTGCATGTAAACTCGCTTACGCAGTGTTCTGAGGGCATCTTTCTGCTCAGCATTGTTTATACATGTGGCCTCAGGTGTGAACATCACAGAAACTTGGCAAATGGCTTAAATGAAACGAGACAGTTGTACCATTTACAATACAAACTTTGGATTTGTTTATTTTCATAATCTAAGTCAGAATAAAGTGCCACAAATGCAAAGAAAAAGTTTTTCTTTAGTTTGCAATGAAATACCGAGCTACATATGTGAAACAGGTAAATCTATAAATTTCCTGGATCATAAACTCCATGTACACAAGTGTGCACAATCTGAGGATGACATGAAAAACCCTATCCAATACATGTCAGAGAATGAATAAAATTAGTTTTGTCAATTATAAAGCATATACATTTGTCCCTTCTGATGGTTTAAGATGAAAACATTGATAACACACTGTTACACACACCTAAATATGTAGCCTAATCATTCACTATTGTACCTCAATGGGAAACATCATTTTTTTCCTGTACTGTACACTATGTAAACTTTTGCCCTGGGATTGCATTTTTCAGTATTTAAATTTTTTTTCCCATTCTAATGACTCCAAGGAAGACTTTACATTCTTCTTGCACATATCAGTGCACAGTAAATTGGAATGAGTATTTTCAATGCCTTCAGTGACAAGTATAGCCCAGGAAGATACAAAGCCTAAAGCCTATATTATGTATGATAACATTACAATAAAATTATATTCCACCCACAAGAAAATGCTGCCAAATGTTCTAGCTTCAAAGAAAGTCAGTGCATCAAACATAAAACATGACTGATCAATGAATGCTTACACTACACTACAGTGTGTGAAATGCACTCAAAATGCGAAAATAACACAGCCTACTGGACAAGATATTGATCAAGTGTTAAAAAGAACGTACATAAGTAGCCAGCGAGAAGATTGCAGTACTGCATATTACAAGCAGTACTTTTTTCTTATCGAGGACGAAAAACTCCCGACAGCGAATGCGTTTTCGGTAGCTGTTTGCATCATAGTACATTGACTAGATTAAAAATGCTGTTACGCTGGGTTGTCATTTGTTGTTCAAAGCATCCCAGAAAAAATAGCAAACACCTTTGAAAAGGATATACTGTCCTCTATCGGATAAAACCAGAATGACGTGAAATACTTCAGAGCTGCAGGTAGGGTATATGGGGTACTGCGGGCATACGTTCCACATTGTGTAATAACGTGCTAAACTGATGTGTATTTCTCAAACAAATTGTCCAAGACAATAAATGACCACTGAGTTTTGTTTTAATAATATGACAACATATTATTGTCTGAAACATCTAAGCCAGTGGTCCGTCCAAGTCGGTGTCACTGTAACACCGGCTGCAAGTAAGTCAAGCTTGAACCACGTTAACCTGCTTCCGTCCAGGCTAGCCCCAATGTATATGTTGCCGTAGTGACATAAATGGCATCTAATCAAGCTTGCTTCGTGAAACAGAGTTATCCGAGAACCTATCCAGACTTACTGAAATAAGCCAGGTTTACAGCTTAATTGCGCTTTGTGAAATACCCCCTGGGTGTCGCTTTTATAGCCTGGTAATCACTAACCGCCTTCAGGTGTGCCATATTCCTCCTGTGGGGTAGGGTGCAATGCCCTTATTCGACTAGCGAGCAGGGAAATACCGCCCATCACAGACCAGTCCCCTGGTCCTGCCACAGTCATGAAATAGACTTGAATGTGCACTTAAAATAAGTTTTCAAAACAGCAGTAGAAAACCTCTACAAAAGGTATACAGAGAACTAATACTAAACTAATACTACACACACATGCACACTCAGTGGCAACTTTACTGGGTACACCTATCTAATACCGGGCTCATCAAGGTGCTGGAAACATTCCTTAGGGATTTTGGTACTTGCTGACTCGAAATATCATGCAGTTCCTGGAGATCTTTTGGCCACACATTCATGCTGCAAACCTCCCGTTCAACCTGATCCCAAAGGTGCTCTATTGTATTGAGATCTGGGGACTGTGCAGGTCATTGGAGTAAACTGAAGGCACTGTCATGTTTGTGGAACCAGCTTGAGATGATGCTTTGTGACATGGCACAATATCCTGCTGAAAGTATCCATTTGATAAAGGGTAGATGGTGGCCATAAAGGGATACACATGGTCAGCTAATTGCTCAGGTATGCTTTGGCATTCAACTTATGCCCAATTGTTATTAAGGAGGATAATGTTTGCTAAGAAAACATTCCTTGCACCATTGACACAAAGCAGGATGGATCAATGAATTCATGTTGTTTCCGCCAAATTTTGACCTTACCATACGCATGTTGCACTAGAAATCGAAAATAGTCAGGCCAGGCGACATTTATCCAATCATCAATCATCTAGTTTTGGCGATCACATCATCTCATCTTCCTGCTCTTAGCTGACAGGAGTGGATCCCGGCATGGTCTTCTACTGTAGCCCATCAAGGTTTGACCCGTTATGCATTCAGAGTTGCCCTTTTGCACAGCACTGTTGTAAACAGCTGTTATTTCAGTATTTGTGGCCTTTCTGTTAACTTGAATGAGTCTACCCAATCTCCTTTGACCTCTCTCATTAATAGGATGTTTTTGCCCACAGAACTGCTGCTCATTGGATTGTTTATCACGCCTTTCTCTATAAACTCTATAGACTGTAGTGTGTGAAAATCACAGGAGGGCAGCTGTTTCTGAGAAGCGAGAACCATCACGTCTGGCATCAACAATCATACCACAGTCAAAGTTTCTTAAATCACGCATCTTGCCCATATACATTTTCATAGCTGCACTCCCTTTGTGTTAATTATATGGTCCTTCAAAAGAAGGTTAGTACGTGAAGTAAGAATATAGCACAGAGCAGCCAGGCATCAACCAGTGTTTTCAGCTGATTAGGAGTGTTATAGTTACAGTTGTTTGACTGTATTTGCATTATTCAACACGGATGAAACTGTTTTTTTTTCACTGTACCTGTGTAGGCTGCTGGCATTTCTAAATATATTTACTTACCTGGAAAGGTGCACATGTTTAAAATTCATATGAGTTCTGGGTAACACTTTATAGCAGTACAGCTCTGAATAAGTGTGTATTGATAAACCTCATAACAATAAGTAATCAGCAGTAACAAGTTCTAATGAGTAAGAAAACAAAATTTTACCTGGATTCTGTCAATGGGTAACAATGCAAGTACAATATGTAACAAATATCTTACATATTCCAGATGCATATTTCTCTATTCCATGTGTTGCTGCGTATTTTTTCCTTATTGTCTTCAGATACACAACATAAAATTTGTTTTATTTCTCATTGATTACGTTGGTCTCTATTAAACTCATAAATTCTGAATGGATATTACACAGGGAATCTGGCTGTGTATCCAGAGCCCAACTATAATCTGTTTACCCAGGAACATGACTAAAGTCGATGTGCATAATCCATTGTGTCATATCATCATAAACTTACATTGTACAGTAAAATAAAATTTCATGCCTTTAAAATGTACTGCACATCTTCAGTAAAATTATTTATTTTACTTCAATTCAATAAAAAACAAACGCTGCACAATACTGAACTTTGATTGAAATTGGGTGATGACACCAAAATGGAGCTTTTTGGCCAGGCACACCAGCGGTAGAAGGATGCTTATTTTCAAAAAGGATGTCATACTTGACGGTGAAATATGCTGGTGGATCTTTGATGCTATGGGGTTGTTTTACGTCTATGTGTCTAATCTAATGGGTAATGATCCCCTATGATCACAAATCTCATAAAAAAACATCTAGAAGACCACTCGTTAGTTTTATCCTTGCGAATGGTGTGTGCACAAAGTACTGAAAACAGGGGTTCCTGGGAAAAAATATTTATTACTTCTTTTTTCCATGAAAAATTGTATTAGTATAATTAGATTTTTTAACGGCGCATATAAGTGCGTCTACATAGGCGTGTGCACAACGCGCGTACCCTCCTGTCTGTTACACACAGGGGCGTGCACAAGCATGACTAAAATATCTAGATCACAATGTGAAATATTATTATTGTGTAGGCTATATCAAAAATGCATAATAATAAAAGGTTCCATAGGTCCACATACCTTTCCCTCAGCGAAGGGAAACGATGCCACATTACATTGCTCTCAGCCCACTCCATCAACATCCAGGCGATGTGCGATGGTACGGGACAATGGCTATCCATTAAAAAGGAGCTGATAACACCTATATCAAGCCTAATGCGTGAATTGTCATTCAATGGAAAACTCGCGTACTGCAATAGACGGACATTTGCGTTCTGAAAATGCACTTCAGATGTCATTACAATACAGCTCTGTTTATCTAGGAATACAGCCTGTAAGTAAATAGAATGGTTTGTGACTGAAAAAAGTTGCTTTTATAAAATGCTTTTATTGTTTTTCAAATAGCCTAGGCTACAGCGGACTCGCTGTGCATAATGTTTTTTAGATAGACTAAAAAACGGAGATAAATGTCATCATGTTAACTGAATTGTAGGCTAACCTTAGCTGTTCTTCGTCCTTCATATTTTTTTAAATTACAGTGACAAGGTTTACATACCCTCAGCTTATTAAAACCCCGCTGATTTCACCTGTAATTCCATAACTTGAACAAACGATTTTAAAGAGAACTAAGCGTCTAATTAGAAACGAAATTTGCAGCACGTTACACAATTAATTTACAATTAATATTAATTCCATTATCTGCATGTTCGCTTTACAGGAGCAGGTCTGTTTCCCCTGCTGTACATCGCACTTTTCACGGTCTTCCTGGGAAAGTGAATCGTTTTAAAGTATTACGCTACCAGTTAAACAGGTTGGTCACATTTCCATAAGCAGGACATTATAAAACAAGGGAAAATATGCTGAACCTATGGGTTGCCAACCTGACAGATTTGTTGTATTTAGTGTCATCATTAAGGCAAAATAACGTTAGTTATGTTATTAATCAAAATTAGAATGCAGGTAGCCTAATGAACTTCGAATGAAGCTTGAACATGAGTTCATTGCATAATCAAACGAAATTCGTTAAACAAACAGGCTAATTTGGCGTTTTCTAAGGTGAGAAGGAAGCAATTGGTCGCTTATTCTCAGCTGTTGCAGGTGCTTTTAACGAAATTTAACAGCATATATTTCGTAAACAGCACTGTCAGGAATTACCGGGAACTCATAATACTACTACTGCTACTGATCCATATAGCCGATTCCTTGATCGCACTAAACACGCACGAGCATGTCTGTTTCGCCATCATAAGCAATCCGCCAAGGTGGAAAAGCAGGCTTTTAAAGGGAATGGGATATGACATTTTGATTGGTTTATTGCATGTCACGCCCAAGACACACCTATAATTAATGAAGAGACTAGGTTCAGCCCAGTTGCACCTTGCGCCGTGCTTAGCGCCCAAAAAACACGCCGTTAAAATAGCAAAAGTAGACTTGGACACGCCCTAAATGGACTTAGCGCCATGCGCTTAGACTAAGCGCCAAGATCGCCAAGATAGGGCCCATGGTGTGAAAAAACAACCTCTCTGAACATCAAAAAAACTTAGGAGGCGATAATGGACTTCAGGAGACAGAGGAGAGAGCACCAGCCTATCAATATCAGGTGTTCATTGGCGTTCACATCACTGAGGACTTCACCTGGACCTCCCACACCACCGCGGTCAACAGGAAGGCACAACAGTGTCTGCACTTCCTTAGAAGGCTGAGAAGGTTCGGCATGCCTCCATGATTTTCTATAATTTCGATAGGAGTACAGTTCAGAGTGTGCTGACTGGCTGCTTCACAGTAATTACAGTAATTTTCTGTAATTACATAAGTTATCTGAATAACCCCTGTTCATCTCTTTGCTTGGTTATCCCCAATCAAATCAGCAAGTTTTTACCCATAATGTACTTAGGCATGTAATAACTGTATGGAATGTTACCTATCATGTTTTTCTACTAATGTAATGTCTTAATGTCATATCTTTAATTCATGATTTATAGTCCTTATAAAGCTGCAGTGATACCTCAAAGGATTGTCTGGCCATGATGTGGGATACATGCAAACCCTATTATTGTGTATGTAGGGAGGAAATTCAGGCTGTTTATAAATCAATTTCTGTTTGCGTTCCTTGTATGCTGCATATGTCGCCTTAGGCTGAGAGATTACATGGTTAATATTGGAAGGAGATTATTTCTGTCATATTGAGTTGAGTTTCTCCAGCATGTGGTTTGAGGGATAATATTTAAGGGCCAAGAGTATGTGCAGTTCCAAGATACCTTCAGTGCCAAGCACATATAAAGATAGATGCAATGTGTTGGTTTAATCACTATGTGTTGCAGCATCACCCGTGTCGCCACACACACATACAGTGGGGTGCAAATATTTGGGCACCCCTGGTCAAAATGCCTTTTACAATTAATATCTACGTGAACAGAAGCTAACCTGACCCATAAATGCTACAAGGTTAAACATGGCACATTTCTTCTAATTTTAAATCATTACTTTTTATAATTTTTTTTTACAGTTTTAAAATAATAAAAAAAGTAAAAAGGCCCTGTGCAAAAGTTTGGGAACCATGTCAGTTAGTACTTTGTAACGCCTCCTCGGGTAACTATAACAGCTTGCAAACGCTTCCTGTAGCCAGATGAGTCTTTCAATTCTTGCTTTTGGAATTTTTCCCCATTCTTACTGGCAGAACACCACTATCTCTGAAATATTATTTGGCCTCCTTGCATGTACGGCATGTTTGAGATCTCTCCACAGATTTTCAATGATATTCAAGTCTGGGGACTGTGATGACCATTCCAAAACCTTCATCCATCTTTCCTGGAGGTACTTCATGGTTCATTCCGAGGTATGCTTCGGATCATTGTCTTGCTGGAATACCCAACCTCTTGAATTTCAATGTCTGGACTCCACCTGCACAATATGTCCTGTGTCCCCAACTGCCACACAACCCCAACGCATAATGGATCCACCTCCATGCTCTACAAATGCTTCACCATTTTTTCTCCAAACATACCTTCTTCAGTTGTGGCCAAAAAGTTCCATTTTGGATTTATCAGTTCAAAGCACATTGTTCCAAAAGGGTGCAGGCTTCACAAGGTTTTCTTTTGCATACTTCAGATGCTTAAAGGATAACAAAGCACGCTGGTTTATTGGAAAATTCCAGAAAATTATGTCATGGCTTTAGAACCTTCTGATAGGCTAATTGACATTATTTGAGTCAATTGGAGGTGTTCATGTGGATGTATTTTAAGGGCTACCTTCAAACTCAGTGCCTCTTTGCTTGACATCATGGGAAAATCTAAAGAAATCAGCCAAGACCTCAGAAAGAAAGGTACAAAAGTATCTATATCCACAATAAAACGAGTCCTATATCAACATAACCTGAAAGGCTGGTCAGCAAGGAAGAAGCCACTACTGCAAAACCGCCATAAAAAAGCCAGACTACAGTTTGCAACTGCACATGGGGACAAAGATCTTACTTTTTGGAGAAAAATATTTTAACTGTTTGGCCATAATGACCATCGTTATGTTTGGAGGAAAAAGGGTGAGGCTTGCAAGCCGAAGAACACCATCCCAACCATGAAGCACGGTGGTGGCAGTATCATGTTGTGGGGGTGCTTTGCTGCAAGAGGGACTGGTGCACTTCATAACATAGATGGCATCATAAGGAAGGAGAATTATGTGGAAATATTGAAGCAAGACAACATCAGCCAGGAAGTTAAAGCTTGGTCGCAAATGGCTTTTCCAAATGGACAATGACCCAAAGCATACTTCCAAAGTTGTGGCAAAATGGCTTAAGGACAACAAAGTTAAGGTATTGTAGTGGCCATAACAAAGTCCTGACCTCAATCCAATCGAAAATTTGTGGGCAGAACTGAAAAAGCATGTGCAAGCAAGGAGGCCTACAAACCTGACTCAGTTACAGCCTTCGCGGTAGTACAGCGGTAGTACAGTACTTTCAGTCGGTGCGGTTGTGCTCCGAGGATCGGGGTTCGCGCCCCGGTCCTGCCAGATCCGAGCATGGCCGGCGCCCTGTGGGAGCAGCAATTGGCGGCTGCTTCCGGGTGGGGGGAGGGGCTCGGAGAGAATCGCTGCACGCATAGTAGCCCTGGGCGAGCTGGAATCACGGTCAGGAGCTCGGAGGAGTCGCGCCCTGAAGAGGACGTGGCGCCGTCCCGTCCTACCGCCGGCTGACGGGGTTGTGTAGCGGTGATTCTCTAGCGGTTGCTACATGGGGGGAATTGAATTAGAATAGGGGTTCAATTGGCTACTAAATTGGGAGAAAATGGGGAAAAATCAGAAACAAAATTAAAAAATTAAAAAACCTGACTCAGTTACACCAGTTATGTCAGGATGAATGGGCCAAAATTCCAGCAACTTATTATGAGAAGTTTGTGGAAGGCTACCTGAAACATTTGACCCAAGTTAAACAATTTAAAGGCAATGCTACCAAATACTAACAGAGTGTATGTAAACTTCTGACCCACTGGGAATGTGATGAAAGAAATAAAAGCTGAAATAAATAATTCTCTGTACTATTATTCTGACATTTCTGTTATGGTTTGTGGCAGCCTCCTTTTATTTCTGCAGTCGTTCTTCCTCGGAGCGGCATGAGGGCACTTTTGCCTTATTTTTCCGTCGTCCGTTCCGACTTTTGTTCTATCCCCGCACTTATTATTCTTATAGGTTACCTGTCGGCTATAAAAGCTATGAGCTTCCGTTTTCCGGTGCTTCAGTGTTTTCTTCATGTTGACACGTAGCCAGTAAACGGTATAGGATTTAGGCATCAAATGGTGACCATCGCCTTGCTTTGGAGTAACGTGGGACTGGCCTTTGTTGCATTCGAGTTTCCTTTTAGGATCCTGTTTCGCTTTTTGCATTCTCTGTCCTTCGGTTCTATTCGCCTGTGCTGTTCTCTCTGAGACAGTTCTTTCTTTTCCGTTTCCTTTCCACCTCTCTGTTTGCACTACTCTCTCATATTGTAAGGGGGAGTGTACAGTTCGGAGAACCAAACTGGACAGATAAGGATTTCTAAAAGCGTATCTAGAAAGATACGCCACAAACGCGGAAGTAGCCGCACCAGGACGGAGATAACACAGGATCGGGAGCAAAACCTCCCTAGCACAAGGCAAAACAAAGCAACCTCCAAAAACTGAGGCGATCTCGATAAACAGCGAGAATAACAAAAGAATCTCACACACTAAATAATTAGGTGTAACAAGAGGTACTGAAACGAGTGACGGAAAATAACAGAAAATAAAACCTGTTATCCAGAGCTCTTGTGGCGAAAGAGCTGAACACAAAAGATAACAGGTTACAAGAATAAAGGATAAAGAGAAAGATTGTAAATAAAAGAAAACCAATCTATTCCTAATTCTCTAACCGGACTTGCTGCATTTCTTATTCATATGAACCAGAAATGCAGCAAACAAATTTCCTATACCTTACCGACTTCGTAGTCAACATAGCAAAGACAATATTGAAGTGTCGGAAATGCGGAAGTCCTAGGCTATATATAGCCGGCAGGAAACGCAAAACAGGTGTAGGGAATAATTGTTGGGCAAGATACAAACACCGGAACAGAGACGGAAAAAAATCCGATAGAGTGTCCTGACGACAAAGGAAATCAAAACGTAGAACAGCAAAGGCTGCAAATAACCATGACACGTATAGAGGGATTATCGCAGATTATATCCGTGCTTGTGGTTAATTCCTTCTCAGGATGAACTTTTCTGACTTTAAAATTATAGTCTCTTATTTTTTTTCTTTATGCCACTGAAACGGTAACATTGGACAGTTTTGATGAAAAGCACGTTTGCTCCGATTACCTTTAGCATGGCGTATCAGTGCTGATTCCAACATTGTGTAAATGTCAATGTCTTTCCTGCAAAACTTAACAGTAACATTAACAGTAAGCCTTGCATGAGGCCGGCCCTCACTGTAGCCACAGCCTGTGACATTAATTTTGAAACCCATGTTCATTGAACCGGCAGCCAAGCATGATGGCAGGAGCGTGTCGTGGACACTGTAGCCCCTTCAACTGTTAATGTTCTGTGGTAATACAGTGCACGCAATCAAAGAGAAAACAGATAACCTCACTCACAACAAGGAAAACTATTTCTGTTTTAATTAACAAATAATAACAATTTTTTGTTTCCTCCCAACAATTACTTTGACAACGAGTTATGGAAAACTTAAGCATTTTCAAGTAGTTTATTCAAAATTCAAGCATTTCTAACCTTGAAAACAGAGCTTTCTGAATCAAGCATTTTCAAGACTTTCAAGGATCTGTACGAACCCTGGGTGTGCTTTGTCTGTTGAGCATCTGTGATTGGGATGGCAGGTATGCCATCCGCCAAGTTACAGCTTGGCGGGGCATGCCCTATACCTATACAGCACTGAGAGATTGGCACTTTTGGCACTTTTTTCTTCCTACAGAAATAACCACAATGACCACAGACTTTCAGCCCTTAAAAACATTAACTTCTGTATATTCTGACCTCATGTATCCACACAGTATTCATATACAACTTCACACATCCACACAATAAAGCCCTAAACTTGGGTTATTTTGCCGGTTTTTCTCCTTCTTCCCATTTTTCCTGCCTACCTGCCTGCCTCCGTACCCTCAAAAAATAATTCTCCCCATTGGATAACAACATCGCATACCTGCTATCCCAAGCTTATCGACCAATAAAAATGCTTCAAACTAATGTGGACACATCACAGAATCACAGACAAAACCACTATATGGCAAGGGGTTTTCCATGAAGCTGCTCTGGCCTACTCGTTAGAGTTGCTGCCTCTCACACAGTGGATTAGGGGTTCGAGCCCAACAGGGTGCAATTTCATTTTCGACAAAAACCATGTGCAACTTAGCATTTATTTATACTGTTTTTTTGTTTTTTTTACGTTGAAAACGTTTTTGTTCAGATGCTAATTTACTCCAAAGAGAAGCCTTTTGGATTTTCGAGCTTAAGTCCCTTGTTCCTTTTGCCATGAATGAAGACTTGGCCCTCAGTTGTTTTTTTTAAATAATTTATGAAATTCTTTTACAGATATTGTTAATCTTGTAACATTGATATCCATGCAATTTGTGAATTTCATTTGGTCTATTGTGCAGATTAATTATGACTAAAACTAATATGCATTTAACTATTTCACCTGCATGTCATTAACACCTTTGCGCAGAAGGTGGCGCCGGCGGAAGCTTTTTGCTCAACTCAGACATTCGTTGCTACTGCAGCCGAACTATGATTGGAAATCACAAACTCTGTGTTTTAAATTTATTGGTAGACGGTTCGTGACGATTTCTGCCGAATACGTAGTTTCTAAGTGCCACTATTTCCCTGTAGCAAGTCCATTTATCAAGCAAACCCCACCTAGTCTATACCTACCTATGCGTGACATAGTGGACAATATCGTCTATGTTTGAGTTCATACATATATTTATTCATCATATAAAATTAGAATAACGTCATAGCAACGAGATAAATCCAACAATAGCCTGATCGTATGCCAGAAAAGCCGTGAAAAGCCCTGCTCACTCAAATGCAAAATAAACTGTGAAAGTACTATCTCATTCTACCATGTATTCTACTAGCAATATATGCTACTAAATATGAAATAAATATACAATCCTACCATTGGTTTTACACATCGAGATGTTCCTTTCAAAATTCAGTTGTCATTTATTGTCTGGTACAATCGGTTTGAGAAATATACAACACTTTATACCGCTATTACACTATCTGAAACGTCGCCGCGTAATAAGCCCCATGCCCTATAAGCCTGTCTCATGCATTACAGTTCACTCTGGTTTAATTGTCGGCTTTTTTATCCAATAGAGTACATTATAACCGTCGCAACGGTATATGCCAAGTCTTTTTGGGTGCTTTGAGCAATTTACTACAGCCCAGCGTAACGGCAGTTTTCGTTTTAACTGTCTAGTATTACGCAAGCGATATACAATACGCATTATGCAGGATAATTCCCCTTTTGCGATATGTAAGTATTTTTGCGTCTAAAATACCGTTGGTCTCGCTGGCTACATACGTACGTTCGTGTTTCCACTCGAGCACTGTCTTTCCAAGTTTGATAGCCCTGTTGTTATTTTCGCATTTTGAGTGCATTTCACATACTGTAGTGCAATCGTTAGCTAAATGTATTTTTGAACTAGGCTACCGATGTTCATTGAAGATAGAATATTTGGCAGCATTTTACAGATGGTGGAAAACTATTTTATGTTCATGTTATCATACATAGTATAGGCTATGATGGATACGAGTCTCTTATGGCATGACAAGTGCTCATTCCAATTTACTGTTGCGCTGATATGTGGTAGATTAAGGTAAAAATTTCCTTGGCGTTATTATGAATAGGAAAACTTAAAAGATTAAAAGAATACAGAAAAATGCAATCCCAGGACAAAAGTATACATACTGTAGAGTACAGGGACAAGTGATGTTTTATTGAGGTACAAGAGTGAATGATTAGGCAACATATTTAGGTGTATGTAACACTGTGATATCAATGTTTTTTATCTTAAGCCACCAGAGGGAGCAAATGTGTATGCGTTATAATGTATAATATAATATAATATTTTATGACATGTTTTGCATAGGGGTTTTGGACCCATAGATATCTACCCCCCTATACTGCTGAAAATATATAATTCTCACTTGGAAATTATGCACAAGTGAGTTTTATGAGCCCAAACTGTTGATTTGTAGTTAAATATTTCATTAATTTTTTTTATTTGCAGCAGTGCACAATTTAGCCATTTGGATAGATTTGGAGACACTAATGGACAACAGGATACACGGCTATATTTTGCATCATAGACCTTTAGTAGTTCTGCATATCATCCTCAGATTTTGCAAAACTTGTGGACATGGAGTTTATGATCCAGGAAATGTATATATATTACCGATTTCACTTATGTAGCTCTCAGCAAAATTTAAAAAAACTATTTTTAATTTTTTCCCCCTAAGTTTCTTTGCATTTGTGGCACTTTATTTTGACTTAAATTATGAAAATAAACAAATCTAAGTTTGTATTGTAAATGGTACACCTGTCTTCTTTCATTTAAGCCATTTACCAAGTTTATGTGATGCTCACACCTGGAGTTATAAAGCCTTAAACAGAGCACCCCTAAATAGGTGAAATTTGCCATCTGCGCAAAGGTTAATGATACATTCTCATGAACTATTTGTCCATCTTTCAGGTGTTTTTGATATTTATGCATTGTTAACTTAATTGGTCTATCATGTTAATTAATACTATCTTTTTTTTAAAAATGTGCAAATTACTTCACCTATATATCGTTGCCTCAATAACAAGATTCTACTCTGATAAGTGTTACTAATATTCATGTAACTTTAAATATTGGTTTATTGTGTGGCTCGAAAAAATGTGGTCCCTCCAACTACTTCACCTGTACATCATCATCTCATTAGTAGAAATCTATTTGATGTGAACTGTCGCAAGTTTCTAAGCACATTACATTACATTACAATCATTTGGCAGACGCTTTTATCCAAAGCGACGTACAATAAGTGCATATTGAAGGTCATTGACGCGACTACAAAGCAAATCCGACAAAGCACAGCTTTCTCACAGCGAAGAAGCTATCCCTAGTAATAAACATGAGAAGTACACACAGTCAGCTATACATTCTGAACTATAGAATAACCAAAAAACACAATTTAAATAGAAAACAGGAAGTGAATACTATAGAATGGCCCTATAGGTATAATTTTAGTCGAGGTGGAGTGCGTTTTCAGACCACGCCGAAAAACAGACAGTGTTTCAGCTGAGCGCAGCAGAGTGGGGAGTTCATTCCACCACTGGGGAGCTAGGGTGGAAAAGCTCCGCCGTCGGGACGAGCGGGAGCCTTTAACACGGAGGGAGAGAAGTGCAAGTCGCCCTGCAGCAGCAGAGTGAAGTGGTCGAGCAGGAGCGTAGTGCTGGATTAAGTCCTGTAGGTAGGAGGGGCCTGACCTTTTGGCTGCAGTGTAGGCCAGGGTCAGAACTTTGAACCTGATCCTGGCAACGACCGGCAGCCAGTGGAGTGACCTCAGCAGGGGGGTGACGTGTGAAAACTTCGGAAGGTTGAACACAAGCCGAGCAGCCGCATTCTGGACCAGTTCTAGGGGCAGAATGGCGCAGGCTGGTAGGCTTGCGAGAAGGGAGTTGCAGTAGTCCAGGCGTGAGGTGACCATGGTCTGGACAAGAAGCTGGGTGGAGTAAGTGGTCAGGCCGAATTCTCCTGATGTTGTACAGGAGGAACCTGCAGGACCGTGCCGTTGCCCTGATGTGTTCTTTGAAGTCCAGCTGATCGTCCAGGACCACACCCAGGTTCCTTGCAGAGCGGGAGGCGGTCACCATGGTTCCGTCAACGGTGATGGACAGGTCTAGGAGCGGGGAGGTCTTGTATGGCATGAAGAGCAGCTCAGTCTTGTCGAGGTTGAGCTTCAGGTGATGGCTAGACATCCACTCAGAGATGTCAGCCAGGCAAGCAGATATCCTTTCCTTTACCTGTGGGGCAGAGGGAGGGAAAGAGAGGAAGAGTTGAGTGTCATCAGCATAGCTATGGTAAGAGAAGCCATGTGAATTAATGACCGAACCAAGGGACTTAGTATAAATGGAGAACAACAGAGGACCCAGTACAGATCCCTGCGGGAATCCTGTAAGAAGTGGATGAGGTGCAGAGACAGACACATGTAGCTGAAACATTTGCTCTAGTCTAGCCGATTCCTTCCTTTTCACGTGCACTTATTTTTTCTTTTTGCACTATGTAATTGTCCTAATAAATATATATTTTTGCTAGATGCCAGTGTCTGATTCTATATCCACGGAGTGCTCCTGACACCTTCTTCTCTATTGAGCATCTGGCCATTTTATCTGGTAATATTGGGAGCCTGTGTGTCCTGGTTTATACTATAGATTCTTCAAAAAAAATCTACCCGCCCAGTTTTGTTCAGGCCCACCCGAAAATAAATTCCTGGCTATGCCACAGATGCATATATTACAAAAAAGGTTATGTGAATGACGCTAAATGAGGCTGTGCACCGAAGTGAGATCCTGAAAGCACCCCCAGTCCAATTTTTGACCTTACAGCGACAGGACTCGTGTGCAGGAATGATATCACAGCAAAGGTCTATTGTGTTGTTTATGTGAGTGGCAACTCACATGTATTGGTGGAAGGATGGAAATGTTTTGTCCAGTCTGCAGCTATTGAAGTCCCCCATTACAAATGCTGGGGCTTCAAGAGTCTCAAATGTGTTGTGAGCAGTTATCTCAGCCGCCAGTTTTGTGTTGGCACTTGGTGGAAAATAGACACAGCTGACAATGACAGTGGAGAATTCCATCAGGCCAAAGAACAGGCATAGCAGGCCGGATCGCCGGAAAAACAAGTTTTTTTTGTGATATGAAGTGTTTAAAAAATTCATTATTATTATTGTTGTTGTTATCTGGTATCATCGGATATTGAGTAAGAAATCATTATATTATGCATTAGATAAAGAGCCATCTTAGATTTTGGAGTAAAGTCTATTAAAAACAATAAATATTTACGGCATTGTCTTATGACTTCGCTGTCATAAGGACATAACATAAAAAAACAATGACGAGAACAGGGGCCTGTATCACAAAGCAGGATTACTGAGTTAGCTGGATAACTGCATTGAGTAAAAAACCCAGAACAGCTCTTTTTACTTCAGTCCATGTCCCAGATTTTGGGAGGGTTACGGGTTTAACTCAGTGTGGGTAAATGATGGGCCACCAATCCATCTTGGCCCATCATTTACTCACAATCTAGAGAGTATCCATCACAGCCTCAAGATACCCCAAAGGTCTCTGCCTCTACTACATGGCCTGGCAAGCTGTTCCATGCAGTTACAACTCTATATGTAAAGAAATACTTCCTGATATCCAGACGCGTCTATTCCTTGGGTGACAGTAACCTTGAAACAAGGCTGTGAGGCGTCTTACTGAAATGGTAACCTTGACACTACTTATCCTAAAACGTGGATATGTCTATATGCCTATTGATTGTGAGATTGTCGCCTGGATACCTGTGAGCGGGTGCCCATCGATCAGCCATCAATAACATGAACAGTTGATCATGAATTGTGTAAGCAAGAAGCTGGTAGCTTGCACTAAAGATACATTTGGATATGGCAACCAACAAGGATTATGTTCCTGCTGTGCCTCTGACTATGCGTGAAACTCTTTCTCCCACTATTTGTTATGACAATTATGTTGCTTTCATCTGCGGCATTACATTTAAATTTTTCTACAATAGCTTATTCAAAGGAGTCTTTCATGACATTAAAACAGGCAATTATGTAAATGGAATAGTATGTGTGAATCCCACTGGCTGATTGCTTGTTAATATAACTTGTGAGGTGAGCTTACCTTGTGTACAGATCTCTCTGTTCTTGTGTAAACTATTATGAACAGAGAAGCAGTGGCATATAATTTTACAACTAGAATATAATATGTAATAATTAAAAGGCCTTGTACAGAAAGGGGTTATGATCTGTCTGATAAAAATTATTAACGTCAGCAAGTAAACGTCAGTCTTGGTAGATGAGCTTGAATCTCATTGGCCTCAAAATATGTTTTTCAGTCCTTTCTTAGAAGCAGCCACATAGCAATTATTATTCAAAAAGAGAAAGCAATTTATCATGTCTTGATTGTTCTGCATTGAATCCAGAGAACTGTTTATTCAACAACTGATTCTGACAGAGATAACCCAAATATCGATGCTTTTAAAATCATATTGGTGTACAAATTACTATTGTGCCGTACTGCACTGAAATAATAAATGGGTCTTGCCCCTTCTCCTGGATGGCTTTTCACAATTTAAAAAGATGCACACACACTTTCAGTCAGCTAATTAACTGGGATGAATATATTAAACCTTTAGTGTTACTCCTATCCTCCAGAAGACCCCTGTCTGGATTAAAACATTCTTGTATTTTCTGATAAAAAAGAGTTCAAAATTTTAATATAAATGTACTCTTAATTCCAAGGTATTACTGGTGAAGGGTCCCAGACAAGCTAAAAAGCTAAAAAGGCTGTTAATCTTTCCTACTGGAATATTAACAATGGTTGGGAAAATGTTCAGGGTTAAACAGGAGCAGCAGGGCACTACAAGGAACTGCCATTCAATTTGGATGTATTCCAGTACAATGTGAGGGAAATAAAAACTCAAATTTATTTCATTACATTCAGTGCAGTTACGTATACTCAATCTTTAAAAAAAATTTAAAATACTGCTTGTATCTGGTGCATAAGAAAATATAAATTTTTTATGAGATGAGACTTGAATGGCTTAATTGCAGTGCATGTTCCAATGTTTGAGATGTACTGGAAACAACAAGATTTCCATATTGGTTGTTATCATTAACATGCTAGCTAGCACAATAATATCATGGCACTGGAAACAATGGAAATATGGAAATTTAAAAATAACGAGCAGGAAGATGTTCGGCTCGGGACACCGTGTTGTGGGTTTGCTCAATTACATCATGGAAAAGTGCTTTAACTACTAGCACCGGCTCGAAGGTATTCATTGCTTTTTTTTTTTCTTTAAAAAAAAAATGTTATTTGTTTTTTTGTCTTTTATCTCCCAATTTGGTAGCCAATTGAACCCCATTTTTAGCAACCGCTAGAGAGTCTCTGCTACACAACCCCGTCAGCTGGTAGTAGGAAGGAGAGCACCACGTCCTCTACAGGGCGTGACTCCTCGAGCCCTTGACCGTGATTCCAACTCACCCAGGGCCACACCTGCCTTGTTTGGTTCGATTGAATCAAACTCTGGTTCAGTTTCCCCCTTGCTGCGGTTCGTTTGGGCAGGTGAGAACACAGCAGTCGTACTTGGGTGCACACCAAAAGCGGACCGAGACCTTGTTGAAGAGGTGGTCTTGGTACGCTTCTAAACAAACTCTGGTGCGGTTCGTTTGTGGTGAGAACGTGATCCGACCTCGGTCCAACCCAACTGCAGAAAGTACTGCGCATTTATGGACTAAACGAGCTCCCGTAGCCAGCTACACTGCATTATGGGATGAGTAAGACAAGCATTTCCCCTTTCTCAACAGCAACAACATGCAAGCATGACGAATCCGAGTAATCGCGGACAAACAGGACATCCAGTGCATCAGGACATTATTTTCCAGCCGCAGCCGCGCCACATTTTCAAACTGTATCGTTTGCCTAAAGTTATTAACCGATGACCAACGCCAAAATCAACCTGCGCAGTTGTCTCCATTGTGAAATCACAGCGAAATTACTTGTGGTGCATTGTCTGCTCTTCTACTTACCGGAGTTTCTTTCGAGTTTTCCCGCATGGAAATTCTGACCAATTGGAGAGCAGTTCAGGAACTACGTTATTGCTCTCGCTCCAGACACATCTGACCAATGATTGAAATGAACGTTCTCACATGGCTTGTGCGGCTGCATTTTGGTTCGCTTCACCAACTCATCAACTGATTCGGACCAGAGCAAACGAATAGGTGTGAAAGGGAACCGAACCAGCTGAAAAACTAAACAATGTTTAGTTCGCATCTGGTGCGAACCAAGGAAGCAGACTAGAAGCGAACTATCAGGTGTGAAAATGCCCTTAGTGCTGGGCTAAAACAAAATCCTTTTCGGATAAGGTTCAGGTTGTATGCAGCAGTGCTTACTATATTTAGTAGTTTTGTATTTTATATGTTGTTGTAGTTGTTGCCGTGCTGTTGGGGTGCGCATTTGCTAATGCTATTTATGCGTGATTCCCTCTTTGGAAGCCGGGGTCGTAACGGTATCCTTATCCTGGAAAAAAAATCGATCTTTTCAGCGAGAAAAACACTTCCATTGTGTTCGAGCTTCTGTTACTTTCAGTAATACTTAAGAGTATTTCTGACTAAAGGTTACCTTCCATTTGTGAGCAGGATTATGCCTAAAGTCAAAGGGGTTCAAGAACAGTAACCATTTTATATTCAGGCTTGTGTTCAAAAAGGTGGTGCTTCAGAAGGGGTTAACCAAAATAAGAATGTTTCTTTTTCCAAAAGAAGAGGGGACAAGAGTGGATCATTTCTGTGAAAAATGAGGCATGGCACCCCAAGAAACGGTGTCAAATTCAAAGCACTCACTTTGTTTCCGGGAAAAGAACCTCATTATAGGCTGGTAGGCAACATAAAATGAGTTGTCTAGCAAATAGAAATGTATCCGTAACTCCTTACTTGAGCTTCAGCTTTTTGTAGTAAACCGTGATGTGAGGGGGCACACTAGATAACAAACCTTTTTTGTGCTTAATGAGTGTGACTGAACGGCACTTAATTCATATCAGTCTAATGTGCTTGCCTCTGTCCAACGTAATTACACCCTCAATCGGCATCCCATGCACTTTATGCACCAGTTATGTGAGTCTAAATGCACTGAAATGTTACGTGAAATTTACAGTAAATAACAGGCAGCAATTTGTAAGTTTCTGTAATTATGTTTACAGTAACAAAACCATATGTTTAGTTGCAGTACTGGGTTCTTTACTGTCAAATAACTAACTGCTAACTACTGTACATTTAATTACAGTAACAGATTTCTTGTTGTAAATTTTCATTTCATTTTCATATTGTAATGATATTTTTCTCCATATTTTAGTCGGGCTTGTTCAAAACCCGAGAACAAAAAACAGCATCATGTAGCATTTTTACATTTACGATCCTCAATGTCAACAATTCGACTGAGCAGTCTCTCTACTATCCTTGGAACGGGAACTTGCAGACTCTGGACAATGACGATATTATAACAGGAGAAATTAATATCTGTGTTGAGCAATATCTTGGCACCGACGCCATGGCCACAATTGGGTTAAATAAATTATGCATCATATTTTCTATTAATAACTACACAGTATAAACCCCTCATTAAATTAAGTGTTTATTCAGTTAACAATTTTATGAATAGTATTTTGTGTTGAACATTTTTTGAACAAATTTCTCTTCTACACTTTAAAATAAAATACACCTTTTCTACAGTGTAACTGTAGGACCAGGCGATCCTAGGCCAGCTGGAAGATAATAATAATAATAATAATCCCTGCATACTTTTTTTTATACAAATTTTTAAAACTGCAGTGATACTAATAGTCATGATAAATAATAATACTATGCATGTAACATTCTTATTTTACAGCACTAAGCTGAGCAGCTTTTAATGAAAAATGTGAAAAGATTAAGCTTTTGTGAAAATCTTCCTAGTTTTGAAGGCATGTGAAACCTTCTGTATGGGTGTTTGATGTCTTCCTCCTGAATGAAATGCACATCATCTGGCCTCTCCACACCCACTTTGGATACAAATTCACCGACTATTGTTTGCAGACTTGCTCCATCTATGGCTCATTCAGTGGAGTCCATTTATTGCTTTCACCTGTGTTGGGGTTAAAATGTGTGGGGTTAAAATGTGTGGATGACCTATATTGTATATATTTTTGTGTAGTTTTTACTCATTAACTAACACTGTAGTTTACATGAGAGAGGGCCTGGACTGTTGAGGGAGTTCTACCAAAGCTATCTCTCAAAAGCAATAAATCTAACCTTATTAAACCATTTTTTTCCCCCGAGGGGGAAAACCGCAAGACTCGCACTTGGGCACACTCATACAAACCTCACTCACTTGACGCCACAGACACACAACAATAAACACAAAGAAATTTCTAATGCAGCGGAGCCCCCAGCTGCGCCGCAGTGCCGGTGGCCTTCTCGGGTCACCTTGGCCCCGTCCGCAATGACTGGTTCTGCAGTACCCCGCGGCCGCACTTTCGCCAAACCCGGAAGTAACGCGGTGTTCTTCTCTCTTTGTTGTTGTCGCCGCAGGTCCCAGGACTCTGCCGTGAACTCGCCATCTCGTAGGTAAGTGCTCCCCATTACACAAACCACTCGACACTCACATGCACACCAAACAAAAATAACCAAATTCTCCAATACACTCAAAACCAAAAGAAAAGAAAAACTGCCTAATCAATGGAGAGCACAGAGGAACAACCCTCACCCACTCATTTCCTTTCCCCAGCTCTCCCTTTCCGGCTCAGGTGTGCCCTTCTTATTGCCCCATTGCCCAGCCCCCTTAATTCCAAATGTGTGCTCCGCATCAGTATTTCAATCATTCAATGAGTACCATCTAATCATTAAATGAGGACCTTCCAAAACATCCCCGGTCAGCGCCTCAGGGACCGTCTGTAAAGGGGACGTGACGTGTGAGGTGGGAGGAGCCAAATGCAGCAAGGGGATTCTTTAAGCCCTAAGGCCACTAAGGCGGGAAACCCCGCAGTTAAGGGAGGAGACAAGACAAGAACACACGTACCAAAGCTACAGACCGGCTCACCGTCACACACTAACGAGTAGAAGCGCAAACGCCAAGCTTTCAGCAAGAAAACAAAATAAGGCCAATGGAACAGAGCACAAGGTTCCCATACTTCTACGAGCAAAGTGACAGAAGAAAGAGCCAGAAACAACAAACGCCCTGTCTCGGCAACGAGACGCATAAGAACAGGCGAGTAGCATAAAAGGTATACATAAAACACACAGCCAACAAACACTGAAAACTAATAAGCATTAGTATACGAGGAGGCGAAAAGGAACGAAGATCTAACGTTCCAAGGCTACTCTCAGGGACTCGCAGTCAAACGAAAACCTGTCAACAAAAATGCCCAAGCTCCATATAAGGAGAAACATACCTGGAGAACGAACAGAACTATAGTTCCGAACAAAATCGTCCCGCAAGTAAAAAGGACGAAACAGAACAGCTGCACCGGAATTACCGGCTAAAAGTAACTACATCCACATAGGCAAGTACGCCAGGGGGGAAGAGTCCAAATAACTACATCCACATAGGCAAGTCCCGCATTGATCCAGAAAAGGTAAAGAGGTAAACGCCCGATCTCCCTTGAGAGAGAAACATTTTACAGGCGAGTCGATGGAGCACTGTCGTCCCATAACTTTACTAGCAAACATGACTAACGCAAGCTTAATTGAAAACACACACCCTAGCCTCTCAGTAAAGGAAAATGTAACGAGGCGGAGGAACAGAGATAACGTTCCATGCTTACTTTCATAAACGCGCAATCAAACACAAACATGTCCATAGCATCGTCCAAGCTCCATATAAGGAGGGACACACCCGGGGAACGAACAGAACTACAGTTCCGAACAAAATCGTCCCGCAGGTGAAAAGGACGAACAGGAACAGCTGTAACAAAAGACCAACGCAAACTTAATAGAAAATAACCGACCTGCCTCAAAGAAGAATTAAAACCCTAAAGTCAGTATGATACAAACGCCCTGTCTCTTAGTAAAAGGCAATAGATCTAGGCAAAATGACAAACAAAGGACAGACCAGAAAGCGGAGACTGAAATGAGCACACAAAACAGGAATTGAACCTGAAAGCTCAAAGCACAAAGGCCAGTACCGCAAAACTCCAATAAAAGCACAACGGAGCAAAACGGTCTCCTTAAAAACCTAGATCTAATCATACGAATAAAACTTTAAATGGGCAAAATAAACCGCACACAAAACAGCACAACTAATACCAGAAAATACACCAAAGAACAAACAATCAAACAATCACAATGAACAATTAATATCGAAGCCCAGAACAAAAGGAACATGGGCTTAAATAGCTCACCGGCATTACATCCCAGCTGTGAATGCTGATTACTTACTCTGTGAAAAGAAGGGACGGAGCCAAAACTCCACCAACGGAGCAGCGCCCACGTGTGGCGACCGAGGAACACGACCGCAAGGGAAAAAGGGTCATAAACCATGACACCGTCTCACAATTCCTTTCCCAAGGCACCCGTAAAACAGCTGACATTAAAGTCCCAGGGAACAAAGCCTAAGATGAGTGTGTTATTAAGCATCCACCAAAGTTTGAAGGAAAAATATATACAGTCAAGCCGGAAAGTCTCCCCACCCCTTTCACCTTCTCCACGTTTTATTACGTTACAGACATATTCTACAATAGATTGAGTGAATTTTTTGTCTCAAAATTCTACACAAAATAGCCCATAATGACAAAGTGAAAACAGGTTTTTAGACATTTGTGCTAATTTATAAAAAATCTAAATGTAAAATATCATATGTACACAAGTGTGCACACCCTTTGATATGACACCCAAAAGTGAGCTGAGGTGCATTTTGTTTCCACTGATACTGCTTGAGATGTTTCTACAACTTAATTGGAGTCCACCTGTGATAAATTCAATTGATTGGACATGATTGGGGATTGCCAACACCTGCCTATATAAGGTCCCACAGTTGACAGTGCATGTCAGAGCAAACTCCAAGCCATGGGGTCAAAGGAATTATCTGCAGACCTCAGAAACAGGATTGTGTCAAGGCATAGATTTGGAGAAGGGTACGGAAAAATCTCTGCAGATTTACAGGTCCCAAAGAGCACAGTGGCCACCATCATTCGTAAATGGAAGAAGTTTGGAACCACCAAGAATCTTCCTAGACCTGGCCGCCCGGCCAAACTGAGCAATCGTGGAAGACGGGCCTTGGCCAGGGAGGTGAGCAGGAACCCGAGGGTTACTCTGACAGAGCTCCAGCGTATCCTTGTGGAGATGGGAGAACCTTTCAGAAGATCAACCATCCAGGCAGCACTCCACTAATCAGGCCTTTATGGTAGTGGCCAGGCGGAAGCCCCTCCTTAGTAAAAGGCACATCACAGCCCGCTTGGAGTTTGCCAAAAGGCACCTAGAGGACTCTCAAACCATGAGAATCAAGATTCTCTGGTCTGATGAAACCAAAATGGAACTTTTTGGCCTGAATACCAAGCGTCACGTCTGGAGGAAACCAGGCACCGCTCATCACCTGGATAATACCATCCCTACAGTGAAGCATGGCGGTGGCAGCATCATGATGTGGGGATGTTTTTCAGCAGCGGGAACGGGGCGACTAGTCCTGATAGAGGGAAAGATGAATGCAGCTAAGTACACCGAGATCCTTGAAGAAAACCTGCTCCAGAGCGCTCTGGACCTCAGACTGGGGCGAAGGTTTACCTTCCAACATGACAACGACCCGAAGCACACAGCCAAGAGAACAAAGGAGTGGCTTCGGAGAAAGTCTGTGCATGTCCTTGAGTGGCCCAGCCAGAGCCCAGACCTGAATCCAATTGAACATCTGTGGAAAGAGCTGAAAATGGCTGTGTACCGACGCTCCCCATCCAACCTGACGGAGCTTGCAAGGATATGCCAAGAGGAATGGGCAAAAATGTCCAGAAACAAGTGTGCCAAGCTGGTAGCTTCTTTCCCAAGATGCCTTGAAGCTGTAATCGCTGCCAAAGGTGCAGCAACCAAGTATTAGGCTAAGGGTGTGTACAGATATGTAACCCCTAAATAACCTATTTTTGTCAGTAAAATAAAATTGCATATTTTCTAAAAACCTGTTTTTACTTTGTCATTATTGGCTATTGTGTGTAGATGTTTGAGGCAAAAAATGAACTCAATCTATTGTAGTATAAGTCTGTAACGTAATAAAACTTGGAGAAGGTGAAAGGGGTGGGTAGACTTTCCAGCTTGACTGTATATGTATGATAAAACGCTGCTCAAAAACAGCTGAATTAGCTGATCAGACCTGTATTAGGACGGTCGGGGCGTAGTCGTAATATTCTAATGAGCACGCTTGATTTCTGTCCAAGAAGACATTCGGCAATACACACAACAAAAATACAAAATAGCAGAGAAAATCGGGGCTGTACAACCATATGTACGAACCTACCAACACTTAATTTGAGAGTGTAGAAATTCCACAACCAGATCACCCACGTTCTCTGGCTTCACAGGTGGTGACAGAATGGTGGGTTTCAACATAGTGGGCTCTATTTTAATAAACCAAACGCAATGGTGAACGCAAGAGTAATCGCTTGGCGGTATCGCTCTGAGGGCGTGTCGGCGAGAAATTTGGTAATTTCATGACGGCAATCTTGGCGCACCTTATGGCGGTATTGCTAAAAGGCTGGGTTTAAATGTCCAAGGTGTGTCTCTATGGTAGCCAATCAAATTGTTGTTCTCATGCTTTAAAAAAAAGCCAGTTGGAACACAATCGCTCCATGCAATTTCATAATGAGCAACCCAAACGCACTGGACCGTCAACTTGGATGTGTGTATGATTCTACGTGGGAACATGCCTTGAAATGTTCATTTTAAAAGCTGATCCGATACTTGCCATTTATCTAACCCTATTAAACCGCTCAGCCAGTTGATTTCTCTTTGCTCTGGCTGTGATGGGGACCGCGACCACTGGTGCAGGTGGGGCAAGCTAATTTTGTCGCTCGGGTGGTGCGCGGATTTGTATGTGCGTGCAGTCGATAGCACCAAGCACCCCGGGGAACCCACACTTGAGAAAAAATGCGAGTTTTGACTTTCTACTGCATTCATTGTCCGTATAGTTGAGGAAGGACACCCGCTGAAAGTATCCCAGATAGCAAGCGAACGTTGAATCGACGTAGATTCAATGTGGAATTCCGACGTTGATTCAACATCAATTTGCTCATCGAGGTCACGTTTAATCAACGTCAGAATACCGACAAATATTGAATAATAATCTAAATTGATTATTTTTTCGCCCACAGTACACTCACTGCAATGAAGTTGTATTTTTATCAATTTTATTACGTGTTCAGTAATTAATGTCTAGGCCTACCAAATAGCTGGCAAAGCAATATGACGTTAGGCAAATTATTTAGGCTACAGTTACTGACATTATCGGCTACTAACTAGTTCAGTTAGCTAATGGAGTGAGTCAGTGATGGCGACAAACGTTACAACATTTAAACATCACGTTTAGCTATATTTAACCTTGATTATTCAATATTTGTCGGTATTCTGACGTTGATTCAACGTGATCTCGATGAGCAAATTGATGTTGAATCAACGTCGGCATTCCACATTGAATCTAAGTCGATTCAACGTTCGCTTGCTATCTGGGATATCCTTTCTGTGTATTGTGTAGTGGTAGGCTTATGATTCAACTGTGCCAATGTGTAATTTATATATTATAGGCTATTGGCCTACATGATCGCAAGTTTCTTGTAAGCTGTCCTGTTTTATTCTAGTAGTTTAAATTAAAATTAATTAATAATAATAATTATAGGCTATTTGTTCATTAAATGGAAGTGTAATGTTGGCATCACCTATAGACACTACATAGAACTACGTTGCCAAATTGCCAGAGTCTATTGCGTTGCCGCTAAGAGGTGGTTCTAGATGATCATAACGCAATGGGTTTTCGTTGGTTCAAATTGTCACTGCGCCAAAAGTATTTTAGAACACGCCCCAGACAGCGCCACCCATCCCACTGCAGCGCAAGCGAAAGGATGTTATGTTGAGAATTTGTTGATCCTAGCGGTATTGCTGAGAAACGCCATAGCGCCAGTTTTAAGACGTTGATGCTGTCAACAAGCTTGCGTTTGACTATACCGTCCCCTTGCGCTGGTTTGCGCCGGTTTGAAAATAGAGCCCAGTAAGTTCCCATGTAATAATAAACCACACTTCTTAACATTGTTATAACATTTGTTTCTTCCAATAAAGACATGAGTATTGCTGCTAGTTAGCTAGTTAGTTGACATTGGGCAGCTTGCATGTTGAATGCCATGGAATTGTTTGGTTGGTAACCCTGTCAACTAAAGCTCCGCCTCATTTCTGTGCGTTAAAAAAAAAATCAACTGCGCTGTACCCAGCACCGGCGAGCACAGCGATGAGAAGGCATATGTGACATCATTATCTTAACGTTAGTGCTACATGCCCAACATTAGCCAAGATATGCGTAACATTACTGAAAGTAGTAGCTAAATCCACAGGGCTAGTTAACACACTGGCCGTGTTCGAATAAGGTATTAATGCGGGAATGCATTCGTTTTGACAAATGCTGGTGGGAGGGACAAGCGACATCAGCCTTGTGATTGGTGTGGGATTAGTGACGTCACCATTCCCATTTATAGTACTGCCTTCAATCCAAAAACGAGGGTAAAAGTATCCAGTATCTCTGGAATTCAGAAAGTAATTATTTCCAATACAAGTATATGCATATTGTATGTCCACAAGACCCAAATTAACCTAATTAGAAGGCAATCACAAATATTTGTTCCCTGGGGCTTTAAGATTTGTTTTTTGCAGTGTATAATTAAAAGAAGCCGTGGCGACCTCTTTCCTACTGCTTGCTTTTCCATTTCCGTTTTCTTCCATTATTGAGGACATACGCTGAAACTGAAATAATAATTTTAAAAACAACCAGAACATGAATGATAATCTTGATGCAATGTTGCAAATTCAGGGCATGTTGATACATATTTCTGATGAAGGAGATGTTGTCATGTACATGTTAATTGCACATTTCATACCTTATTAGGAACAAAATCGTTTGCACATCTGACAGTTTAGACAGCAGGTGTACAGACACAAATCAGAAAATTAAACTCTATTAACTCTATTAAGCAACTTTATTAATTGTGGCTGACTTCTGTTTTGGTCATGTCTGTCCTTCATCAGAATCGTCTCATTTCAGAATTGCATCCTCTGAAAAGCTGTTAATTATTCTAAATAAGACCCCCTTAAGGCCAGAAGTAATTATGCATACCATGAAGAATAAATGTCCCATATTCACATTCAAGCACTTTAAATGAGCCAGATCCAGCAATGCTTAGATTTTTTGTAATTTGCTACAGGACAAACAATTCTGTTAGAGAGAGGTTACATTAGGCCGCTGCGGTGGTAGAGCGGTAAAGCATAGAATGGCCCTGGGCGAGTTGGAATCACGGTCAGGACCACGAGGAGTCACGCCCTGAAGAGGACGTGGCTTCCTCCTTCCTACTACCGGCTGACGGGGTTGTGTAGCGGTGATTCTCTAGCGGTTGCTACACCGGGGGAATTGAAATAGAATAGGGGTTCAATTGGCTACCAAATTGGGAGAAAAATTGGAAAAAATCAGAAACATTTAAAAAAAGAAGAGGTTACATTTTTAACTTATTAAATTATAAACCAAGAGGTGAAATCAGTGGCATCTTATTTGTGAGTGTGACACTAAGCCATTGGTGGAAAATGAAGTGTATCTTACCTATTTACTTTCTTGTTTTTTTCTTTCTCTTTTTTCTCTAAAGATGAAATGTAAACGGGTGACAATTGTATAAGACATTGCCTTGAATAATTTTTTGTTTGTCTCTGTTAGTCTGTATTTTGTTTACTAAAAAACGCAATAAGAATATTATTGGAAAAAAAGAAAATGAAGAGTTCAAGGACAAAGAAATTGGCAATGAAGTTTTAATTCGGAACAAATTGACCTTAACTAGCACCAGCCCATATTCGGGGCAGAAGTGGTTTAGTTTATTTGCATTCATTTATTTTTTAAGGTTAAATTTTCAATCAATCTGGTCACACAATATACCGCTGAAAGTGTTAAAATTCACAATTCTATAATCTCTATAAACTACAAACCCCAATTCCAAAAAAGTTGGAACAGTGTATAAAATGTAAATAAAAACAGAAAACAATGATTTGCAAATCCTTTTTGTATTCAATTGAAAACAGTACAAAGACAAGATATTTAATAAACTTGTCATGGGTATTTGCAGCCCCTGCTGTTTCTGCAGTCGTCTTTCTTTTTAGCATCGCCGGGACGCTCTATCGGATTTTTTCCACCTCCGTTCCGGTATTCGTATCTTGCCCAACAATTATTCTCTGCACCTGTTTTGCATTTCCTGTCAGCTATAAATACCTCAGGATTTCCGCACTTTGCTATGTTGACAATGAAGTCGGTAATGTTACGGTTCCGAGTATGAACTGGACTCAAATGCATGACTCAATACACAGGAAGTTCAATAACTCCAATTGCTTCGACCAGAATTCCTCCTGAAGCATAGGGAGAACAAGAATAGTCAGTTACGGTTCCGAATAGGAACTGGACTCAAGTGCACGACACCAAGCACAGGAAGTTCAATAACTCCAACAAATTATTGCTTCGACCAGAATTCCTCCTGAAGCATAGGGAGAACAAGAATAGACAGACAACCAGGGAATGAGTCCAGCAGGGGATCAGCAGGAACGGGGAGGCCAGGGACTGGTGGTGGTGGCAGGGATCCGGACAGGCTGAGCAGAGGAGGAGCAGGCAGCGGGAGACAGGGCAGAACAGAGTGGCAGGAACAGCTGCAGGTTAGCAGAGCTGGGGTCCCGGCTGGACGTGCACACAGCAGCAGGTTGAGCAGGAGGCACGCACCGCCGCCGGTTAGCAGAGCTGGAGCACCGGCTGCATGCACACACAGCAGCTGGTTGGCAGGAACAGCAGCACAAGCAGGATATACGAACAACTGCAGGCTGGTAAACTCAGAGCAGACAAAAGTTAGTACAGCGAGGCAGGACAGACTGAACAGCGTGTTTGCGCCGTTCCTGGCGAGAGCTGATCAAAGCTGGACAGAGCTGGAAATGGCGAGTTAACGCAGAATGCAAGACAAGGCTTTTAAAGTTGGCAAGACAGGACTAGATACAATGTATCCACGAGACAAGACCAGAGTGTTCCCACAAAGAGACTTAACAAACTGGCACAGGACAAAGAACACCGGGTGACTAAATACAAACATTAACAAGTATCAATTAGGTGTCGCGTGCGAATGTATGCGTGAGTGATTAACGGAGCAGAGAGTGTGTGGGATGCATGCGGAAGGGAGGAAAGGGATAGGCGGATAACGAGTAGTGGAACAGAGTGACACGAAAGGGAAAACCACGCCCAACCTGCAGCACGAGGGAAACAAACAGGAAAAAACAAACATGATACGAGAGGGAACAAGTAAAACACGGGACACAACAGGACAGGAGTGAGAACATCACAGGTAAGGTATAAGATTCGGTCGCTGCACTTCCGGTTCGTACGAAAAGTCCAGTTTAGAGTTAGGAGAAAGATTTATTTTAGTCTTTTTCTTTCCTTTCTCTCTTTATCCTTTGTACTCTTCTGCCAGTTACCTTTTTGTTCAGCTCGTTTTCACCTAGAGCTGTAGGTAACAGGTTCTAGTTTCATTTTCATTCTCTCGCCCGTTTATACAGGGTGTTCTTTTTGTTTTGTTTCACTACCTCTTGCTACGCCTAATTATTTAGTGCGTGAAGTTCTTTTGTTAGTTATTCTCGCTGTTTATCGATATCGCCTGAGTTTTTGGAGGTTGCTTTGTTTTGCCTTGTGCGAGGGAAGTTTTGCTCCCGATCCTGTGTTATCCCAGTCCTGGTGCGGCTACTTCCGCATTTTGTGGCGTATCTCTCTAGATACGCTTTTAGAAATCCTTGTCGGTCGCGTTTGGTTCTCTGAACCTTACACTCCCCCTTACAAAACTTTATTGTTTTTTGTAAATATACGCTTTCTACATTTGATGCCTGCAACACGTCCCAAAAAAATTGGGACAGGGGCATGTTTACCACTGTTACATCACCTTTCCTTTTAACAACACTCTTCAATCTTTTGGGAACTGAGGACACTAATTGTTGTAGTTTTGAAAGCGGAATTTTTTCACATTCTTGCTTGATATAAGACTTCAGCTGCTCAACAGTCCAGGGTTGTCGTATTTTGCACATCATAATGCGCCACATGTTTTAAATGGGAGACCGGTCTGGACTGCAGACAGGCCAGTCAAGCACCCGCACTCTCTGACTACGAAGCCATGCTGTTGCAACACATGCGGAATGTTGCTTGGCATTATCTTGCTGAACTAAGGGACGTCCCTGGAAAAGACATTGTCTAGATGGCAGCATATGTTGCTCCAAAATGCATATGTACCCTTCAGCATTAATGGTGCCTTCACAGATGTGCCAGTGCCATGGGCACTAACACACCCCCATACCATGACAGTCACTGGCTTTTGAACCTTGCTTTGGTAACAATCGGGATGGTCCTTTTCCTCAATGGCCTGGAGAACACGATGTCCATTATTTCCAAAAACAATTTAAAAGGTGGACTCGTCATACCACAGCACACTTTGCGTCAGTCCATCTCGGATGTTTGCATTTTACGATCCCAATGTTATAGTGACAATAGTTCCTTAAAGGGACTGCCAACTCAAATCGATGATTCAGCTTTTCAATGGTTAATTGTTGTCATCCTGGGGTGGAATAAACATAAACCAAATATCAGTACTAAGTGATTAAGATATGCCTTCCTTTTTTTCTTTTCTTTTTTTAACAATTGCCTGTAATTGATCAGGCAAGGTTTTGAGCAGGCGGGATTAAAATGGACTTCAGGATGTCATCAAAGTCCTATCAGCCAATGATTAACTATCCGGAAATTCTTTACGCCCTCACTTCACCAGAGCGTTGCAGCGAGGGATGCTTTACTACAATAGTAAATTACTTTCTTGTTCGATGTGTGCTTTCCTCTGGTTTGTCTTTCACAAATGTCATGGCAAAAGAAAAATTGTTTGCGTAGCTCGGAGCGTCGACTTTCGCGTATTTCAGTGAGGCATGTTTTGAAGCTAAATTCCGATTGACTTCTGAAAGGAGAAGGTTAGCTAATACGCCTGCTACGCTGTACCGGTAACGTTATTATTTGAAAGACGTGAGCCTCTGAGCTTAACGTTAGTATTATTATTTGAACAGATCTTATTTAGTTGAGTGGCTCAAACATATGGTACGGTTGCAACTTGCACCACGCGCTTTCTTTTTTAGGCTATTTAGCTATCGTTTGTTTTGCTAAACGGTGTTTGCATTTCCAAGTCTGCACATAACTTGCTTAGAGGCTCTTGGGCGTGGCCTGAATATTAACTAGCTTTCACGCCCACCCAGTCCTGAAAACTGCATAGTCGGCAGAAAGTGATTATTCAATCTTGATTTTTTTTCAGCTGTAGATGTTTTTAAAGGCTGAAATCTTGGTGGATGATTATTTTAATAATGAGGAGTAATGTCAAATAAAGAAAACCACTTTTTTAGCAGAGTTGGCAATCCCTTTAATTTGTACAATGACACAAAACGAGCAACTCCGTACGTTCTATGTGTTCTGGAATTCCACAGAGAGCTAATTCTGTATGCTTAACCTGGCAAACCAAAACAAAATAAATAAATATTTTAGGTGAGAAAAAACTTCCACTTCCTCTGTGCTTGAGCTTCTGTCATTTTGAGTAAATGTAAGTAATTCTAGATTAATTATCTTGGAAAACAAACCTTACAGAAGAGATCAGGATTATGTCTGTAGTCAAAGGGGATCAAGAACAGTAACTATTCTGTTTTCAGACTTGTGTTCAAAAAGGCCTTAACTCATTCAATGCCAGACTGTTCTGGAACACTAAGCCTCTGCAGTGTCAGCGTGAGTCCCTGCAGTGCCAAGCCAATACGGCTGAAACATGCTAAATTTGGATGCTGTCAATGTGTAAACCTCTAATAAAACACATATTTTACCTATTGAACAGATTTATTTGTTAATGAGGAACAGAAGAGATATAGGTTATAGCCATACCCACAGGTAATGGGCTGCAGTTATTTTTAAACATCCACTAGATGGCAGTGGTGGTTTATTCAGTTGTAAACTATGGAAGCTATTTCGTGCCACAATTCAAATATCAAACGACCACATTGTATAGTGAAAACTCAACACATTAATTAACAAAAGACCACATCGTATAGTTTAAACTCAACCCGTGAATTAACAAACCAGCACATCAAATCTGCCGTTTGTCAATCGATGTTTCCCGTTTGATGCCATGCTTTCATTCAATTCGACAGTTGCCTTTTCACTTTGAGATGTGTGCATTTACTTTTAAGCCTGACTTGCACCTGCCAATCAAAGGCTCCACCCCACCCACCCCATCAGTGAAATTGACGCTTGATCTTTGCGACTTTGTGACGGACTTTTCCGGTGAACTTGTTCAACTGTCCCAGCGTTGCCAGATAATGATAATTATCGTATTTGTAGCTACCATCATTTCGTCCTCTGTATGATCAATGATGCCAAAAAGTGCCAAAATGTAGCCTACGATAATTTTGTCATTTCACATACGATATATAAAGTTTCAAAGTTACCCCTGGCTGCAGATTCAGGATCAGTTTAGCTTTTTACTGTATAATGGTTAAAGTTTAAATTGGGGTTGGGAAATCTGATCCTAGATCTGCATGTGAGAGCAACTTCACCCCAGAGCTGTGTATTATGAAGGCGCACCCAATCAAAGTCGGTTAATTGTGCACATTCATCATTACTAGGCAATAAATTTGCCTGTTTCTAGGTGCGTGAAATATTTCTCCCTTGTGTGCTGCATTCATTCTCTGAAAAAGTAGGCTAGTATATAGTGTAAAAACACGTATTTTATAAGGTCATTGCTTAGACCAAAGATGCTAGATTTGGGCAAGCACATATTTACATGTATAGCCTAATGTTACTGTCTCTTTGATTGTACAATAATTTTCTTTAAAAATCTTTTTTACAAATTTAAGACCCTTGTACGATAATTTCATATTTCCCATCTGGCAACGCACCGTCCAAAATGTAGCCTATATATTTTTTTACGGTCTATGGGTATATTAGCTAGTTCAGTTATTGACAACTTGGCTATGAGTTACTGATATAATTACAGACTAAATTATCGGTTTATTACACCAAATACAGTCTGAAACAGCCACTGGCTATTTTGTTTTGTACAGAGTGGGAGATAATGGCTGACACCGAAGAAGAGTTTGAGTCTGTACAAACAACATTAAAGCCATTCGGCAAATTATTTCAACCGACACCGATTGCCCAACGCAGCCTTTGGAAGTTCACCCTCCCACCTCCGGTCATCTTGGTCCCCCCAATATTTATATTCCCAGATTCAGTCTTTCGCTATCTGGAGCTGAAGATCCCCGTGTCGGATATAACGTTAGCCTACATTTTTTTAAGTCTCATTACGAACTATTCGAAGACGAATGGAAGCGAGTGATATAAGGTGAGCAAATATACCGTTAACACATTATGAAAATACTATGTAACATTAGCTTGCTAGCTGACCATACAGCAGGTGGAAGAGGTTCCTCTCTAAGCTAGCTAACGTAACGTTACTCATGATGCTCCAAGACAAGTAGTCAGCTATCAAGCTAATCTTGCATAGCATTTTCATAATATAATTTCATACTGCGTTAACAGTATATTTGCTTACCTTGCTTGGCTTCAATGTTGTTTATAAAACACTGTGGCAAAGTGAGTGCCACCGCTCCAGAGAAGAGTCGCACACGTTAGTTTCAGTTTGTGGGTTTTTATTTGTCCCCCCCCCCCCAATCGGCTCTTTAAGCCTTTTTTCTCTGTGTGCTTCTCATTACATTACATTACATTCATTTAGCAGACGCTTTTATCCAAAGCGACGTACAGTAAGTGCATACAGACACATCATCAAGATCACTACAGAACAGACAAGACAAAGCACATCCTTCCCATAATGTAGCAGCTATCCCTAGTAATGAACGTTGACTGTAGTTCACAGTAAGCTGTGGGTAAATCAGCAATACTACACTTCTATTCTAAATACTATTATAAACTATGATAAACAGACAGGAAAACACAGGGAACTAGTAAACACAGGGAACTGATATTCCTAGGTTAGGATATCAGTCAAGGTGGCGTCTGAAGAGGTGTGTCTTCAGGCCTCGACGGAATGCAGGCAGGGCTGGAGTAGAACGTAGGGGAATGGGATGTTAATTCCACCACTGAGGAGCTAAGGTGGAAAAACTCTGCAGTCGCCCTGATGTGCTCTTTGAAGTCCAGCCGGTCGTCCAGGACCACCCCCAGGTTCCTTGCAGAGCGGGAGGCAGCCACCACGGTCCCGTCAACGGTGATGGAGAGGTCATGTAGTGGGGAGGTCTTGTATGGCATGAAGAGGAGCTCTGTCTTGTCAAGGTTGAGCTTCAGGTGATGGGTAGCCATCCACTCAGAGATGTCAGTCAGACAAGCAGATATCCTCTCCTTAACCTGTGGGGTAGAGGGAGGGAAAGAGAGGAAGAGTTGAGTATCATCACTATGGTATGAGAAGCCATGTGAATGAATTACTGAGCCAAGATACTTAGTATACATAGAGAACAGCAGAGGACCCAGTACAGATCCCTGCGGGATTCCTGTAGACAGGGGATGGGGAGCAGAGACGGAACCCTTCCAGGAGACTTGGTAGGATCTATCAGTGAGATACGATACAAACCAAGAGAGGGCAGTTCCAGAAATGCCCATCTCAGCGAGTGTGGAGATCAGGAGTTTGTGGTTGACCGTGTCGAATGCCGCAGACAGGTCAAGGAGAATCAGAACAGAGGAGAGAGAGGAGGCTCTAGCAGTGGTGAGTGCCTCCGTCACAGCCAGGAGAGCAGTTTCAGTGGAATGGCCGGTTCAGAAGCCGGACTGATGCGGGTCAAGCAGGTTGTTCTGGTGGAGAAAAACAGACAGTTGGTTAAGGACAGCACGTTCAATTGTTTTGGACAGGAAGGGCAAGAGAGATACAGGACGGTAGTTCCTGACATCAGTGGGATCCAAGCTAGGTTTTTTAAGGAGTGGGGTTACACGGACAGTTTTAAAGGCAGCAGGAACATGGCCACAGATTAGGGAGGTGTTAATAATGGGGGACAGATATGGAAGGAGCTCAGCAGATATAGACTGGAGGACTGCTGAAGGTATGGGGTCTAGTGGACAGGTGGTTGCGCGATGGTGCGTCACCAGCTCGAGCACATCTGAGTCCTCCAGAATCTTGAAGGATGACAGTGTAGCGATGGGTTCAGTATGGGGGATGTGGGGTGTCACCGGATGCGTGAAGGAGTTCCGGATCGCGGTCACCTTCCCCTCAAAGTGGGTCAGGAAGTCATCTGCAGAGAGGGAGGAGGGTCAAGGGGGTGGAGGGGGGGTGAGCAGGGAGGAGAAGGTGGAAAAGAGTTTACGTGGGTTAGATACACATGCATCAATTTTAGACTGGAAAAATGAAGTTTTAGCTGATGTGGTTGCAGCTGTGAAGGCTGCCACAAAGCACACTCGTATAGCTACACAGCAATCTCCCTCTCTTCTCCAGGTCGAACTCCCTTTTCCTCGCGGAAGTCTCTTTTTATCCTCCCAGGCTCACTGTCGAACAATCAAGGCAATTGATTAAGTGATTCAATCCACAACAATCATATGTCACCAATTGCCTGAATTCCGGCAGCTGTGCCGGTTCCACAAACCACCCGAGTTCACTCGCTCTCTTGCCAGCAGCGCCTAAAACCACGCCCCCCTACCACATACCCCCACCGCCCGACTTAGGCCGGGAAGCCATCTGGCCGATGACCAACCCCCCCCCCCCCCCCCCCCCCCACCGGGCGAGAGAGAAAGTCAGTCACCACCATCTGCGCTCCCGGCCTATGAACCACCTTGAAATTAAAAGGCTGCAAAGCCAGATACCAACAATGATTCGGGCGTTGGTATCCTTCATGCGGTGAAGCCATTGGAGGGAAGCATGGTCCGAGCAGTAGGTAATAACGGAGAGACTCGACCGCCCACCGAATGGCCAGACATTCTTTTTCTACCGTGCTGTACTTAGCTTCCCGCTGTGATAGCTTTCTGCTAATATACAGCACTGGTCGGTCGACCCCCTCCACCTGCTCAGTCAAAATGGCCCCCAGCTCTCTGTCCGATGCGTCTGTCTGCAAATTAAAAGGGAGAGAGAAATTAGGGGTGAATAAGTTTGAGTTTCCCACAAAGAGCTTCCTTTACCCGCTCAAACGCCTGCCTGCACTGGACCGGATCTGAGGCACCTTTCCAAGTCAAGTCGGTTAAGGGACTGGTCAGCTCTGAGTATATAAACCTCCTGTAGTAGCCGGCCAGTCCCAAAAACCTCATCACCTTTTTTTTTGTCTTGGGTCGGGGACAGGTCACAATCGCTGCAGTTTTGTCCATGAGAGGCCACACCTGTCCACTTCCCAAGTGGTACCCCAAATACCGTACCTCCGCTCGGCCAATTGCACACTTCTTTGGGTTAGCCGTGAGCCCCGCCTGTCTCAGGGACTCGAGCACCGCCCCCACATGCCGCACATGCTGAGCCCAGCTGCTGCTGTGGATGATGATGTCGTCCAGATAGGCTGCAGCAAAAACAACATGCGGATGCAGCACCCTGTCCATCAGACTTTGAAATGTGGCAGGGGCCCCGAATAACCCAAACGGAAGTGTCCGGAATTGGTACAATCTGTCCGGAGCGGAGAAAGCCGTTTTTTCCTTGGACTCTGGAGACAAGGGAATTTATTTTTATGTTCCGGCAGTCTATAGGGCCGTGAACGCACTATCACGCCCGGGGTTGTCTCAATGTGGTGGTTTATGAGGTTAGTGCGACCTGGCAGAGGGGAAAACATCCGCAAACCGCTTTTGCACAAGGCAAGATCCGCTCTCTGATTCGGTAAGAGATGGCTATCTGAAAGGGGTGAGGTTTGATTGGTAGAATTTGGTACCTCTGGCCCCAGCTCATCTCTTTCCTGATTTACCGTAACCAGGGAGACTGGTACCACCTCTTTCCATGCTTTTAATAGATTGAGATGATAAATCTGTTTCGCCCCCTCTCTATCAGATCGCTCCACCTCATAATCGACTTCCCCCACTCGTCGTGTGACCACAAAGGGTCCTTGCCACTTGGCGAGTAATTTTGTGCTGGAAGTCGGGAGCAATACCAGGACTTTATCTCCTGGTGAAAATTGCCATAGCTTAGTTCCTTTACTGTAGTGCCTCTGCTGACGTTCCTGAGCCTCGAGCAAATTCTCCTGTGACAATCTACCCAGTGTATGGAGTTTTGCTCGCAGGTCCATATCGTATTGAATTTAGTTTTTACTGGGACTTGGACCCTCCTCCCAGCTTTCTTTAACTAGGTCCAAGACACCCCGTGGTTTCCTACCGAACAACAATTCAAAGGGAGAAAATCCCGTGGAGGCCTGGGGAACCTCTCGCACTGCGAACAATAGAGGAACTAACCACTTATCCCAATTTCGGCTATCATCGTGTACAAACTTTTGAATCATAGATTTCAGTCCTATTAAAACGCTCAATGAGCCCATCCGTTTGCGGATGGTACACGCTGGTTTTACTGGACTGAACACCCAATAATTCATACAATTCGCGTAATGTGCGTGACATAAACGAAGTGCCTTGATCCATCAGAATCTCTTTTGGGATTCCGACACGGGAGATTATCTGGAACAATGCCTGCGCAACACTCTTGGCTGAGATATTACGTAACGGCACTGCTTCGGGATACCGGGTTGCATAATCCACGAGAACTAATACAAAACGGTATCCCTGCATGCTCCTGTCAAATGGCCTGATGAGGTCCATGCCCACTCTATCAAAAGGCACGTCAATCAACGGTAGAGGGCGCAACGGCGCTTTTGGGATGGCCGGGGAATTCACTAGCTGACAGTCTGGACAAGACGCACACCACCGACGTACGTCTGCCCAAATGCCCGGCTAATAAAAACAGGCCATTATCCGGGTTAGTGTTTTTTCATACCCTAAATGACCAGCCATGGGGTTGTAATGAGCCGCCTGGAAAATCATTTCCCGGCGGCTTTTAGGTACCAACAACTGGGGCGTTTCCTCACCTTTCTGAGTGTCTCTATACAATCTGTCCTTAATAATTACAAAATATGGGTGAGAGCGTGCAGCGTCCGGGTGCACCAGCTGACTATCAACATATATCACCTGGTCAAAGGCGAAGCGTGTAGTCACGAGACTGAGTGAGTGGGAAATCCTCCACGGGGTGGAATACCGGCACCTGGGGAGTCTCTACCGGAGGCTCTCCCGATGCCGCCCCCCCTCGGCAGTGTCGGACGACCCCGCGTCACCACTGTCAACTGCACACACCTCACACTTCCCTAGCGGTCATCATCGCACCCCCATCAGCTTCTCAGCTACCTGTTTAAACCCCTTCCAATCTGTGCCCAAAATCAGAGGGTGCGAGAGGCGGGAGCTAACTGCAGCCTCTAGAATATGCTTTTTATCAATGATGTGAATTTCCACTGGTACTATAGGGTATTTGTGTACGTCCCCATGCACACACCTAATAGCCACCCAATGTGCCGCCAGCAAAGCCTCTGGTCGAACCAGGCTCTGTTGGATCATGGTCTGTATAGTCCCTGAGTCCAACAGCGCTCAGTGTTCACTCCCTTGCACCCTTACCGGAATGCAGTACACCCCATCTGGATCGGGAGCGGAGGTGGGCGGGCTGACAACACGGACCACCTGCCCCACCTCCATGAGTGGACAATCGTGGCGCATGTGGCCCGGCTGTCTGCACCGCCAACACCCCGGTCCAGCTGTCTGAGGAGCTCCCTGAGGGCCGGACTGCACCACCACTGAGCCTGAGTGGGGAGAAGGTGGAGAAAAAACAGGGGGATTAACCAGAGAGAAGTCGCCGTTTTGGTGACAGGAAACTGGAGAGGGAAGGGAACGAGGGGGCAACCCCGCGATGAACCGCTCCAGGACCACCTGCTCCACTACTCCAGCAGCAGAGCAGATTTCCGGCCAGAGCCAGCGCCTCGCCATGTCCGTAAGCCGCTGGGCGTACGCAAACGGTCGGTCTTCTTCCGTCAGGGTGGTCTCCCGAAAGCGCCGTCTGTGGTCTTCCGGGCTGAATCCCATTCGGTCGAGGACCGCCTTCTTGACGTTCTGATAGTCCGCCCTAGCGGCTGGCGGCAGGCTATGCGCAGCTTGCTGCGCCTCCCCTGATAAGAGGGGCAGGAGACGTATGGACCACTCTTCCAGTGGCCACCTGCACGTCTCCGCTGCCACCTTGAATGCCTCAAGGAAAGCTTGAGCATCGTCGTCCACGGTCATCTTCGGGATGTGGAATTTTTGGGACGAGACGCTCCGCCTTCCCCGAGAGTCTAAAACGCCGGAAGCAGCCAGCTGTAGCAGCGCCTGGGTCTGGAGGCTAGACTGCACATGCGGGGCTTCCATCTGCTCTGCATGAACAGCGGACTGTCGCTCCTGAATGGCAGCTATGCCCTCCAGCATCTTTCCCAGCGCTACTATCGTTGAGGACTGCTCCAGCTGTTCCTGGCTGCGATCCATCCTCGTTTTTTTTTTTTTTTTTTCTTCAACTCTTCTCTCTTCTCTTCCCCCCGTACGGGCCATTGTGGCAAAGTGAGTGCCACCGCTCCAGAGAAGAGTCGCACACGTTAGTTTCAGTTTATGGGTTTTCATTTGTTTTCGCCCCCCCACAATCGGCTCTTTAAGCCTTTTTTCTCCGTGTGCTTCTCGCACAAAGCATACTCGTATAGCTACACAGCAATCTCCCTCGCTTCTCCAGGTCGAACTCCCTTTCCTCGCGTAAGTCTCCTTTTATCCTCCCAGGCTCACTGTCGAACAATCAAGGCAATTGGTTAAGTGATTCATACGTCACCAATTGCCTGAATTCCGGCAGCTGTGCCGGTTCCACAAACCACCTGAGTTCACTCTCTCTCTTGCCGGCAGCGCCTAAAACCACACCCCCCTACCACAAACACATTCTGTGATAACACCAGACTCAAAAACTCTTCATTGTAAGCCATCATCTCTCCCATTCTCTCCTCCAGCAACCACTCAACTCAAAACAAAACAAAATTTTCAATGGCTGCTCTAGACTGTATTTGGTGTAACTTCAATAAAACGATAATTTCGTCCAGAATTATATCACGGTAACTCATCGCCAAGTTGTCAATAACTTAACTAGCTAAAAAAATAAGTTTCGGTTGGATGTGCAGATTCACCGGAAAAGTTGCGAAGATCGATTTCACTGATGGGGTGGGTGGGGGTGGAGCCTTTGATTGGCAGGTGCAAGTCAGGCTTTAAAGTAAATGCACACACCTCAAAGTGAAAAGGCAACTGTCAAATTAAATGAAAGCATGGCATCAAACGGGAAACTGCGAAGCATCGAATGACAAACGGCAAAGATTTGATGTGGTGGTTTGTTAATTCGTGTTGAGTTTTCACTATACGGTCTTTTGTTAATTCACTTGTTCAGGTTCCACTGTACGGTGTGGTCATTTAGAATTCACAGGTTGAGTATTCACTATACAATGTGGTATTTTGTTATTTCATGTGTTGAGATTTAAATATATGATGTGGTATTTTGTTAATTAATGTGTTAAGTTTTCACTATAAGATGTAGTCGTTTGATATTTGAATTGTGGCACGAAATAGCTTCCATAGTAAACACACTGTTAGAACAAAGTCAATCAACATTGATGGTAATATAAATAAATGATAGTCACTGCTTCTCAGTTTGGTTAACAGGATTCTTACATTGGTGCTACGTATATAAAAGTGAAAACAATTTTCCATAAAAATCATCTCTTGAATATCTATCAATATGTAAAAATGAACAATAAATATAACCTCTGGTCATAGTGAAGAATTGCTTCGTATTTCTCAATTACACTTTTGTTCATTTCCGGTACTTGCAATTACGTTCGAGGAATAAGAGGGTCTTGAATCGGTTCCGTGATGAAAGACAGTAGCTATAGCTTCTTTATTAGCATGGTGTTTATGTCAGCTTCCAATCTAACATGACTTACACAGTAACATGGCACAACTTAAGTACAATCTCTAAACAAAAGGGGGCTAGCCAGGAGGAAAGGCTTCATGTGAGAATTCACTCTTTCCCTGGTTCCATTTCCTGGCTAGATCAATGACTCTTCACACATTATAATTTCTATTCACCCAAGGTTGCTTATCAATGACTCTTGGGCACCTAAGTCTTGGGGGAGAGCTTGCATTTGAAAGGGTACTTAACCCCTGGACTGAATCAGGATGGGTGTGGGGACTTATAATCTATTTAACTCTGATATTACTATAAAAACATTAAAATCCAACAATAGTTATGTAAAAAATAAACAATAAACAATCATTGGTCATTTGTATAAAAATCAGCTGTCCACGTGAGTTGCATTGTATCAACAGTTTCAATAGAAACGGTTATCCTAAGGCAAAAAGTCACATAAAATCTGTGGTGTGAGGGACTAATTGAAAAAAAAGAAATCAACAAAACCATGACCACTGGAGGAGATAGGGGAAATAACTGGACAGAAGTGTAAATCGGATAATTATTAAATATAAGGTGGGAAAGGGATATTATAAAACACATTGATGTCTGAGTCCGTGACTCAAATGTTTACTAGACGTTCGTGGAATGACTGAAAGCTAGGGGAATAAAGTGAGCAAAACAAAAAAGAAAGTTTTGTAATACCAATCACATTACACCGGAGGCATCCCTTATGCCAATTTACTTTTGATACTGTGTAATTTACTCCCGCTGCGGAGAGATACAGCGATGATCAAGTGTTTTTGTTCATTTTCACCCACTGCTGAGAAAGTAGCCTAGCAGTAGTTTGTTATATTACCCACTTGATTGTGTTCAATCTCTTTATATTCTTGGTCAATGGAGCAGAAAAATGTTGGTACAAATGGACCGGGATGCGTTATTCCCACGCCCCTATGTTCATTTAGGTGGTCAGTTGTTCTAGAGATAAATTTTAAAACATAGGCTAAGTGTAACTCAGAATATTGTCATCTAGAACCATGTAAAAAATAAAAAAAGAAGGAAAATCCAGGTAAAAGGAGCAAAAAGAACATCAGTGTAATACGTCATTGTTTCGCTTTTCCCGGCTCAAATCCAGAATTATTTACCGGTATAGCAGTTTAGAGATGGCTGTGGTCAATGTAAGTCGCCCTTGGTACTTTAGAACATTGACATATCTGTCTACGTTTTTATCAAACGTTCATATTTTTGTCAACTTGTGTCACTCGCGTCACTGAATGGGTTATTGGCTGCTGATTGAAAGGAAACCACAAATACCTACAGACAACTGTGGGCCCCCAGGACTGAAGTTTGATACCCCTGTGTTAAGGAATGGAATTGAATTATTAAACCGTACGCTATGACATTGTGTGCTCAAACAATGGGAGTGATCCTTTGGACAGTCACAGAGTGGTCAAGGTGGATAGTCTGATATGCATGAGCTCAGCTGAAGGATTGTTTATTAATGGACAGACTTTTATTTGCGCAGAAAAGGGAATATGTACTGCCATTCAGACCTATTAAACTGACGGTACACTGAACATGTTTCATTTGACCCTGCTCGGCTTGACAGCGAAGGCACTTCTCTCTTGAATTCCTTTGTTTTTTGCCAGTATACTTTGCAATTCTAATTCCCACCATGGCGCTGAAATGAAAATGATAATTAGAGTAGCTGATTTGCATGAAGGCCATTTGATATTCCAATGCCAGGGGTCATTAATCATGTCTGTTTGCATTCATCTGTTTGAGACGCAGTGTAAGAATACAGAGCCCAGACACTGTTAAGGGGAGTACACACAGAATCATATTTTGGATGAATTTTCACTGTCCTCTAAGTGACACAAACCAAATTAAAAAGAAGGCAAGCACATTTCTGAGGGACCATACATAGATTTGCATGGATGAAAATTGAGTAATGTGAATTGCAGCAACAATCCTAGTCATCCCACCCAACATTTCCACTGGCAATAGAGTACAAGCTGTTTTTTTGTTTTTTTTGCACTCAGGCAATTTTATTGATTTATATGACTGTGGTTCTTTGGGGGAAGAGGGAAAAACACTCAGAAGTAATCTTCAGAGACATTTTTAAGTCCTATTTGATATTCTCTGATGAGGTCTTTGCCTTTGAGAGATGCATATTTCTATTTCACTTTCTTTTACCCATTCATCTACAGAGTGAGGAAATAATGCATGACGCATGCCATGCGAGCATGAAATGTACAACACTTTAAAGTGTGTACCCAGCATTGTGAGCATGAGTAACAGGTTTATACCTCCCGAGTTACAGAATATAATTTAAATGAAAGTTCTCATTTTCAAAAGGCAACATTTTGTAGGTTTGCTTAGTCTGTTTTGTATTCATTTTTCTGTACAAATAGCAATAGCAAGCTCTGCATCTTACAGGTATGCAGTTTCATTAAAGGGTTTGCATGGTGTAGTGAAGTTTGGTCACTTTTATTCAGAATTAATTAAGTTCAACACTCAATTAGAATTCTATACGTCAGTAGACCCCAACTTAGTGAAATAACATAGACACGACAATGGGTTGGAAAAATGACAGATGTTTTATTGGCTACAACTATGAATATGTGAATAATAGAAACAATGATTGATATAACATTCTATGACTTAATCTTAATCAGAGGAAATTATAATTATGCGACGGCTAAATATAGAAGCTAACAGTCCTACCATTAACAAAGGTTAGTTTGTGTTATGGGTTAATGACATGCTAAACTATATTTTGTGGTTAGCATGTTTTATCAGTCTCATACATATAAAGTTTTAACGGTGTAAAACTATAAGGTCAGGGAAATAGTTTATTCCCGACCGAAACGTGCATAGCAAAACAAAATACAAACAACAGTAGGAACCAGCAGTAAAATGACCTCAACAGGGTATTACAGGTTTTAGCCTATAAATTCATGTCAGTGCTAAATAAAATGCGTTTCAATACTTAACGGTAACAAAGGGAGGCCAGTCCCGATTCCATAAGTGATGTCAGCTCATCAGCTGGTCCAAGGTCCCGGCAGGTGCATGGACTCCTGGAGACTTCTTCACCGAAGTCGGGTTGCGACAGGTTTCCAGTCAGGTCAACGTGGACGTGCACAGATCTCCACTTGGGTCTGGCTGCAAGGGAGACAGTAGAGGAACAGTTCGAAGAAACATGTCCTCAAAACAGCTGTTGAGAATAAACCAGCTTGGGTTATTCTGTGGACAGTGGCAGGTCAACTCTGTCTTGGCGATCAGGCGAAATGTGGGTTGGGAAACACAGAAGTCTGTCAGGGTTTCAGTGGTGCATCTGGTAGGCGTAAGACAGCGTCTTTACCATCAGAGCCGTCCGGGTGCGTCTGGTCGGGGTAAGGCTGCGCCTTTCCCATCAGAGCAAAGTTGGTAAAGTTCCATGGGTTTTTATGGTCAAAATTCCTTTGATCCAAATTGGTAGATGGCTTTAGGGCACCCATGCATTTGATTGGCTCATTTCCTTGGAACCACCAATAAACATAGATGGATCAGCCATTTCCAATCACCTCAGGGTGTGCGTGTTAAATTGGGGTCCCCCCTCTCCTTCTCAAAAGAGGGGGGAGTTCCTGCCAAACCCGGTGCCTGATCGATCAAGCAGTCTGTGTTCATCTCAGAGTCACATGAAGAATTTGGAGTCACGCCTCAGCCTGATTGTGCCTCAGTTGATCAGGAGTATTAATCATGAACGACTCCGCAGGGGGCCCAGTCTCATGATCAGAAAGCCAGAGTCTCAAAATGTCCCTGTATAACCATTACAACGGTATAACAATGGTAATTGAAAATCAATTTTAGGGGAAACCCTTTCCAGTGCTAAAGGGATAGTTCACCCATTTTGAAGAATTTTCTATTGTTTTACTTACCCCTGAAACTAAGGCTGTAGTGATTCTGTCCTGGTCCCACCGTTGTAGCTATCCTGAATTGGAGCAATGCATATTGTCATTGGATGTAACTTTCACCCGGCTAACTTGCTTTAAAAATAACCGCCTAAATCCACTCAAATAAGGTTTAACAACAGCTTTACAAGTGTCGTTGTTGCACACATGATTACCGAGTGCACAAGGATGATATTTTCACTCAAATTACTGTAAATGATTATGTTGTTTCAGCCTCTGCTTAGATTTATGAACATCCGATAAAAGAGCCAGTAACTTTTACTATCACTCCGCGTGAGAATAGAGGCCAGGGTCACATTGCGATACGGAAGTGGAAGATAGATTGCTAGCGTTTGGTCTGCCTGTAAACAAAGGAGAAGCAGCTAGCGTTTGTTTTCTTAGCGAAATGTCTGATAATGAAGAAGATGAAATGGGGGTGGAATTTGTAGTTGAACCATACTTGTAAGTTTAAAATGGACTTCGTCTGAGATATGACAGCCATAAGGATTGATAGATTGCTTGTGAGTTATCGCACGGAGTGATACTAAAAAGGTACCGGCTCTCTTACCGGATGTTCATAAATCTAAACAGGCTGAAATGACATTAAAAAAAATATCATCCTTGAGCATTCGGTAATCATATGTTCATTTTTGTTTCCAACAACGACAAAAAAGTTGTTGTAAAACCTTATCTGAGTGGATTTAGGCAGTTATTTTTAAAGCAAGTTAGCCGGGGGGAAATTATATCCAATGGCAAGATGCTAATGGTTAGCATTGCTCCAATTCAGGATAGCTACAACGGTGAGACCAGGACAGCATCACTACAGCCTTACATACCATTTTGGGGTAAGTAAAACAATATCAAATTCTTCAAAATGGGTGAACTATCCCTTCAAATGTTATTTTTTATAATAGACTGATGTCACATTCAATAACAAAGTCGGGGTTCAATCCAGTTCATTTCAGGAAATTACCTAAATCAGTTAATTAACTGAAAAATCCCATAGAAACTTATGTGCATCATTCATTCATGAACTGGATTTCAATTCATTTCTTAAATTGAAATGGAATTTACCCCAACCCTGTCCAAACACGCAAAACCATCACTCTGTTGCCAGATATGGAGTAGATGTGGATGGATCACTTTAAGGGTTGTTTCTCCTGACTTTTTTCCCCATAGAGTTCTATAGGAAAATGAGTCCGGAGAAATAACCCTTGCAGTGATCCATCCACATCTACTCCATATCTGGCAACAGAGTGATGGTTTGGGGCTCATTTGATAGCTCAGACCCTTGATAACTTACAGCCATTTAGCCAGCCATGTGTTCCATACTGTACCAGTGTAATTTACAGATGAATCTAGTCTCACCCCCCAATTTCCATAGAGATCCATTCAAATGCAGAGAGGTTATAGTATCGCTTGTAACAGTACCTGAAAATAAGATATCGACAGTTTTTTGATGTTGATGGTCACAGACTTCAGGAAGTAACAGCATGTAAAGGATATGCGACCAAATATGAAATATGATACTTTAAAAATACGTTAAAGCAAAGGCTATGAATACTTATGTAAATGAGAAATTTTATTTTTTTATTTTTAATAAATTTGCAAAAATCTCAAAACTTTTTTCACATTGTCATTATGAGGTGTTGTGTGTAGAATTTTGAGGGAAAAAATGAATTTAATCAATTTTGGAATAAGGCTGTAACAGAACAAAATGTGGAAAAAGTGAAGCGCTGTGAATACTTTCCGGATGCACTGTATCTGTTTAACTGGTGTAAATTTCAGAAAAAGTTTTAACTGTCCACATGGTGATCCATTGACAAGACAGACGGTTGTGTTTTTGACTTTTTTTCACCCGGACCCAATTTTGGATGGATGTCATCCCTTTAATTAATTGATTAGCCTGTACTTGCTTGTGACCATAGACATACACCTATAGATAATACATCTGTGATATGGGATGTATATGTCCACTCGTATGGGCACAGGGTGACCTCGAAAATCACCAAAAACATGTGCGACTGAACAAAGTGGCTGCTTTGGGTGCATATAACTTGAAAAGGGAAGGGGGTGCAAGTAATCTGACATATTCTTACTATTTGGACGAAAGTAAGTTAGGATACCAAGTTTCAGCTCTATAGCTGTTACCAATCCCAAGTTATAAGCTTCCAAATTCGGAAAAAAATCACATTTGCGCGTTTTCACGACTCGCGAGCGCAAAAGAGGTTTTGAGCAAATTTCAGGAGGCCATATCTCGGAAACGACGTGTCGTATGAGGCAAATTTTTTGTTCATTTTCATAGAATTGATTATTATGATGGAGTTTCATCAAAATCTGAGAGGGTCATGCAGGGACCACTGGTTGATTTGACACGGAATGACCCTTATGAGTTCCTGGTCATTCCTGACAGTGCTGTTTACAAAATAAATGCGGTTAAATTTCGTTAAAAGCACCTGCAACAGCTGAGAATAAGCGACCAATGGCTTCCGTCTCACCTTAGAAAACGCCAAATTAGCCTGCTTGTTTAACGAATTTCGTTTGATTATGCAATGAACTCATGTTCAAGCTTCATCCGAAGTTCATTAGGCTACCTGCATTCTAATTTTGATTAATAACATAAATAACGTTAATGATGACACTAAATACAATAAAGCTGTCAGGTTGGCAACCCATAGGTTCAGCATATTTTCCCTTGTTTTATAATGTCCTGCTTATGGAAATGTGACCAACCTGTTTTACTGGCAGCGTAATGCTTTAAAACGATCCACTTTCCCAGGAAGACCGTGAAAAGTGTGATTTACAGCAGGGGGAAACAGACCTGCTCCTGTAAAGCGCACATGCAGATAATGGCATTAAAATTAATTGTAAATTAATTGTGTAAGGTGCTGCAAATTTGTTTTTGTTTCTAATTTGACGCTTAGTTCTCTTTAGAATCTTTTGTTCCGTTATGGAATAACAGGTGAAATCAGTGAGGTTTTAATAAGCTGAGAGTATGGAAACCTTGTCACTGTAATTTAAAAAATATGAAGGACGAAGAATAGCTAAGGTTACAATTCAGTTAACAATTCAGTTTTTTTAACCATAGGCTATTGAAAAAACCTTATGCACAGCGAATCCGCTGTAGCCTAGGCTATTTGAAAAACAATAAATGCAATATTCACTGGACAAGGTTTTGAACTTTTTTCAGTCACAACCATTCTATTTACTTACAGGCTCTATTCCTAGATAAACAGAGCTGTATTGTAATGACATCTGAAGCGCATTTTCAGAACTCAAATGTCCGTCTATTTCAGTGCGCATGTTTTCCATTGAATGACAATTCACGCATTAGCTGTAAATGACAATTCACGCATTAGGCTTGATATAGGTGTTATCAGCTCCTTTTTAATGGATAGCCATTTTCCCGTACCATCGCACATCGCCTGGATTTTGATGGAGTGAGCTGAGGGACAGGTATGTGGTCTTTCACCTATGGACCCTTTTATTATTATGCATTTTTTTATATAGCCTACACAATAATAATATTTCACATTGTAATCTTGATATTTTAGTCATGCTTGTGCGCGCCCCTGTGTGTAACAGACAGGAGGGTATGCACGTTGTGCACATGCCTATGTAGACGCACTTATATGTGCCGTTAAAATAACATGTAAACAACTGCGACATGACTTTAGACCAGGTTTGTGGTGGTTCTAGTGCAAGTGCTTTCTGCTGGCTCAAGATAGCAATACGCCAAAAATAATCCTGGCCACTCCTCATCTTAAGACCAACACGCCCAGTTCACTTGCAACGGGCGCAAGAATACATGGTATTTAAACAACGTGAACGCAAGGTGTTATAATGAACCACGCGCTGAGTGTAAGATAGCAAAGACACTTGCGTTTCGGTTAGCGCCGCTTAGCACCGGGTGTAAGATAGGGCCCCCAAATGTCCTGGAGATCCATTGTCCATGCCTGGATTGAGGTCTTTCGCTGTACAGTTCTGCATTAGCCTTTAACCACAGTTTCTTCATTCTTTACTAGAACTCTGCAGGACTTTCACTAGTCTTTTCATGTTTTGAGAAATGTATCAATGTTCATCTAATATTCTATTTTGACAACCTGTTCATCTAACACAATTTGCAGTTTAAAAATAAATACAGATGCATATAAAATACACTGCCCGGCCAAAAAAAAAGTCGCCATTGCACCCGTCATGCATAGTGCCCACTGTACAAGCCTCTGGAGGCAGTGTTATGATCTGGGGTTGCTTCAGTTGGTCAGGTCTAGGCTCAGCAACATTATGCAGCAATAAAATGAAGTCAGCGAAGTACCTGAATGTACTGAATGACCAGGTTATCCCATCAATGGGCATATGCCAGGATGACAATGCCAAGATTCATCGGGCTCAAATTGTGAAAGAGGTTCAGGGAGCATGAGGAATCATTTTCACACATGAATTAGCCACCAGATTCCTGACCTTAACCCCATTGAAAGTCTTTGGGATGTGCTGGAGAACACTTTACGGAGTGGTTCGACTCTCCTGTCGTCAATACAAGATCTCAGCCAAAAACCTATGCTACTCTGGATGGAAATAAATGTTGTGACATTGCATAAGGTTGTCGAAACAATGCCACAACAAATGCACGCCGTAATCAAAGCTAAAGGCAGTCCAACGAAATATTAGAGTGTGCGACTGTTTTTTTGGCCGGGCAGTGTAGTTTAGAAAGTATAACTGTAAAAATGGATAGGTGAAGGCCCAGATGTTCACTTATACATTATGGCAGTATTGTCCTCAGTTCAGTCTTCTCTGATCTCATTTATGTGCAATTTATGCTGCACTTACCTTTCCTGAGATTGTGTGCTGACCATACATGTCATACTCATTATTTATGTGCATACTCTAATTTGATCTCTTGCTTATATCTACTTCAAAGTTGACCAAATGTGATTACACAAATAACATCAAATCACCTAATTCAGTTACCAATTTCACCATAACTGTTGGTGAGACATAATAAGAGTTATATACACATACTGTATATATATATATATTTTTTAAAATATTGCCACCCAACATGGGGCTGAACATATCCAAGTCCCATCCTAATTTCGAATGTCCAACTATTTGCAACTGCAGCCACGTTCAAGCAGTAGACATCCGCAGTTTTCCTCAAAACACCAGCCCGCTTGTTTTCACACTGCAGTCCCGAAACACATAGAATTGCATGGGAGGAAGTCTTTCATATTCGGCTTTGGCATGCAGTCCACTGGCACCCGATCAACCAGCGGGGGTCACTAGAGAGCAATAAAGTGCAGACCCTCACCAACGGAACCCTCCTGTACCCTGGGCGATACAATCACCAACAGTATGTCACCCTATGGAGCTGGCTTTTAACTTAAAGTAGTAAAGTAGCTTTTACTCCATAAAATAATTGTATAAAGTCACATGCTGTGTTCAATGGAAAACATTATTATAAATAAGTAAATTCTAATTCACAAACCTCAGGGTTTTCTTCAGTTCCAGTTCCAGTAGAGTGGTTCTCAAACTTGGTCCTGGGGCCCTCCTGTGTATGCTGGTTTTCATTCCAACCACAATTGCGATCCGAGAATTTTAACAAGCTGTTAATTTTTCTTAATTGCACTTTTCATGTTTTCATGGATTATTTACCCTCTTTTTTATTATGTCAGAAAATAGCTATGAAAACTGAGCAAATGAAAGGCAGAGGTGAAGCAATAGGCTCCTAATTGGTGAAGGTGTGGACACATGGCCATGAAAACTAACCATTTGGTTGATAATGAACAATTCAAAGACAACACAAATTGATGAGCCAAACTTGCATTGTGTTAATAATAATAATAAGTTTAAGGAAACAAAATTATGAAAGATCAACGACCTAATTAGGAGCATATCTTTAATTTGATCAGTTATAACATTTTGTTAACTCTTTTATGTAGTTGTTTGCAATATAGCACAATAAGCAAAGTTGTGAACATCGGACATTTATTCTACATGGCATGCATAGCTATTTTCTGACATAATTTGGCTTAAGAGGGTAAATTCTCCATCAAAACATGAAAAGTGAAATGAAGGCAAATTAGCAGCTTGTTAAAATTCTCAGATCGCAATTGTGGTTGGAACAAAAACCGGCATACACATGGGGCCCCAGGACCGAGTTTGAGAACCAATGCAGTAGATTATGAGGTCATGCACATTTTTATTACGAGTTTCAAAGATTTTATTTTCAGAAAAGTGAGGCAAGTATGAAAGAAAAACTCCTGCATACTTGCCTCACTCCATCTATATTTAAATAGGCTTTAGACTTTTTAGCCATAGTTGAGGGACATGGGTGGGTGGCTGATTGTGGCAAGATCGAGTGCCACCCTCGCGGAAGAACAGGCAGTACACAGGAGTTGTAATTTCAATAGACACTTTATTTGTCCTTTGGGATATTCGCTGGCTACAGTACTATCGGACACTTCTCCGTCCTCTCCCGTCATCGGCCAGCCCCCTTTCATCTCCTGCTTTAAAGCCCAGGCTCACTGTCAAAGCAATCAGGCAACAATCCAACAATCATTCAATTGTTAATTATCGTGTTGTCCTGACTAACTCATGACAGCTGTGGTTCCGGGTCCGAGAGCAGCTCCGCTCACTCTCTCTCTGCAAGCAGAGGCTAACCACGCCCACCCTGCCACACTGACGTAAGCCTTAGTCCTGGTAGACTGAGCTGCCAGTGCTGTCACTGGATTATGCATGGTATCTGTGTTCAATCTGGTATGGTGACTGTCTCAGAGCTGGCCTCATGACTGTGTTGGCCCTTTACCTTTGTTCTTCTAACTATGTTGCCATAGACTTATTTTGCCAGGTTTTTCCCTTATTGCACAGGCACCGTTATTTCTCCTGCTCGGCTCACCAACATGTGTGAGCTGCCTAATGATTATATTTCTCTCCTCTTTTACCTGCTTTGGCACCTGCCCGGAGCAGTAGCCATAAGACCGACTGAACACCCTACTCCAGACGCAGTTGGTTCAGCTCCAGTTCCACGCCTGCCCCCTGTCTGACAGTACCACCCGTTGGCCTTCCAGCTCATCTCTCGTCATGAATAGAGTCATCCTTGCCTGGATTCAATTACATATTGTCATTGACATTTATGTACTGTCATTTTCCTGTTTATTACATCATGAATAGAGTCATCCTAGCCCAGCCTAAATTACATGTTGGCATTGACATTTATTTACTGTCATTTTCCTGTTTATTATACATGTATTATGTAATCAACCTTTTTCTAATTAACCGGTGGCAGCCAGTGGCAGATGGGCTCCCCCTCTGAGTCAGGTTCTGCTCAAGATTTCTTCCTATTGCCAGTCAGGGAGTTTGTCCTTGCCACTGTCGCCCTAGATGTGCTCTTGGGGGATTTAGGCCAGGATCTCTGTAAAGCTGCTTTGTGACAATGTAGAAACTTCTAGACAAATAAAACTGAATTTAATTGAAACTTGTACATCATACAGTGGTCTGCCTAACTTGACTCAGCAAGTCCCGATGTTCAAATCGGCTTTACATGCACAATTTGATAGCCAAACTCATACTGCTCTGGCACTTAATGTTAATTCAAATACACCATACACAGAAAGCATGGCTTAAATGATGCATCTCTATAACACCAGTAGCAATGTTACTAATAAAAAGAACAATCCAGTAGCTGTGGTTGGGAGAGTCATAACATAATGCTGTATGTAGAACTGTATCCTGGGAAAATGAGGGAGACACACCAGATGATGTATGCGGCAAACAGGGACATATTGCAAAGGGATGCTAGCCTTGTCAGAATAAATCATCTAGTTCCTTTGGACATCTGAACAACAAAGTCATTGAGATGCAGGCTTTGATAACTAAACTGAGTATAAACAATAATAGTCTGTAGGCAACTCTCACTAGAATAATGACATCTGCAAAATCTGCACTCATCATTACCCACAATGTATTTCCAAGCTGCTCAATAAATTGGTTCAAGCCAACAATAAAATAAAATGCATTATTATAAGGGTGTTAAGGAAAAACCATTTCAAATTGGTGAAGTTATGGTTAAAAATGAGCACAATGATTGACAAATGAGGACATTGAATTTACAAGGTTTCTTACTAATTCAAAAGGTACAAAACCATACTAAAATGGTTTTACATTGACCAACTCAGACAGCACCAACAGACCCTGTGCTATATTGGAAAACGTCCAATATAGAGGGGGGGGGGGGGGGGGGGCTATTTGTTTTGTTTTCCAGTGTTCATTGTTTCATGTCTCAGATGAAAATATGTGGAAAGCTTTCATGACAATAATTCTACCAATGATGGTGATGCTACAAGAATGTCCAGAACAGCCAGTGCCCCAGTTTGGTTTAATAACAAGACCATACTCAGGGACCCGGGTCAACCTCACGGCATGGTATACAGATCTAGATAAGGGGAAAGTGTGACCAAAATATATAAGGATCTTTTGAGTACAGCATTCCAAAATCCCTTGGCGCAGTGGCAGCGAACTCCTGGATCAACAATCTGAAAACTGCACCAGTGGTATGGAAGCTGTTAGGCTTCCTGGACAGCCTCACTGCTGGAACAGAACTGGGTGTCATCCACACCCTTGCATCATCACTGTCCATCATAACAAACAATGCAATTCCTCACAGAGGAAGTAGAAATTTCTTACTCTGGAATTATGTGGGAATTAACAGTCACAGTAGTTGTATGTGTTGTTGTTAATTCTCATTGTGTTTCAATGTTTTTTTTATTGCATATGTTATATACAGTATATTGTATTTCATATGTTAATTTCTGAAGCTACAGAATTTTGGGGTTTCGAGCAACATTATCAGACGGTGAAATTGGATGACGTAGTTCTCAATCTCTCTCTCTCTTAGCAGCTGACTTAATTATTATAAGTCAGAGGAGAGGATAACTTCTCACTAACAACTGCTTACATCTGAAATGTTGAGGATATAGGGCCCAGCCTAGAGTTGGGATGATCAAGATGATGCAAATTCCAAAGCTCCTGTATTTACATTCCTCAACAATATTTACAACAGATGCTAGAACCATATTGTGAGCAGAGTATGGTTGTTAGCCATAGAGAATGTGATGCAAATGACCACAATTGCATAAATCAACATTTGCACTGCATTTAACATCCACATTAAGTTTGCATATAAATCATGAATACCTCAATATCAAGAATAATGTATGCAGAGACCAAGCATATAGTTGAGAATGAAACATAAAACAGGAGCTGTTTTAAACAGGATGTACAAAACACATGAGAATTACTCCTATGAATCATGTTTAGAAAATTTTTATGACAAAAGAATTCTAAATTTGCCCATAAAAGTACGTTATAAAGTGACTCTGTAAAGTCACTTTCAAGAAATATTCTTAGGGGTGGCTTTTAGATGATCTTTATGACTTTGTGAATTGCTGTAAATTATAATGGGCAAATCTATACTTCATCAAGAGCTGTTCTCAATAAAAAATATATAACAATGAAATAATCACAATGAAATCACCTGAATATTATACTTGCTACCTGGCACTGATGTGGTCGCTGTCAGACTGTCCATGAAGGCTCTAGTAGGGGGCTATCCCACACCAGATGTAGTCAGTGGGCCTATAAACCCCACTTTGGCTCGGTTCTCCAGAATTTCATAGCCATGGCAATCGGCATCAAAGAGATGATGCAGCCAGTCACAATTAGTTTCTCCAGCCTGTGCCATTCTGATGTCACTACCCAAGGTACTCCCAGGTCTCCTTTCTTTTGGTGGAACTCCCTGATCAGCTGAATGATCACACCTGTGTGTTCCGGGCACCCTGGTGCCTCCATCTGTGCCGATGTATCAATGTATGAATTACAGAGGAGCAGTGGCGGCTGGTGGGTTTGGAAACGGGAGGACAGAAATATGTTGGTGCTCTAAGTACATGTGAGTGCAGTGGGGGAGGACCTCCCCATTGATAAAGAGGGGGGGGGGGGGGGGGGGGGGGCATTAACCCCCATTAAATCCCAATATTTGAGCAGAAGCCTAGTGACGAGGACACCGGCGCCAAGATTTTGCTCAACTGAGACATTCCATGTTCCTGCTGCCAAACTGTGTTTTAACGTTATTAGTACACAATTCGTGACAATGCTGCCGAATACGGAGTTCCTAAGTGCCACTATTTTCCCGTAGCAAGTCCATTTAAGAGCAACCCCCCACCCAGTCTCGCCTGCAACTATACCATGCGTGACATAGTGGACAATAGCGTCTATGTGTGAGTTCATAAATATATTTCTTCATGATATATAATTAGTATTCGGTCATAGCAACAAGATAAACCCAACAATAGCCTGATCGTATGCCAAAAAAGCCGTGGAAAGCCCTGCTCACTCAAATGCAAAATAAACGTGTGAAATTATTGTCATTATACACGTCATTCTACTACCAATATCTGCTACTAAATATTAAACAAATATACAATCCTACCATTGGTTTTAAGCATAGAGATGTCCCTTTCAAAATTCAGTGGTCATTTATTGGCTGGGACAATCTGTGAGAAATAAACAACACTTTATACCGCTATTACATGAAGTGAAACGGCGATGTGTAATACCCCCCAAGCTCTTCAAACCCGTCTCATTCATTCCAGTTCATTGACGATTCTTCTATCCAATATAGCACATTTTTACCTTAGCAACAATGTTAACAATGTCTTATTGGATGCTTTGAACAGTAAATTACAGGTGGACGTAACACAATTTCTAGTTTTTTTTAGTTTAGTTTTACGCTAACAACTTAGAATGTACATTCGCTTGCCGAGGCGTAACAGTTGTTTCCTGTTAATTTCGCCAGTTTTTATGAATTTACCTCATTTATTTAACTCGTCAGCAAGGCAAGAGAAAATCCTCACCTGCTTATATGAATTTTGAGAGTGATCAGAAGAAGATACCATACTTAGTAAGATACCATCGATACCATAGCATTGCTTTTTCTGAGAATATGCCTGAGGGATATGCATGAGGGACATTCCCTCCTCGAAATGTAAGTATTAACGTTACTGCTTGTGATATTTATTAGATATTGTTATTGTGCCATATATTACTATTGTGCCATATATTAGATATTGTTTTCACATTTTGAGTGCATTTCACATACTTTAGTGTACGCTTTCATGGGTGGCTCAGCCATGTTTTATGTTTGATTTGCCCTGAAGCTAGAACATTTGCCAGCATTTCCCTGATGGTGGAATATTATTTTATTGTAATCTTATCATACATAATATAAACTGTATACATCGTATGGCAATACTTGTCACTTAGGGAATGGAAAATATTCAAATTTACTGTGCATATGTGCTAGATGAATGTAAAAATGTCCTCGGAGTGAGTATGAATGTGTATATGCTTTATAATGGACAAAACATATTTTATGACAGGTTTTGGATAGGTGTTTAGACTAGGGGTGTTGTGATATACCGGTTTTGCGATAATCATGATATAAAAAAAATTTAAATGGTAATAATGTGAAAATAATCCAGCCACGATATATCGTGTTTGACCATAATAACGGCATTCAAAAAATTAACCAAATATTAAAAATTATTACTTTAATTATTAATTATTTATTATGTTAAACTGACCAATATATTTTGATCACCAAAAATGGGGGTACAAAAGGTTCTATAATTTCTAAACTATATGAATGAAAATACCCTCAAATTAAAGCTGACAGTCTGCACATCAAGCTCATTGTCATTGTATCCTTTCAAACTCAAAGTGCTAGAGTACAGAACCAAAATAACATGAAATGTGTCACTGCCCAATGAATTATGGTGCTCACTGTATGTAGCTCTCAGTATTTCATTGCAAACTAATTTTATTTTAGCCAAGATTTCTTTGCATTTGTGGCACTTTATTTGTATCTAAATTATGAAAATAAACTACACTAAGTTAGTACTGTAAATGGTACAACTGTCTTGCTTCATTTAAAGCACAACTGAACTTTGGGTTGTGTAGTTACCTGGCCATGATATGAGAGTCCAAATGGTGGTGAAATATGTTCATTCATTGCTCTGTGCTCTCCTGGGGTGATAATGCAGAATAGGGTATTTGTCACTCTCCATTCACTTCTATAGGGCAGCTAAAACGGTCTCAAAATGGCACGTATACATGAACGAAGTGGATTAACAATAACCCACCAAACAATACCCTTTTTTTAAATTAAATGGCCGTTTCCTGGCTTTTTCATATATTTATTTGGAACATAGATCCGGTAGGTAATTCTTGCGCCAGAAACAGTGCTAATGCACCAATGCGTCAGCCTTCCTGGTAGTATATATCTATGGTAAACAAACCGGCCTGCTGACATTTTGCTAGTCTTTTCTGGTAGCTTGCTAACAACATAGAAGTAGTACTTTTATAAATAATTTTATTACACTAAAGAAAATACGTACAAGGCAGAGGTCGCGCTAGGATTTTAAACTGCCGGCCAGAATGTCCGGAATGATTACAGTTTGTCGGACATATGATAAAAAAAACGGCCATATCTATTTTCAATGCATGAACGACAGGCAGTTGCATTTAATGATGTAGCCTAACAACATATGTTACAGCGTAGTATTATATTTTGGACTGAAAACGATTTGAAAATAAAGGAATAATATAAATAATATAAATATTACAGCTTCGCCTTGCACAAGCGGATGAATTACATTAAAATCGCGCATTTGGTGTGCGTGACTGCGTGCGTAATATTTTCTCAACAAAAGAAGCTTTCTTGATTTTTGTATCATTAGTTTATTAGAACACATTGTTCTTCAGAATAACGATTTTAACATTTCTTTACTCCAAGGCAAATTGTAGAGTTGCGGAAGATGCTATAAGGAAAAGAGAAGGGTCCATCTGCAGACCCGCAGACCTGGCCTCATTCGTGATCGGCCTCAATCGTGATCGGCCTCATTCGTGATTACAGGAAGTTCGCAAGTGCGCATGCGCTTACAAGACGAAGGGGAAAAAAACAGAAAGAGCAGCGTGCAGGTAAAGCCACACTGAAATAAAACAGTCGCTCGTAATTAATGGAACCTTCTGAATTTCAAAAGCAATGGTATCTAGCCTACTGAGTGAAAGTTTGAGAGTTATTCGGCTGAAGTTCGCTCGGTTGCCAGTTAGTGATAATATGCTAAAATGTACTCAAATTCAACATTTGCTTTATCTTAATGGTTCCTTCATTTCCAGCCCTAGATCAGGATCATTGTAGATCTCATCCCATAAAGACTGCCCACCAATAATGTCATGTAATAATCACATTCTCTCAATTCGATTGAGTCGATTTTGGCCTTTTTTGTTAAACATCTCCATTCGTCTCAAAATATCGATTCAGTGGAGAAATGCAAATGAGCATAAAATAGTTTAAAAAATTTGATCCAAGGCATTTGAAATAAGCTTATATACTGTATACCAATCAAAACAGTGTAATTACCCTGAATGGTGTGCCAGAAAAGCATGCATGGTATCAAGAGGTGATTTAAAACACTATGGGACAGATCCAAACAAACTCTGATAAACTATAACATTTTATGCATAGTTGTATGCTAAAGAAGAAAATTTGCTGATGAGGTCACCAGATAGCAGTCTGACACCGGGTCCTACTTCACAACCTGGACAGGCCGCTGATGGCCTCATGACACAGGTTCTCATTCCACTGGGCATGGCCGCCAGCTTGAGCTGCTGCCCGGGGCCAGGGATGACCACCTTCAGGCCCTGGTTCGAGAGAGCTCCAATCAGGGCAACTATCTACAAACAAAATATCCTCCCTGTAGAATAAACCCCTCCGTCTCTGCATGTGCACAGAGCAAAATTTGGTGGGAGGGGCTTAGAAGAGAGATTGGAGGGAGGAGAGCAAAAGGGAAGTCTTTTAGCCTTCTGTATTTTCAAACTTGCCTACTGCAGCTTTAATCCTATTTCCCCAATATTTTGCTTGTAGTGACTAAGGTTATTTAATTTATCCAATTTGTTGCCATTTCACATAAAAAATTTGTATAGATAGGCTATGCTAATGATCCAGTGTACTCATTCTGGTTTCATTATGGATCAAGCTATTTTCTCTTTTAGATACATTTTGTTCATTGTATATTAAAAAAGTCTAATTTGCTCTATTCATTACTTTTAAAAAATTGTGGAAGAATGAATCCTATCCAGGATTGTTAAGGCCAGGGCTGGTGACTGAACACAAAAGGGACAATAGATAACAAGGGTAGTAGTGGATCAAAAAGTTTTAGTTTATTTATAGCAGTCCTGTAACAGCAAGGACATGAATGATGAATATATGAATGATGGAAATAAGGTGGCTCTGGAGAGAGGTTGTTCGGCACACACTGAATGTGAGGCTGGAAAAAAGAGACACGAGAAATCGATACTCTACATCAGGAGTATGTTAAAATCAGCAATAGTTGTTCATCACTGGTAGAACAATAGCAGTCAGGCGGAAAGTTTGACAATAGAGGGTAGAACAGAGCCCTTGGTTTGACTATCTGGTAACACTTTACAATAAGGTTACATGAATTGGCATTAACTAATGTAGTTGTTAATATGAATTAATGATGTACAAATATATTAAAGTATTTTCAAACATTAACAAATGGTTTGAAATGACAAACCATTAGTTAAATGTATTTGTCAACTGTTTATTAACAGTAGGCTACAATCCGTAATGTCTGCGCCGTGCTGTGTTTAGCTGAATAGTACAACACGAGCTACTGACAACAACGTTTCGTCCTCGTGGCTCATCCGAAGTTGATTCAGAAGCTGACATGATGTTTTCTAGCTAAGAAAATGATTAGCTAGCTAGACCACGTATATACACGTCTGACCAAAACAACAGCAGCAGTAGTGAGGCGGAATTCGATTAAGATTGTAGCATTAACTAATGATAAATTAAGTCCATTATCATGGCCATAGGCTAAACTTAATTACCATTAGTTAGTTACCGGTTGACAAATTACATTACAGTCATTTAGCAAACGCTTTTATCCAAAGCGACATACAATAAGTGCATACAGAAACAAATACATTAGCTAAAGGTTTGTACTTTCAATAAGGGTACGAAATAATGAAAAGTTAATCGAATGCTTTGTTAATGGATTTGTACATCATTAATTAATGTTAGCAACAACATAGCTACATTAGTTAATGTCAATTCATGTAGCCTAACATTATTGCAAAGTGTTACCGACTTTTTTTTCTTTAATTACAATAAATCACGTAACACGTAATAGCTAACAGTTTATCACTAACTGGCAACCGAGCGAACTTCAGCTGAATAACTCTCAGACTTTCACTCAGTAGGCTAGATAGCATTGCTTTTGAAATTCAGAAGGTTCCATTAATTACGAGCGATTGTTTTATTTCAGTGTGGCTTTATGCTCTTTCTGTTTTTTATCTTCGTCTTGTAAGCGCATGCGCACTTGCGAACTTCCTGTAATCACAAATGAGGCCGATCACGATTGAGGCCGATCACGAATGAGGCCAGGTCTGTGGGTCTGCAGATGGATGCTATTGAAGGAAAAAGAGGCAGCAACGACACGTGACAATTGGGATCTGACCTAACGTTAATGAACAACGCTTTCGGGAAAATCAGACCAGACAGTGTAGGCTATTGATTTAACAAGAAAAAAAATGCTGATTATATCAAGGCCTAATGATAAATTGCCGTGATATTGAGACTAAATATGTTCAATTACTAGGCTATATTGCGGAGTTATTTATTTATTTATTTTTTACCGGCCCGAATGTCCGGAGGGAATTACATTTTCCGGCCTTTGTCATAAAAAAACGGTAAAAACTGGCAATTGCCGGCCTAACGCGACCCCTGGTACAAGGACTGGTTTTTGTTTGTATTTACAGAATCCGCTTAGTTCGCGTTTGTATATGTGCAAGAGGTGTCATTTTGAGACCGTTTTAGCTGCCCTATAGAAGTGAATGGAAAGCGACAAATACCCTATTCTGGATTATCACCCCAGGGGAGCACAGAGCAACTAACAAACATATTTCACCACCATTTGGACTCATATCATGGCCAGGTAACTACACAACCCAAAGTTCTACAAAAGTTCAGTTGTGCTTTAAGCCATTGTCCAAGTTTCTGTGATGCTCACATCTGGAGTTATAAAGCCTTAAATAGAGCACCCCCTAAATAGGTGAGAATTGAAATTTGGCATCTGTGCGAAGGGGTTAAACCTTCAATATTGATTTGAATACCAACAAAGTTCTGAGATGACTAATGTACATAATTACAAAATTGACTGTATGTGTATAATAATTAATTAAACTATGTAAATTCAGGAAATGTAAACATTTTAATAGGTGTGCATTTTTCAGAAGACTTTGTAAAGTAAAGATACTATGATCTTAAACAAAATATATGAAAATGAATACCAATATATACAGCTTGGAGCTGTAGAGCAAAAAAAGAAACAAAAAACCTCTGTAAAACATTTTTTTTAAAAACCTTCCTGAATGTCACCCTGGTCATCTACATATCTGACAATTACAGACAGCTGTGAGTGACAGCTTACGTCTATAGTCTCATCAATCTGCCAAGAGAAGAAGGGAGCGCCATCTACCTGAATGCCAGCTCTTGCATGCTTAGAAATGCTGTAGTGTCAATCAAATGCTTAAGAGCATCGCTGTTTCCCCTTACCTTTCCGTTGTGTTCCGCAGTTTGTAGGCTATAGCTACAAACAACCTTGTCGTCCACTTGTTTGATTGGCATCCTTCCTAGCAAGTTATATTGAACATTAGCACTGATATGGTCCTTGCATGTGTAATGCCGTTTGTTTGCCCAATTCAAATTCTTTGTCGTCAAAACCTATGAGAAGACAGGGACAGCAATACCGGCGATTGGTAGCGCAACCCAAGTGTTGGCTACCTCTCATAACATGATGCATTGAACATTCCCACCTTCTCGTTTCTCTTGGTGAACTTGATTTTAAGAAGCGGCCTTCCAGCCGTTTTTAATCCGCAACATCTCCCGCAACATGTATTCCAATGAGTGGAATGGATTTTGCAATTGTTAGCTAGCTAATGTTAGCTCAGTACACTCCCTCCAAAAAGGTTAGATGTCTGCTAGCTCTCCTTTGAAATTTTCTTTTTAAATCTATAATCTTATTTTATCACAAGCTTCTCTCTCTGCTTGCTAATATGAAGTAATGTTACCTAACGTTAATAATGTCAGAAAACAATTTTGTTTAGCCAAGCTCCTCCAAATGAATAACAAAAATAACTTCTCCTACAACCTTTCCTCTTCACCCTATTACCCCCAATTTAAATAATCTACAAACCCCAATTCCAAAAAAATTGGGACAGTGTATAAAATGTAAATAAAAACAGAAAGCAATGATATGCAAATCCTTTTGACCTGTATTCAATTGAAAACAGTACAAAAACAAGATATTTTAACTAATCAACTTTATTGTTTTTTGTATATACGCTCATTCTAAAGTTGATGCCTGCAACACATCCCAAAAAAGTTGGGACAGGGGCATGTTTACCACTGTGTTACATCACCTTTCCTTTTAACAACAGTCGCTAATCTTTTGGGAACTGAGGACACTAATTGTTGTAGTTTTGAAAGCGGATTTGTTTCGCATTCTTGCTTGATATATGACTTCAGTTGCTCAACAGTCCAGGGTCTCCATTGTCGTATTTTGCGCTTCATAATGCGCCACACGTTTTCAATGGGAGACAGGTCTGGACTTCAGGCAGGCCAGTCTAGCACCTGCACTCTTGACTACGAAGCCACGCTGTTTTAACATGTGCAGAATGTGACTTGGCATTGTCTTGCTGATATATGCAGGGACGTCCCTGAAAAAGATGTTGTCTAGATGGCAGCATATGTTGCTCCAAAATGCATATATACCATTCAGTGTTTATGGTGCCTTCACAGATGTGCAAGTTACCCATGGCATGGGCACTACCACACCCCGATACGATGACAGACGCTGGCTTTTGAACCTTGCATTGGGATGGTCCTTTTCCTTTTTGGGCCGGAGAACACGATGTCCATTATTTCCAAAAACAATTTGTAAGGTGGACTCGTCAGACCACAGCACACGTTTCCACTTTGCGTCAGTCAATCTCAGATGAGCTCGAGCCCAGAGAAGTTGTCGCGTTTCTGGATGTTGTTGATACATGGTTTACACTTTGCGTAGTAGTGTCTTAACTTGCAACTGTCACTTTGTAGATGCATTGACTAACTGTGCATACTGACGGTTTTCCAAAGTATTCCCATGTGGTTATATTCATTACAGAAGCATGATGGTTTTTAATGCAGTGCCGTCTGAGGGATCGAAGGTCACGGGAATTCAATATTGATTTTCGGCCTTGCCATTTATGCACAGAGATTTCTCCAGATGCTCTGAATCTTTTAATAATATTATGAACTGTAGATGGTGAAATCCATAAATTCCTTGCAACCGTGCGTTGAGAAACATTGTTCTTAAACTGACTATTCGCTCACACAGTTTTTCGTAAAGTGAGGAACCTTGACCCATCCTTGCTCGTAAACCCCCAAGCCTTCAGGGATGCCCCTTGTATACCCAGTCATGATAGCACAACTGTTACCTATTCACCTGTTTACCTGTGGAATGTTCCACAACCTTCCCAGTTTTATGTTGCCCCTGTCCCAACTTTTTTGCAACAGGTTGCAGGCATCAAATTCGGAATTAGCATATTGTGGTAAGGGGGGCGTGGTTTTAGGCGCTGCCGGCAAGAGAGAGAGTGAACTCGGGTGGTTTGTGGAACTGGCACAGCTGTCGGAATTCAGGCAATTGGTGACGTATGATTGTTGTGGATTGAATCACTTAACCAATTACCTTGATTGTTCGACAGTGAGCCTGGGAGGATAAATGGAGACTTCCGTGAGGAAAAGGAAGTTTTTTGGACCTGGAGAAGAGCGGGAGATTGGTGTGGTGTGGTGTGGTGTGGTGTGGTGTTGTATCGTATCGTATTATATGTGTGTGCGCTTTGTGCGAGAAGCACACGGGAGAAAAAAGCTTAAAGAGCCAATTGTGGGGGGAAACAAATAAGAACCCCACAAACTGAAAACTAACTTGTGCGACTCTTCTCTGGAGCGGTGGCACTCACTTTGCCACAAGTATATTTACAAAAATCAATAAAGTTGATAAGGTAAAACATTAAATATCTTTTCTTTGTACTGTTTTCAATTAAATATATGTAAAAAAGAATTTACAAATCACTGCTTTCTGCTTTTATTTGCATTTGGTTTGTATGATTACTTTATTTAAGGTTATGTTAATTTGTCCAATTACTTTTTGGTCCCTTAAAATGGGCGGGGGAACTTTAAAGTACAAAAAGTGTATTTTCCCCCAGAGCAGACCTTCTTCTGCGTTTGGGTAGGATCTTCATTGTTCCACATCCCCAGGCTCGGGGCCGAGGGGCTATCCTTTTACCACCCCGAGCCCGGGGGGGGTTCACCCGGACTATATTTCGGGGCACACCTCCAGTAGCCACGTCACCGTGTCATCATCCAGAACCGACAGACCATGCATCCCATTGGGTGCCCGATAAATCGGGCAGTCCAGGATGACATGGTCTGCGGTTTGTTCCTCCGCGCCACACTCGCAGGCTGCGCAAGAAGCCAAGCCCCATCTGTGCATCGATGAGCGGAAGCGCCCAACGCCGGTCCGGAGGCGGTTAAGCCTCACCCATGCCAGTCTAGGCAGGTCCACCCCAATAGGGGGAAAACCGACGTCTGGGATGAAGTCACGGAGTCTAGAGGTGTTCTCCTCCCACTCCGTGCTCCAGATGTAATCCGCCCACCGTGCCGCACTGATGTTAAGATCACTGCATTGCTGCAGGAATTCCTGTGCGGCAGGCACAAATGGGTGTCTCGACTTAAGGCGCCGGGGAGGCTCAGCAATTACAGCGAGCCTTTCGTGGAGCAGATGGTTTGGCTCCACGGCCCGGCACGCGAGACGTGCTGTGGCTCCCGCGCGGCGAAGCCCAGCGGGCTGGATGCCTGCAAGAATGGAAAGATTGTCCACGGGAGTGGGACGCAGGCATCCTGTCACGATGCGCAAGGCTTCGTTAATGGGCGTGTCGATGAGGCGGGTGTGGGCGCTGCGACACCATACCGGTGCGCAGTACTCACTAGTCGAGTAAACAAGGGCCAGGGCTGCCGTACGCAATGTTCTTGCGTCGGCGCCCCAGCCTGACCCGACAAGTCGCCTCATCAATGCCACACGAGATGTTAACTTCTTGCACAGTGACTCAAGGTGTCGGCGAAACGTGAGCGACCTGTCCAATGTCACGCCGAGGTAAATTGGCTCAGCGCAGCATGGCAGGGGTGTTCCGCCAATATATATTCGGAGCTCACGTTTAGCCTCCCTGTTGTTAAGATGGAAGGCCGCCGACACCGTCTTTGCCTCGCTGAGCTTCAACCTCCATTTCCGGAGGTATGCCACTAGTGTCTGCATGTCCTGGCTCAAAGTCCCCTCCAATGACTGCCCGTCTCCAGCGGAGTACACCAACGCGAGGTCATCCGCATAGGCATACTTCCGCGAGACTGTATCAGGCAAGTCATAGGTGTAGATATTATAGAGGAGGGGGGCCAGGACAGATCCCTGGGGGACGCCGTTCTTGAGGCGTCGTAACCTGCTTTGCTGTCCGCTACCGGTGGTGAGGTTAAAGCTGCGATTTCGGACAAGCTCCAGGATCATACTGACCATGTGCCTGTCCGGCAGCAAGCGGAGCAGCTTGCAGGTGAGGCCGCGGTGCCATACGGTATCATAGGCAGCCGTCAGATCGACAAAAACGGCTCCGGCCTTCTTCTTGAACGAAAAGCTGTCCTCGATGTCTTGAGTCATCAAAGTGACTTGGTCTACGGTCGATCTCCCGCGTCGGAACCCGGCCTGCTCCCGAGGGAGCAGCGGGTCGACGATCGGTTCGACGCGGGCTTAGATAAGACGCTCGAGGATCTTGAAGGGGATGCAGAGCAAGGAGATGGGACGGTAGCTCTTAGGATCCCCTTCAGGCTTATTCGGTTTAGGGATCGCGACAACTAGGGCTCTTCTCCAGATTTTGGGGATCTTGAGTTGGCGCAAGCAGGAAGAGAGGAAAGCTCTTAACCAGGACTTCAGGGCAGGTGCGGCATGGAGTATAAGCTCCGGGCAGATGGAATCAGGGCCCGGAGCTTTTCCTGGCTTTAGGTGCTGGAGGGCGGCAGCGAACTCCTCCGGTGTAAATTCACCGGAGATGTTATCGCTGCTAGATGTTGGGGCCCTCCAGAGGTCAGACACTTCTTTTGCCACGAGTCGTGATGACTCGCGGTCTTTACCCTCGTATACCCCATTTTTCACAAATTGTGATGCGATTTTATTTGCAGAAATGGGGCAGTGACGAGGGGAGTGTCTTGACCTGCCAGTGAGGTTGTTCAGGATACTCCATGCCTTGCGGCTGGAGTGCGAGAAGTCGATGGAATTGACAGCCTCCTCCCAGCACTCTTGTCTCCTCCGGCCGGGTCTTGACAACAGGGCTGTAGCAGCCCTGTTTGACTCGGTTCCGGCAGGAGCTCGAAGGAAAATGTGGTAGAGGTTCTCGCACTCCGCATCCCAGCACGGTTTGTAGCTATTGCGACGTCCGCGTGGGATGGATTTCTTGGCCGCTTTCACTAACATGCCGCAGAAGTCCCGGTATGCCTCATCCACGTTGTTGGTATTAGGCGATGGGAGACGCCATGTGGATTTGTTAGTGAGGAGGCGGAAGCGTTTCCAATTGGCCTTACGGAAATTCCATCGCTTCACCGGCTCACTCGGGATAGAGTCCACGAGTTTAGGCACGGTTATCAGCGATGGTCGATGTTGGGACCGCGGGAACTTTCCGAGCACACGTCTGTCCGGGAGCCGGTTGTCTGCACCGACACTCACAAATGCCACGTCAGGATTCGTCCCAGCGACCGGAGAGAAAACTGGCTGCACCCTTTGGATCATATAACAGGGCCAGGCAGTTGTTAGCTGCCCAAGCAGCCAGGTTCTCTCCGTTGAGTGTGTTGGTATTATACCCCCAGTCTTCATGCTGACAGTTAAAGTCGCCAGCATAGAGACAGGGGTGGGGGAACACCGGGACAGACACCGGCGTGAATCGCGAGGGGGGAGGCTTGTAGACGTTTACGATTTTAAAACCGGCAACGTCCACGCACAACCACTCAATCTCCGAGTCAGCCGGAGATTGGTCGGCGAGAGTCCAGCTCAGCCTTTCATGGACAAACGTGGCAAGGCCGTGTTTCCTGCTTAGGATAGACCCAGCTAGTGTGAAATTTGGTAATACTAGCTTGTCTGCTGAAACGCAATGGGTCTCCTGGAGGAGGATGACGAGGGCCTTGGTGGTATAGGCCAGCTGCTCGATGACGCTGATCTTGTTGGAGGTGAGTCCTTCGGTGTTCAGCTGCAGTATTCTGGGTTGGAGGCCAGCGGAGTAAGCACCACCGGCTCTCCTCCCCGACTGCAGCCGAGCACCAGCCCGGGTGAGGGCCCTTGATTGGCAAATTTTGTTTCGCTTATGACTGCGATTGGCAGTCATAAGTTACTGACGGGGGACACCACGAGAAGGTGTTTGCCATGTCCCCCAGAGCAGACCTGAGCTGCCATCAGAACAACATTCAGGACATATTAAGCCAATGTCTGTGCCGAGGGCCTTATCAGTGAATGCAGAGACCAGATTTAAGCTTAGAAAATATTAATTTCCTGTGTTTTTGGCTGCTTAAATCTTCAAAGTATTTTTGTATTTATTTGTTTTTGAATATATATATATAGGCAATTTTTTTTGTTTTTTGTTTCTCTCCAGCTGCAAACATGGAGGATCTCCTAAGGGTGCTCATAGAGGCTAACCTGGCGCAGCAACACACTGCCCACGTGGTAGCAGAGCAGGTGACCCGCCTGTCGGAAGTGGTGCAAGCCCGTGGCGCTATGGCTACCTCGCCCTCCTCTACCAAAGCCAAAGACATGCTGGTGAAGATGAGCTACAGCGATGATGTCCAGGCATACCTCCACATATTCAAGATGTGGGATCCACGGGAGTGGGCAGACCTCATTGCACCATTTCTGACCAGAACAGCACAACAAGCCTACCATGACCTGGGGCCCCTAGAAGCACGGGATTACGGGTGACTAAAAGAGGAGATCCTTTGAGTGTGTCCTCGGCAGCCACGTGGGTCTACCAACCCAGCAGTACCGCCCGTAGCCAGATGGCCTTGCTTGTCCACCTTGTCACCCATTGGCTGCAACCCGAGCGGCTCACCAACCTGGAAATAACGGAGCGGGTGGCTATGGATAGGTTCCTTTGGGCCCTGCCCTATGAAGCCAGGAAGCTGGTCGGACAACATTCACCCCAGACCCCAGCCGACATGGTGGACCTTGTGGAGAGAGTGGAGGCCACACAGGAAATCCTGCGGGCGGGACAACAGGAGCGTCTACACCAGCACTTCAAGACCAACTGGAAAACCACGGGGGCTAACACAGCCTAGGCGCAGGGAATGGAGGAGGACCATCTTGGAGCCCTGCTAACCCAGCCCTGTCATGGTTTTCTGCCTGTTCAGGTTCCGTTTTTGGGCATTGCCTCTCAGGGCCGCAAGAGGGCGCTCCCGTCTTTAGTTCTCGTTCTCCGGGACTAATTAATTATTTCCTTCAGGTGCGCTGTGCCCTACTTAAGCTCCATTCACTCGTTATTCTGGGTTTCTGTGTCATTCTTGCCACGCTAAGCCAGGTAACTTGGTATAGGAATTCAGACGACCACTTGTCCTTTTGAATTTCAAAAGAACAGGCGGGACTTGCCTGTAAAGTGTTAGAGAATTCAGTTTTTAGGTTTCTGTTCTCCTGCACACTTTATTTCCTGCCTTGGTTTTTCTTTTCCCTGTCTCGCTACTAGACAGTAACTTCAGTTTCGCCTCATTTCCATTTGCCTTATATTTTAGCTCTTGATAGTTATTGAGCTAGAGGCAATTTTTTTTTCTATTCTCTGCTCAAGTCTACGAGCTTCACCGTGTTTTTTTGGGTTGTTATTGGTTTGGATTATGCCAGGATTCTTTTTCCTTATTGTTTATTTTCTCTACTCAAAAAATTTTCTCTACTGGCGCTACACAGTGACCGGGGAAGCTGGGAGGTTGCTGCAGGCCTAGTCCCTGAGCTCCCCGTTCCTCTCGTCAGCCGGAATTGCCCGGGATTCAACATTTTATACCAGGCCACCCGGGGTAACCAAAAGGGTGACCACAAATGGAGAAAAAACAACCACCAACGGCACCGGGCGCCTCCGGCTGCCCATCAGGGGGAGACGCAAGCCACCTGGATGGCGAACGTGCAAGGGAAGGAGACGAAGCTGATGGAGAAGGTGAGTCACCCCAACCTCTAACTCCCTCTGACCTCCTTATGCAGGTGCAGCACAAAGGGCAGTTTGGCACCACTCAGGTCCAGGATGACCGACTGCGCCATTGCAAGTCAGCACCATGGACAGTGGTGGCCTCACAGCACAGGTTGCAGCTCCTCGGAGAGCGACACTGGGAGGCTCTCTTCAGCACACCTGAAAGGAATAATGGGGACTCCCAGCTGCCGCTACTTCGGTGCAATCAAAGAGGGACAAAAGCCGTCTGCTCCCACACTTCAGGGAGAAGTGTTTCTTCCAAGCGGCGATTAACATGTGTTGTGTTCTATTCACAGAGTCCAACTGAGCCAGGGAGTTCCCGCCAGCCTGACCAGGGGGATCCTGAACCGGCTCATTGGACTTTTCGCATGCCTCCTGCCGCCCAAGCTTGACTTTGTCTTATTAAAACTTTTGAGGTTGTGCCCCTCTCCTTTACCGCCCAGAAAGCATTTTGGGAATATTCTTCATTTTAGGTTTTGTTTGGAACTATTTCTAGAATTGTCAATAATAAAGTTATTTTTTTCTTTGAATAATTTTACATAAATTAGTTTAGATTTGTCCTCATATTTTGAGTGTAGGGTCCTGCTGATCAATGACAAGGGCATTACTATAGCTGTTTTTTGTTCATATTTTCCAGGGTTGCCAATAATTCTGATGAGCACATTAGCCTAAATAACCTGTGGGCCACAACCAAGTTTTATAATCTTGGAAATCTGTCCTGTTCCTAAGATGGCCAAATTCAAATAACCACATGTGGGTTAGTCTGAAACCGAAGCTCTTTAGTCAGGATTGAAAAGGCCCTTTATTGAACCACAGTGATTAGGTTCCAGAGGCACAACAAACAGGTGCAGTTTGTGCAGCTCTACTGAAGACGAGACAAAAAAATCAACTGTGATGAAGAAATGAATGGTACAGTGGAAATGCAAAATCATGATGTGCATCGTGTTAAAGATTCATAATTAAAACATTTTTTTTAAAAGATCTCTCTGAAATAGAAACATGTGATCTACTTAACTTTAGTAATTCATTTGCACATTTTATGCCTACATACAATACTCAAATTTATTGTGAGATCCTTGCAGGTTCTATAAATGAGACCCCCATTGAATGTTGTTCTAAAGGTTGCTGATTGTTCAACTTTCTTTTTTCTGTCACTCGGCAAAATCCTGACAGTTTGTCAGAAACTCATGAAACTTGGCCCGTTTGTGGAGGGCTATCAAAGTCAATGTAATTTTACATATGACAGATCCATTTGATAAATCAGTGCAAGGGATATAGATTAGATCCCCCCCCACCCCCCCACCCCCCACTAACCACCTACTGTTCTCAAAAATGGATTTATAAAGTTTAAGGAAAATATTTTCATTCCTTGCTTGTTTAATGAAATATGTGTATTCCAAGACAACCACTGAAGTATATGATCATAGTGCCTCAACACAACTGAAAAATAAGATTTTTGTCAAAAGGATGATAAAGTTCAGACGATAATTGCTGTCCAAAATTAAAAAGATATTGGGAGACCAGTAATGCTCAGCATGTAAGTCTAATCCCAGTGTATGTATCCAAGGGCCTGATTTTAAAATATGAATGTTTTCGGCATTACTTTTTGATTTGTATATGTACAGCATATTGCAATGTCAGGTAAGTGCATTTAATTTATATCCAGGTTTAAAGTTGTATCCAACACCAGGTTTAAGGAAAAATAAAATATAGTTTGCATTGTAAATGTCAGCCTGGGTGGAACGTAGATTCAATGGTTGCCATTTCTATATTATACAAGTTGCATGTAGGCAGATTTTTCCGCTCATTACATTTGGAATGAATTATCAGATTCAGTGATGCCTTTTTACTGAGCCCGTCAGTTTAGGTTTATTTGGGATGGCCGAGCGGTCTAAGGTGCTGCGTTCAAGCTGGGGAACAATAGTCCGTCAAAGAGGGGGAAGAAGGGGGGGGAAGAGAAAGGAGGAGAAAAGGAAGAAAAAGGAGGAAAAGGGGGAAGGAAGGAGGACATTAGAAATGTAGAAACATCCCTTCCCTGCTGTAGGCATGATTTTGCATGTCAGTGCCAGAGACACACCTGCTATACAATAGCCTCACGTAGCGTCTGGCTTTCAGACATTACCTCCCTCTAGCGGCAGTATATGAAAACACAACTTGTTTCCTGTTAGCTGTGGATACAAGGGTGCAGGATTGAATCCGGGCGCCACACACCTTTTACATGCGTACATTTCCTTTTTCTTCTTTAAAATAAATTGTCGAATGCATAGTCTATGTGTTTAACAGTTTATTATGCATTACCTTATTGTTTAGCAGTTTGCTAAATATGAACTTGCTAGCTCTTACATGAATGACTCTCATATCTACAATACCATACTGTGTTATTGTAAGATTTTAAGTGAAGTACCTTTAACTTATTATACTTTGCTAATATTTTATGCAATGATAACATGCTGACAGGAAACCTCACCCACTTGCATGTTTGCTATTTATATTAAAATCCAAAAATCAAATGTGTCAATCTGTGCATTTGTTTTTCAGTGCATATAAAAAAGAAACATGCCAACTTTATATTTCAAAATATTTATATTATATTTCAAAGTATTTGAATGAACAAGAAATTTAAAGAACACAATTTTCCCTCCCTGACCCAGTCCAGTGACTGCACACTAATATATTTTACACACAAAACACTTGGCCAACGGCGCTGCGGTGGTACAACGGTAAGAGCGCCGACTTTCAGTCGGTGCAGTTGTGCTCCGAGGATCGGGGTTCGCGCCCCGATCGGGGTTCGCGCCCCGGTCCTGCCAGATCCGAGCATGGCCGGCACCCTGTGGGAGCAGCAATTGGCGGCTGCTTCCGGGTGGGGGGAGGGGCTCGGAGACAATCGCTGCGCGCATAGCGGCCCTGGGCGAGCTGGAATCATGGTCAGGAGCTAGGAGGAGTCGCGCCCTGAAGAGGACGTGGCGCCCTCCCGTCCTCCCGCCGGCTGACGGGGTTGTGTAGCGGTGATTCCCTAGCGGTTGCTACACGGGGGGGAATTTAATTAGAATAGGGGTTCAATTGGCTACTAAATTGGGAGAAAATGGGGAAACAAATTTAAAAAAAACACTTGGCCAACTAGAACATAGGCCATTGTGTACAATAGGGGACCTTTAAAACACAACACTATTAAACACAACAATATTAAATATAACATTCAACAGATTCAACAAACTTAAAGGCTCCATGACAGCCAAAACCAAATTATATTTTATTTACAGTTTAGGAAACTTTGTCTTCATGTCCTGTAACCAGTCCTCTTTAGACAAAGCCTCAGTTTGAGGGCAGAATACCCTACCCCTATACTGGCTGTGCCCAGTCTCACTTGTGCGGAACTGCCCACATTTGTTGCACGTATTAGCCTCCACAGTTCGCCTGTACAGCCTCTTCTGGGTGGCTCCAGGGGTGGCAGCAGACTGCGTGGTGGTGCCCTGGTACACTGCTCCATGCTGTAGCACTGGCACTGGCCAGTGCATTGGCACTGTCTGCAGGATGGGCACTGCCTGAAAAACTGGGGCTGATGGTACCAGGTGTGTCTTTAATTGTGGGGAGGGTCCAGGTGCTGGCGGCGAAGAAAACAGCTGCCTGTCTACTGGCCTCTTGGGTCTAATGGGGCGAGGCCCAGCTGCACTTGACCTCTGCCTTGCCTGACCCGCCGTGCTCTCTGGCAGCTCATATTGGTGGGCATCCCTGGGTGGTACAGCTTCTGCAGGCAGAGTTCTCGCCACCTGGAGAGAGTCTTCAGCCTCAGGGAGAGGTGGTGGCAAAAAACAGGGAGAGGTGGTGGCAAAACGGTACCCTGCAGCAGCACAGACAGCTCCTGCTGCTTCTCTCTCTCATTGTGCCACTTAATTAGTGTGAATTGATTCACCGCTGCCAGCTGTAGGGTTGTACCCTCCATGACAGTACTCTTTCCCACCACAAGCTGCCTAATTCTCCTATAGTCCTCGATGATCAGGGACCACCTTGACGTAGCTGCTTTTCCCTTTTTCTTCGGGCTGGTGTGTATGTCACACAACCTTATGAAAATGGCCTTCACCAGTCTGCAGCAGTCAGGCCGCTGTGCAGGCGCACTACTCGCACCGAGGACACAACGAGTTGTGCTCTCCACACCAGGAGTGCGGGTGGGCTTCTTAGGTGTTCAAAACTTGCTGCTCAGGAGTCTTTTCTGGTGACGAGCAGCGTACACCACACGCTGCTTATCTTGGTCGTCCAGGTTCTGCCAGAGAGCAATGATTGTGTTGGCCTGCTGGTTAGATACAGCGCTGTTTGGACCCGCAGCTCCACCAGGTATGCCGCCAGTCTGTCCACATGCTGATATCCTGGAACACTTTGGTCATCAACAGCCTAAACAAAAGATGACAATTGTAAACAATAGCATTACTATAATAGTAATAGTACTGTAATAATAGTATTATAACAGGAATAATTTCAATGCTGTCATTTGATGTGTAATTGCTGTCTACTCTTGATTTAATAATTATCTATTGTTGTTTCTACATATTGTAGGTGTAAACACTAATAGTAAATAGATGTCTGAATGCCCTCATAAATAAACTAACAAAAAACATGATGGCACTTACCATCTCTTCATCTTCATCCCCACATGTAGCTCCAACATCTCCAGGTGAGCCGGAGACCATGGTGGTAGAGCTGGAGGCCAGGATGGGGGAGTCGGAGGCCACAGCAGAGGAGCCGGAGCCCAGAGTAGAGGAGCCGGAGCCCAGGGCAGGGGAGCCATAGCCCAGGGCAGAAGAGCCGGGGGCCAGGGCAGAGGAGCCGGGGGCCAGGGCAGAGGAGCCGGAGCCCAGGGCAGGGGAGCCGGAGCCCAGGGCAGAAAAGCCGGGGGCCAGGGCAGAGGAGCCGGGGGCCAGGGCAGAGGAGCCGGGGGCCAGGGCAGAGGAGCCGGGGCCCAGGGCAGAGGAGCCGGGGCCCAGGGCAGAGGAGCCGGAGCCCAGGGCAGAGGAGCCGGAGCCCAGGGCAGAGGAGCCAGGGGCCAGGGCAGAGGAGCCGGGGGCCTGTATGGAAGAGCCGGAGGCCTGTGGGGAGGACCTTGGTGGATGATGAACCTCAACGTCCAACACCGTGGGGTCTTCTGTGAGGTCACAGAACCCCTCGTCCCCTTCCATGTCCTCTTCCACATCAAGCTCTTCAAGCAGAACAGCCGTCTCTTCTGAGTCAGGCTGCATGTTCTGCAGTACCTGACCTGTCTGTCAGAGCAGGTACTGAACTCCTAAGAGCTCTCCTAAAAATAAAGAAAAGCTTATGAACAAAGACTGAGACTGTGAATAAATTACTGCAGTGTTACTATTGAAAACTCCCAATGTCCCTCCCAACAATGCCCACATACACACTTCCCAACTAAGCCCTCACGCACCTAGTTTCACATTCCCTATTAGCAGTGGTGTACCGTGGGAGTACAACTAGGCCTTCTGTAAACTTACCTTTAACGGATGATCACTCTCAGTCAGTTTCCGTTTACTTTGCCTGATTGTCAATCAAATAATTGATTCACTCAATAACCAAGAACAATAAGTAAATTATTAGGCTACCAAGTTATTTTGATATAGCATTATTGTTCTGTGCATCTTTTGCATTTTTCTATATCCACATTTATGATGACGTGTTATCATGCGAAGATTCTGACTTTTAAATGCTCCATGTTTAAATGTTCAACGTTTCGTAGATTTTCATGAATTAGTTTTTCTAGGCTGAATTATGCGTTGCTCTCAATGGTTTGAGACACTTAAGAGGCTGTCCTCTTTATTTTTATGCTTTCTAATGTTTAAATCGCTTTGACTAATTTGAGGGTCGTCGTAAAATGAACTACATTCTTTAATCGCAGATTATTGCCTGATCCTTGTTAAACAATCTCAAGTTGTCATCATTTCTAAATCATTATAGGCTAAATATTGGTCTTGATTATTCAGCGAATTAATTGTTTGATTGTTAGGCTACTCAAGCTAATTAAATTGAAACAAGTAATCCTGTACACCCAACTTTTTACACCCCCTGTATCTGCCTGATTTAAGTACAAGAAAGTAATTTCAGCTTCTATTTTAAATGGCCAGCCACCCCGGTTGCTCTGTACCCGTTTAGTTCTATGTTGATTATGAGAAATTAAGAGGGACCTCCTCAGGGGTATGTTTTAAAATCTTGATACATTTTCTCAGATAATATAATCCTCAAATACATTACATCATTACATTACATTACAGGCATTTAGCAGACGCTCTTATCCAGAGTGACTTACACAACTTTTTTTTATTTTTTTTTTTAGCATTTCTTTTACATATATTATCCAATTATACAGCGGGATAGTAATTCAGGTTAGGTACCTTGCTCAAGGGTACAACGGCAGTGTCCTACCTGGGAATCAAACCTGCAACCTTTCAGTTACAAGACCAGTTCCTTAACCATTATACTACACTGCCAAAACATTGCCTGTTAATGTCAGAAGTGGGATTCGAACCCACGTCTCCAGAAGAGACTGCGACCAGCTTTTGATAGATGTGTCAATGGATTGTGTTTTACTCGAAATGTGTCAGCATTCTGGGAGGTTTAGGTGTGCATTTTGATGAATGACAACATGCCGAACACGTTTGCAAATGCAGTTTGTTCTTGTTTGTTTATATGTAATCAAAATGTTCTACACTGTTTCCCTTTCCACACGAAATAATTTTGGAGTTTTTTTTACTTATGCACCTACGATTCGGGCACTGTCTATTTGGCTTATTTGGACTTGTTTTGTTTTTTTTACCTCTAGTTGCCTTTGTACTTTGTGATTTAGTTGCTTCTAAGTTAAGCAAATGAAAGTACTTTATCACGTGGTGTTTCTCTTATTTTGTGCACATCAAGTGCACGTGATTAATTGATCATCAGGAAGTGCTGCCACCCTGTTACCACGGTTTGGTTAGGTCTGAGTTAACACAGCATGCCAGGGACAAAAGATATCTGTGAGGATCTCAATTGCAATTGTTGCTGTTCAACCTGGGAAGGTGTATAACGCCATTTCCCAACAATATGAAGTCCATCATTCCACAGTGAGAAACATAATTTACAAGTGGAGAATATTCAAGGCAGTCTACCCAGGAGTGGGAGTCCCAGCAAATACAGCCCAAGACCTGGCCGTATGATGCTCAACAAAATCACAAAGAATCCTAAAGCTACTGTATATCCAGGGATCTACAGGCCTCTATCAACATGGTAAATGCTCGGATTCATAACTCAATTCAGTAAATATTGAACAAGTATGGCTTTTCCTTCCCTCAAAAAGGAGCATTGCAGCAGGGCAATTACACCTGATGTTTGCAAAATTACACCTGACGGAACCACAAGACTTCTGGGACATTGTCCTCTGGACAGGCGAGACCAAAGTAGAGTTATTTGGCCGTAATGCACAGGCGTAAAGACACACAAATCACTGCATATTGCCACAAAAACCTCATGCCAACCGTCAATCATGGTGGTGGACGGGTAATGATTTGGGGCTGTTTTTCAGCCACAGGACCTGGATGCCTCAAAATCATTGCCCACATCGGTTTTCATGCTTTTATGGGCCATCTATGCTGGGTATGGGAATCCTTCTGCAATGATACATGCAACTGGCTGTGCGGGTGACATCAGGCTCACATCAGAGCCTGCATTGATGCTTACCTATCAGCACATCGCAGTTTTGATGGGTGCAGAGACTGTACTGAAAGGGCTGCAATATCACTTTCCAGAAACACACAGGATATGGATGCACAAATCCTCAAGCAGAGGAGTGTTCACCAAGGATCTGAACCACATCTTCACTGTCAGTATGACCTCATTCCAAAAACATATATACACATACATTATGAGCAGCCATGCATTCACACAGATATACATTAACTCTTCTGCAATTACATATTAACAGAATATGGGATTAAGGGTTACTATGGGTGCGAATAATAATGGTGTTCCAATACCTCGGCTGCATTTTTAAAAATGTAACATTATTTGTGGAGGGGAGTTTTATACTCAAGAATATAGTGTCCTTCTGTGCTCACTGATGGGTGTCAAGAAACTGACCCTTATATTTTCCAATCAGACACAACCTACTGAGAAACCCTATTCAATGCAAACATTCCTACCCACAGATTTTTTTAAAAACATCCCACAATTGTTATAAGGAACAAAGAGAGGTAGGCACTGTATAACATTATCTGCTCTGTAATTTTAATATTCCACTCAGGCATAAAGCGTAGATTGATAAAAGAATCTACTTCAGAGATGTTTTATTTTTCCTTAGAACACAATATCTATATGAAATTACTTTCAATAAGTTAATGAAAATAACCTTTGTAACACAAAGGAGCACCAGCTTGAATGCCATTTCTTGATCTCAGCTTGAACCCTCCAGGCTAATGCTTTATTCTGCCATTATCTCTTTGCCAACTCTCACTATGTCATGTTCTTTATTCTGAATGAGATTATCTCCTTCAAACGATGTAGGTACCTGCGCAAAAAGACTAGACTACAGATACAACTGAACATCCCAGTAATTTCTACATATAATTTATCCAGCAAACATATTTCAAGATGCAACCATATTGCAGTATGTGATTTTATGATGTTTAACATTTTAACATAGTAAAGACAGACATTGTATTTTTGCACTTTAAAATAGTAATTGGAAAAAGTGCCAATCAAAGTGGTGTTCTCAAAACCAATACAAAAAATGTATGTACTTAATTTCTCCTTCTTCTGGGTGCTTGGCCTCAAAATAAATCAATGGCTGAAAAGAAGAAAAAAAATGGATACCCTCCAAGAAACATTTATACCCTGCATTTATTATTCCTATATTATTATAATGAATTATTTTTGGTTCAACAGAGGTGAGTTATATGACATAATATGTGTATGTATTAATTGGTCTTTTTGTAAAATATTGCTTTCAGAGACAACATTTACAACATTTGATCCTTATATGATTTAGACCACAGCCCCAGTATAACCAATAAGAGACTATAGTCCCTTATTGGCATACTATGACATTCTATACATAATTTCAAAGACAAGTCTAAACAGTTAAAGTTAATTTGAGTCAGATACATAAATTAAGGTTAGGTGCTTGTGGTAGGGGGGCGTGGTTTTAGGCGCTGCCGGCAAGAGAGAGAGTGAACTCGTGGGGTTTGTGGAGCCGGAAATCATGCAATTGGTGACGAATGATTGTTTTATTGATTGTATCGATTAACCAATTGCCTTGATTGTTCGACAGTGAGCTTGAGAGCATAAAGAAGGCTTCTGGGAGTTCTGTGGGAGAAGAAGCGGAAGACTATGGCTGTGTCCGAATCAAAGCCCTGTTCCCTGTCCACTGTCCCCTGGCCACTCAGACCCCTGTCTACTACAGTATGTGCCCTGTCCCCTCACATTGCAAGCAGTGTGCAAAAGAAATCCCGCAAAACTCTTTCCAAACTAGTGAGGAAGTAGTTCGTAATAACCTTTTTAAATTTTTTTATTTTATTGAGAATATCAATCAGTTAACATATGACAATTGTTACAAAGTGTAGACTATGAATGAAGACAAAAATCAAAAAGAGTATTTCCTAATATGTGTAACGTTCCTACTCCTGTCCTATTGTTTCTCCGTGTTTTCCCTTTCCCCATGTCTCGTGTTTGTCTGTCCATTGGCCGTTTTCCCCCTTGCTGCAGGTTGGGTGTGTTTTCCCGTTTGTGTCACTCTGTTTCACTGCACTTATCTCAGCCTATCCCATTTCCCCGTTTCGCATGCATTCCACTCTCCGCTCTGTTAATCACTCTCGCATACATTCGCACGCGGCACCTAATTGATACCAATTAAATGTTTGCATTTAATCACCCGGTGTTTTCTGTCCTGTGCCAGTTTGTTAATGCCTTTTGTCTGAAAACCTCTGGTCCTGTCTGGTTCCTTGTCTAGTTTCTGCCTTGAAGTCTTGTTCTGTGCCGGCGTTTACTCGCCCTGCATTTCTGCCTAGTCTAAGTCTGCTCAGTCTGGAACAGCATTACCCGCTGTTCATTGTTTCGTCTCGCTATACTAACTCTGTCTGCTTCAGTCTGCCAGCCTGCAGTCGTCTGTAATCCCTGCCTGTGTTGCGGTTTCCCTGCCTCCCACCTGACGTGTGTGCATGCAGCCTGGGCTCCTGTTCATCCACTCTGCGGCGGTGCCCGCTTACTGCCAGTGTTGCGGTGCTGCTGATGTGCTGTCGCTCCTGCCTCTGCTGTCGCTGCTGCCGCCCTGCTGTTGCTGTGCTGCTACTGCCGCTGCCCTGCTGCCACGCCTGCGTCCTGCCCGGACCCCGCTCCACTGTCCTGCTCTACCGCTCCCGCTCCCACTCATCCCGTGCTCCAGCAAACCGGTTGGCCGTCTCCATAACCTTCCCTGGCTTCTCCTGCTCCCACTGCTCCCCGCATCATCATACCTGGACTCTCTGTCATTCGTTCTCCCTATGCTTCAGGAGTTTGGTCGAAGCATAATTTATTAGAGCTACGCGCTCTGTTGTCTGTCTTGCTCATCCAGTTCCGGCTTGGAACACTAACCACCTTTTGCCTTTCTCCCCATGCTCAGGACTACCCTGATCATAAATAAATATTGAGTTTTGGCATTCTTGTCTACGAGTCGTGCATTTGGGTCCAGTCCATTTCCGGGGTCGTAACAATATGACCCACTCTTGTACCATAGATATGCATATATGCTCTACGTCTTTTACGTTTTTACTTCCGAGTTACTTACTGAAGTTGTCGGGTGAGTGCACAGTTCTGCAGATGAGTGTGCTCCTGAATTCCCTCAACAAAACCCTGGAAATAAGTGGTTTATCCTGGTATTTTAAGTGCCCCCATTTGTGAGAAAAAGTCGCCCACTCAAAAGCTTTTTGACAAAGTGGACTCAAATATGCGTACTCAAAAGGGTATAGGGCTCTGATTCGGACACAGCCTATGTGTTTGTCTGTCTACGTGCGTGTGTACTGAAAAAACACGCAGGAACCGTGAGAAGTCTCACGAACTGAACTGAAGTTTCTGTCTGTTGTGTACGAGTGGTGGCGCTCACTTCGCCACAGTGATATTTGCTTAAACCTGTTCCTGATTCTCAGAGGTAAGGCTATGTGCCATCCTTCATCCTCGAGCCTTTTTGTCAATCAAATAACCTTTCCTCTCCCCAGTAAAAACATTACTATAGTGTTGGTTGACAATTCTTTCCCTAAGCAATGGGAAGTAGGCATAAAAATGCAATTAAAATACATGCACAAAATTATTACAATTAAACTAATCATAAAATCCAAGAATTTGCAGTGGTATTAGCTTATAAAAAAATGAAAGGCTAAAACAGACTAACTCAAATTCAATAAAAAATCCAAGGTGATTATCTGAACATGGTCATTTGTCTCCTGTCATTCTTTGGCAGTGCTTCTTCGTGTAAACTTCATCGGAAGAGAAGCATCTTTCTGTATCAACAGAGCGATATTGGATTGGAATGGATAAGTATCATTTAGCCGTGTGCAACTATTTTTTGCCTTTGTCTTAGAACTCCCTAAGGGTCAGTGCAGTGCCTTGTTTGTATGCCAATAATTTAGTGTTTTTCTAGCTTTACAACTAAGACTGAATCTTGGTCCATCACACTCCTTAGAGAAGCACTGTGTAGGGCAGGGAACTTCCAGGGAATTGCTAGCCCAAATGCCACTCACAAATGTCACAAAGCCAGAATTACATGTTAAATGAACTGCATTTGCCTTCAAGCCTTTGAGTTTAATTTTGTGACTGGTTAAAACAAGCAACTTGCATTAGCGAATACAAATGCAGTTCCATTGTTGAAATCAACCTCAAAGTTCAGTAGGCATTGTTTGGTACTATCCATGGTTGAGCTGTAATGTATGGTATACACAGTGTCGGCAAGAATAACTTTAAATCAGATACAATTGATTTCCTTTGCAAAACAAATACGTTGTGCAAAACAATTGTTTGTGCCATCTGTCGACTCATCAGTGACCATCTTTAATTTGTGATAAAGCAACTTCAAAAGTGCGACACTTTTGAAGTTGTTTTCAGGGAATATTCCCACTGCTTCTTACAGGCCTATTTAAGTGCACCTAATCTAGGATTGTCCATTTTTTCAACATGAATGTTTGTATTCACAAACCCATCCATCAGATCCTCTTTGTGCTCCTCATTTCTGTTTTTTTTTTTTGTTCAGTGACAGATGATTCCCCCTCATTAAATTCAGACAGTGATTGATTCATTTTGTCTCTGAATGCCAGTCGTTTTTGTGCCTGTATGGATTCATTCCTTTCTCTCACCCGGTGTAGCAACCTATTATGTCAAGTAATTGCTTTTATAAGGGTCACAATTGATCACTAATTGCGTAATTTGTCATCTGATTGCAACAATCCAATGCCTACAGTGACCCCACAGGGATTTAGATGGTAATGCAAGATGCAATCATGTTGGGTCATGTGCCACAGATAAATAGACGAGGGACATAGTATCGTAGTATCTGCGCAATATTCACAATGTACATTACAGTAGTGTTTAAGCTTCACTTGAGGGGTTTCATATACAATTTCTCCAGAAAATAATCAGCATCACCTGGAAGGACAGTGTGGCACACACTGTAGTCCTGAAACAAGCAGGAACTTGGGAGTCTGAGTCTATCCTCTACCAAGGCCAACGTGCTGCTGGTGGTCAAAAAAAAAATTTATAAAAGAAATTCTGTCAGGGTGCAGTACGGACTCAGGCGCAGACAGCAAGGAAAATAAACCGAAGTTTATTTTGGGTCGAAACCCAGGGATGAGGTGAAAGCGCAGTCAGAAAACAGGCAGAGATCAAAAACCAGGAAGTCATGGCAAAAGTACAAAAATACAATCCAAAAGACAAAGTCAAGAAACAGAATCAAAAAGTCAGGAAAACTGAAATCAGGCACACGAGGAAACTAGCAGAACACGGGTCAGAAAAAGGCTTGTAGCGAAACAGGGAGGGGAGGAGAGAGAAGAAAAAGGAGAAGAAAAAAGCACAAGACAGAGTGGAACTTAAATACACAGAACTGACGAGCCAACGCGAAACAGGTGAACAGCGGGGCAGGTGAAACACATTGGTAATCAGGAGCTGAGACGAGAGGTGGGGCTGACACAATGGGGAAGTGAAAACACAAGCACACAAACACCGAACATAACCGAAAACGAAGTAACAGGGAAGCACAATACAGGCTAAAATACTGACAAATTCAGGTGGTAAAAATTTGATTATTTATGGTACTATAATAACAATGGTATATATTTCAACCAATGTAAATATTAACTCATTCGTATATGGGTAATGTAGAAAAAAAAAGAGTAAGTGGACTTTTGGAAGAGCAAGTGTATCCATCTTGCGAAAAAACACATAATTGTGATATTGTACTGAATCAAACAAATATGAATACATAGGTAACACTCAAGTGAACATAAAAATTGTTTTCTAATGATTTTATTTACATTTTTTTTCATTGTTAATCCCGTCCATCTTAAACCAATATCTATTTTTACAGGAAGTGGGTAATGAGCCTTCTAAATTTAGAACCTTTTCATTTTCTGAATTTACTTTTTGTTGAATTCCATTTATCCTGATAGTCTGCTGATTGTGTCGTAACATAAGTGTCTTAGAATCAACCAAATTAAGTCTCTGGCTAAAGTAATAACAATAACTAATGGTTAGTATCTGGTGGATACTTATTTCTAATATCAAGAGGAAGTGTTTATGCAATGATACTATCTGTTAAAAAGCTGTCAAAAGGAATATACTGCCATGGCTGTTTCCTTTTTCCAGGAACATAAGCAGAATAAATAGTTAAAGGTTGTATCAGCGATTTTGGGTGACGTCACTTCTGAAGCGAAATCCCAAACAAACATACTTATGAATAATTATGTTATGTTTTAAAAAATAGTGTTCAAGCATCCAGAATTATAACCACGTTAATAACGTTTGTAAGAAACCAAACGTTTGTAAATCCGTCAAGATTTCAGCGAGATAAGAGTATTAGCGTTTGTGCAGATCATTGTGATTGGTTGGAATACTGTTTATTTTGGTTTTGAGTGGTTGGTAGTACCATTTGTTTTTGTGTACGATCTCGGAGCATAGGCTGCCTACAGAGACGCGGTTTTTTGACGGCCTGCTTATGGGGCGGGCAGCTAGCGGATCGTGAGGAAAAATCAGATGAATGTGATCATTTATGTTTCCACCTAAAATCGCTGATACAACCTTTAAATTGTAACATTCAGTATTACAGCCAGAGGAATCATCTGATTCCAGTCCAGTAGTGCAATAAATAATAAAGAATATTTAATATACTGGATTGCCAGCACACACACCATGTAGCCTTCTCATGTCAAAATACTGAAGCTAAGCATGTACAGGCTTGGTAAGTACTTGAATGGGAGAACTGGGAAAACTAAGATGCTGCTAAAAGAGCTGTTGTTCGTGGGCAGTCTTGACTCTGGACCATGCAGGAGAACCAAAACCCCACCCCAGTGCAGTGATGGGGATGCTGGAGGAGATGCCATCTTGAGCTTTTAGACCCAGTTCACAATTTGCTGTGGCCATTAAATGGCACTTTTCTTTGTTCACATCAAATTCCACTCACTAGAGACAGTGGGCCCTATCTTACACCCGGCGCTAAGCGGAGCTAACCCAAACGCAAGTGTCTTTGTTATCTTACACCCTGCACAGGGGTCATTATAGCGCCTAGCACTCACGTTGTTTAACTACCAAGTGAACTCGCGCCCATAGCAAGTGAACTGGGTGGGTTGGTCTTAAGATGAGGTGTGGCCAGGATAATTTTTGGTGTATTGCTATCTTGAGCCAGCAGAAAGCACTTGCGCTAAAACCACCACCTGGTCTACAGTCATCTCGCAGTTATTTCTGTTATTTTAACACCGCAATATAAGTGCATCTACATAGGCATGTGCACAATGTGCGTACACCCTCCTGTCTGTTACACACAGAGGTGCACACATGCATGCATACAAGATATCAAGATTAAATTGTGAAATATGGATTCATATTTTTCCCAAAAATAAAGATTTTCTCTCCCGCAATAGAGTTGTTCCTGTAATCCCGGGTAAATGGGCTTGTTTTAAAGCATTAAGTTACCAGTAAAAATGAGTTGGTCATATTTTCATAAGCAGGACATTATAAAACAAGGTAAGTAGGCAATGCATGAACCTATGGGTTCCCACACTGACAGCTTTTGTGTATTTAGTTCCATCATTAAGCCAAAATAATGCTATTTATGTTATCATGAGAATATTAAATTCGGATGAAGCTTGAACTTCGCTAGGTGAAATGTATTGTCTGTGATCTGACTGCTGTGAGAACATGAAATTGATGTTTGACAATGCTTCATTGTATCAGGACGCAAACTGGTGAGGGCCCAAAAAGGTGACAACATCTTTTTTGCCTGAAAATGCAGAAAATCCATGTGCGGCGCTCTTCCCATGATGCAGGTTACATTTTATATGATGCATAGGCATCATATCTGAGAAAGCCCTGTATAGGGTAATCAGTGGGCGGGGCAACAATGTTGCTGCATTTAGTTACATTATTGGGGCGATAGACTAGATAAACTACAATGTAGCAAAGCAGTGTTTCCTTTCATGAGGCACCCGCTGCTTATCGCAATTGTGTAGACTGCGTAACAGTAGGCTGTATAGAGTGGAAACATGGGCGAGGGGTTTAGGTTCCAGAGGCAAAAACTCCATTCATTTTTTACATTGGCTGCGTCCGAATCATTCTGGGATTTTAAGTACACTACATTTAGAAAACAATTTGCCTACTTAACATTCTCATCCAGTGTAATTAACTATCATACTCAACAGGGGCGGCGCCAGAGATTTTTCTTGCTGGTGCTACGGGGGGCTTAATTATTCAGTGGCAGTGCTCAGGAATTTGTAGTAAATACATGTGTACACAAGGTTAGTGCGGCAGTTTCAGTCAAACTAGTATAATGTTTGAAAGTCAGTTTCAAACATTATACTACTAACACTTATGTTGATTCACATGTATACATAATAGATACATCAGGCTACACATCAGAGTAATATAAACAAAACAATATAAACATAAACAAACCAACTAAGCTTTCCTCCAACACGTACAACATACCACCACCCAGCACGTAACAATGCAGAAAGCAGCATCGAAATGCTTGCTTTTCAACCAAAAAAATATACACAACACATTCAGTGTTTCCCCCAGGTTGTTTTTGTAGGTGGGGTGGTGCGATGGCATGACCACGATTGTTAACGGGGGTGTTAACGTAACCGAAACAAATACATTCTTCTGTGCGTGGCCACAAATTGCACACACACCCTGCACACACCCAAGAAACACCTATAATTAATGAAGTTCAGCCCATTTGCATCTTGCGCCGTACTTAATGCTGAAATAGCACGCTGTCTAACTAGCAAAAGTGGAGTTGGACATGACCTAAATGCACTTGTGCCATGCGTTTTAGACCTAGTGCTAAGATTGTCAAGATAGAGCCCAGTATGTGATTTAATATATTAACATCAATGCATTTTTAAATCAAATCAAATTTTATTTATATAGCACATTTCATACAAAAAATGCAACACAATGCGCTTCACAGAGAATACAAACAAAATGGAATATTTACACATTAAAAGGCGAGATTAAAGAGGTATGTTTTAAGATCTCGCTTAAAGGTATCCACAGTTTCAGCCATTCTCAGGCCCCCTGGCAGGGTATTCCAGAGGCTGGGGGCATAGAAACTGAAGGCTGCCTCTCCATGTCTCTTGGTCCTGGCTTTTGGAACTGTCAAGAGTTCAGTGCCAGCGGACCTCAGGGATCTACTTGGTATGTATCTTAAAAGCATGTCCGTTATGTATTTGGGTGCCTGACTGTGGAATGATTTATAGACTAATAAAATAATCTTAAAATCTATTCTAAAACTGACAGGCAGCCAGTGCAGCAATTTTAAGACAGGTGTGATGTGTGCCCTCTGTCTAGTCTTTGTAAGAACTCGTGCAGCAGCATTCTGTATCATTTGTAGTCAACTAATAGCTTTCTTTGGTAGACCACAGAGGAGAGCGTTACAGTAATCCAGCCTGCTAGTGATAAATGCATGCATTAATCTTTCGGTGTCAGCCTTAACACTTAGTGTTAAGTGCCAGTACTTTCAAATGTGCAGATAGTCTCTCTCTTTCGGCTTTTTCACCAATGATCAATACCTCTGTTTTATTCTGGTTAAGTTGAAGAAAATTATGTGTCATCCACACATTGATATCAGCGATACAATTTACAAGGCAGGCAACCGAGCTGTAATTATTGGGTGTTACAGAAATATAGAGCTGGATGTCATCTGCATAGCTATGGTAATTCATGTTGTCCCTCCTAATGACAGAGCCAAGGGGTAACATGTATAGGCTAAAGAGTAATGGCCCTAGAATGGATCCTTGAGGAACTCCACAGGTCATGCTAATGTTTTTTGAGCTGTGGTCACCAAGGGCGACAAAGAACTCCCGGCCAGTCAGATAGGTCCTGAACCAGTTGAGGACTGGACCAGAGAGGCCGACCCAATTTTCAAGTCTCTCAATAAGGATATCATGATCCACAGTATCAAAGGCTGTGCTCAAGTGCAGAAGAGCAAGGACAGAGAGCTTTTTGGAGTGTTAATTCTGTCGGGTAAGTGAGGACTAGGTAAAATGTGTATTTTCTGAATCCAGCGGTTCCAACAGTCAATACCCTTGTTAAAACGTTCGGCACTCTGAATACTGAACACAAGCGATATTGCGTGCTAGAACCCCTCACTTAACCTACATTCAAAATAAGTTTTACGTGATTTAATTTAATTATTATTATTAAAAATTACAATCATCAATTAAATCGCCAAATTCGTTAATAGGTAAGTCGAACAGTAACCTGGTGGATCAACTAACAAGCCAAAACAAAGTCTAAATCAGGTCTTGAGATTAAGTAATTTTATTAAATGAAAACATTCAATTAGAATAATGACTGGGAATCATACATTCACGAAGGATTGTAGGCTGACTACTTATAATTCACAAAAGGGAAGACATTAAACCAGACATTAATTAGGAAATATACCAGAAAAGAGAGAGATAAGCCAAAAATTGTCAAATTATTTACCCTCCAGCGGAACAGGAACAAAAGGAAACGCACGAGGAACCAAAAAGAATGACTTCTTCACACAAACTCCACAATTGACTAACTTCTTTTTCTGCGGTACACTCATAAAATACCTCCACAATTGACCATCCCTGTCCTGATTGGGTTAAGGTGTGGGGGAGGGGTGGGGAGAGGGGTAATTTATGACAGACTGGCTTATCTTTGATGGGGGGTTGAGAATGAGAGAGAGAGACAGAGATAGAGAGAAGGGGGGAAATATTAGATATCCTACATCCCTCTCTTGTAAGAATAGGTGCATGCACCTGCTAAAAACCTATTCTTACATCACCAAATAGGAATCACATTACACATTTGGACATTGAAGATGCAGTTACCTGCTAACAACAAAAACAACTGTCCAAATGGTTCACCAACCATTTTTAAAACATTTAGTCCATGCCCAGTTTAATAGTCCCTTTGTGATCTAGAGTCATATCTCTATTAGACACTCTTTTGTGTCGCTGCTGTTATGACACCCTGGTTCAGTCTCTTCCTTCTCCAGTGTCCGGGTATCTAGACTGGCAAGGGACCAGAAGTTCCCTGGACTTGGGTAACATGCAGTGCTTTTTCCATTAGTGTTGCAATTGCGTGAGTGAAATGCAACCTACTCCACAGTGTCTCTACCAGTTCTGCACGGCGGTGCGGGGGCTCTGTCTCCTGTGACAGGAAGCTGGACGATCCACAGGTGGCAAAGTGCAGTCAGGCCTCTCTTCTGACGGGCGGGGAAGCTCCTGTTTCCCTGTCGGAATCCATTTTGGCTCCTTTAGCCTGGATCCAATTGGGTGGACTGCTGACGGCAGTTGCTTAGGCTAGCTTCCCGCGGCAGGGTGTGGGACCGGTTGCACTTGTTTGCACTTGTGTCTGTGGGTGTCCTTTAGGGAATGGCAGGAGAAGACTGTGGGAGTTGAGGGCTTAGGCATTAACACTCATAGCAACATGTGAAGACCGGAACAATTAATGATAACACTGCATGTTATGACCGCTGTCAGTCCATGCCGGGGAACCTTACGGACAGGGTTTACCTTCCACGGGATTGCCAGTCTAAATAATCACATGAATAGGGCTGACTTGTCCAGAAGTGTCTATGAACAGTATTTGGCGGGGCACCTACACTCTATAAAAGGGACTTAAACACAACATGGGCATGGTATTAGGTTAAAAGGTGGTGGTAGGGATGGATGGGGGGGGGGGGGGGGGGGGGGCAGAGAGAGGCCGAGAGAGAGAGAGGCCGAGAGAGAGAGACAGAGAGAGAGAGAGAGAAAGAGCAAAAGACATTAGGCAACATCCCGTCATTCCCTCTCTTGGAACGATAGGTGCATGCAGCTGCTAAGAGCCTATCGTTCCATCATCATAACAACCACACATTTGGACATTATATCATTGTACAATGATAGCTGCATGAAAACAAGTGACCTAATGGTTCACTGACCATCTTTAAAACAATTAGTCCATGTCCAGTTTACTAGTCCCATTGTGATGATCCGGTGTGGTGCAGACATTTATTTCTTTTTTTTTCACTGCTGTCATGGCACCTTGGTTCAGTCAATTCCTTCTCCAGTGTCAGGGTATCTGGACTGGCAAGGGAAGAGGCTCCCTGGACTTCCTTGGATAACATGCAGTGCTTATTCCCCTTAATGTTGTAACTGTGTGAGTGAAAGGCGGCCTAATTTGACAGTGTCTCTACCAATTCTGCACAGCGTGCGGGGGGCTCTGTCTCCTGTGACAGGCAGCTGGACGATCCACAGGCGGAAAAGTGCGGTCAAGACCTCTCTACTGACGGGCGGGGAAGCACCTCTTTCCCTGTCGGAATCCGTTTTGGCTCCTTGAGCTCGGGTCCAGTTGGGGGGGACTGCTGACGGCAGTCGCTTAGGTTAGCTTCCCGCGGCAGGGTATGGGTCCGGATGCACTTGTGCCTCTGGGGGTCCTTCGGGGAGTGGCAGGAGAAGACTGTGGGACTTGAGGGTTTAGGCCTTATCACTCACAGCAACATGTGAAGAGGAGAACACTGCATGTTATAAGCACTTAGTCCATTCAGGGGAACCTTACGGACAGGATTTACTATCCACAAGATTGCCAGTCCAAATAATCACCTGAATAGGGCAGACTTGTCCACAAGTGCCCAGGAACAGCATTGGAGGGGGCACCTACACTTTAGAAAAGGGACTTAAAAACATGGGCATTGTCTTATGTTAAAAGGTGGTGGTAGGGATGTGGGGGGGTGGTGAGGGGGGGGGGGGGGGCAGGGGCAGGCAGAGTGCCAGTTTTACCTCCTAGAACCCCAGTGTGGTTACTGGCAGTCCTTTGGCTGCGGAGGGCCACAGCGTTCAGCAAACCGGGATGACAGGAGGCATCCTGTCATCTTGCTTCTTCCGCACGTGGATGCCCCTTAACCACGCCCGTCTCATCTCTGTCCAGGGGTCTATGCCAGTTTTGGCTTTGGTTCCCTCTCTGGGCAGCTGGGCTGATCGTTGCTCGTAGGCATGCAGTCCATCACTGCTCTCCGAACACTTCTGATGTTGGAAAAGGGCTCTTGCACTCTCCCTGGATGACGTGTGTGTGCGAAGTTTGCAGGTGTGGCTCGGGGGTGGAGAGACGAGGGTGGGGGAAACTGTTGTGCTAAATTGGCTGCTTTCATCTTGCTTTGGATTGCAAGACAACACTCTGGCGGAGACTTTGAGGGCCAGAGGAGTCGTAAAACGGCCGGGGGTTGGCTTCCTGCTCCGTTTCTCTCGGGGTCTCTTTACAGCTCTGATAGGGGAGCGAGACTTTCGCAGAAGTCCCCCTATCTCCTCCATCACAGGAACTGTGGAAGTGGGAGAGTCCACAGAGCACACCCCTTCTGTCTGTGCAGCAGACAGAGGTTCCCTGGATTCAGCAGGAGGGGAAGCAGCAGGAGGGGAAGAAAAGTCCACAAGGGGTGGGGTGGGGTCCTCGGCCTGGGTGGACTTTTCTGTGGGGGCTGACTCCACCTGTTGGGGTGCGTAGACCTCTCCACCTGGCAGGGCTGATGGGCCTGTAGAAGCCGGTTCCGCGTCCTGCGGTTCAACGGTCTCCTCACCAGGCTGGGCTGCTGTGTCAGCAGTAGCAGGTTCTGCCTCCAGGGGTTTGACGGTCTCCTCACCAGGCTGGGCTGCTGTGTTTGCAGTAGCAGGTTCTGCCTCCAGGGGTTTGACGGTCTCCTCACCAGGCTGGGCTGCTGTGTCTGCAGTAGCAGGTTCTGCCTCCAGGGGTTCGACGGTCTCCTCACCAGGCTGGGCTGCTGTGTCAGCAGTAGCAGGATCTGCCTCCAGGGGTTTGACGGTCTCCTCACCAGGCTGGGCTGCTGTGTTTGCAGTAGCAGGTTCTGCCTCCAGGGGTTTGACGGTCTCCTCACCAGGCTGGGCTGCTGTGTCTGCAGTAGCAGGTTCTGCCTCCAGGGGTTTGACGGTCTCCTCACCAGGCTGGGCTGCTGTGTTTGCAGTAGCAGGTTCTGCCTCCAGGGGTTTGACGGTCTCCTCACCAGGCTGGGCTGCTGTGTCTGCAGTAGCAGGTTCTGCCTCCAGGGGTTTGACGGTCTCCTCACCAGGCTGGGCTGCTGTGTCTGCAGTAGCAGGTTCTGCCTCCAGGGGTTCGACGGTCTCCTCACCTGGCTCAGCTGAGAGGACTGCAGCAGCGGATTCCACGTCCTGTGGGGTCACCTCCTCTGTGGTGGCTGGTGTGATACAAGACACAGAGCTGTTTCCCCCAAATTCCTCCAGGGAAGGGGGGCTCACCAGGGGGGCGGCTACATTGTCTGTGGAGGTGACAAAATCCACAGAATTGTCCAAGCCTGAAGGGGGTGGGGATGAGTCAATGGAGAGTGCTGTATTGTCCTCGGTGGGGGGTGGTGCCTGGGTTATGGCTGGAATGGCGCCATGCACTGCTTCTTCCAGCGCATGCTGGACTGCCACAGAAGAAACTGGTTTGGCAGTAACTCCTGACTTAGAGTGGTGCTTTTCCCAAGCCAGTTTCCACATCTGGTTTACCTCCTCCCATGCCTGCTTTGACCGCCAGAGGTAGAGAAAATGTTGTCTTTTCTCTAGGTACGACCTTATCCCTTGGACAATCTTGCGCTTGGTTTCATCACTATCTGGAGAAATCAGATAGTCCAAATACTCAGTCCGCAGGTTGTAAAGGGCCTCCTCCTTCAGCTGGTCCATTGCCTTGAGCTGTTCTGCAAATTTTGGGCACTGGGCTATCAAATATTGCCGTTCTGATAACATGAGATACCACTGCTGATCCAGCCTTGACTGGCCAGGGAATGCTGGTAGGTTAGCAGTGGAGGGTAAATGAGGCATCTCTCTCTTTGTCTGGTATGCCATAATAATATAAAAAATTAAAAAAAATAAAATAAAATAAAATCAATAAATCTAAGACCAGTCGATTAGAAAAAGATTTGAACTTGTCTCAGAGTTTACCGCAGTTTACTCAATAGCAAAATTTAGTATGCTATAGGACAACCTATCTCGGTGGGACCTCCAATTATGTCGGGTAAGTGAGGACTAGGTAAAATGTGTATTTTCTGAATCCAGCGGTTCCAACAGTCAATACCCTTGTTAAAACGTTCGGCACTCTGAATACTGAACACAAGCGATATTGCGTGCTAGAACCCCTCACTTAACCTACATTCAAAATAAGTTTTACGTGATTTAATTTAATTATTATTATTAAAAATTACAATCATCAATTAAATCGCCAAATTCGTTAATAGGTAAGTCGAACAGTAACCTGGTGGATCAACTAACAAGCCAAAACAAAGTCTAAATCAGGTCTTGAGATTAAGTAATTTTATTAAATGAAAACATTCAATTAGAATAATGACTGGGAATCATACATTCACGAAGGATTGTAGGCTGACTACTTATAATTCACAAAAGGGAAGACATTAAACCAGACATTAATTAGGAAATATACCAGAAAAGAGAGAGATAAGCCAAAAATTGTCAAATTATTTACCCTCCAGCGGAACAGGAACAAAAGGAAACGCACGAGGAACCAAAAAGAATGACTTCTTCACACAAACTCCACAATTGACTAACTTCTTTTTCTGCGGTACACTCATAAAATACCTCCACAATTGACCATCCCTGTCCTGATTGGGTTAAGGTGTGGGGGAGGGGTGGGGAGAGGGGTAATTTATGACAGACTGGCTTATCTTTGATGGGGGGTTGAGAATGAGAGAGAGAGACAGAGATAGAGAGAAGGGGGGAAATATTAGATATCCTACAATTCTAAGGTAATTTAGAACCTTGACCAATGCAAGGCATTTTTAAGGCATTTTCCCCTTTTTTCCTCCCAATTTGAAATGGAGGGGGACACTCAGGGGTCGATTTACTAAAATCCCAAAAAATAATTTATATTACACAAAGAGAAAAATGTAAATCCAATTACATTTAATATAGGCTACCATATCCAGAGAAATATTAGTAGCAAAACTAATATAGTGTAACCCCTTTGCACAGGACCCCTAGTGGCCATGGCGCCCATGCCATGAGATTGCTGAACTCAGACATTCATTGCTCCTGCAACCAAACTATGAGTGGAAACAACAAACTCTGTGTTCTAACTTTATTAGTACACGATTCGCGACAACTTATACGGAGTTTCTAGGTGCCAATATTGTTGCGTAGCTAGTCCATTTAATATACTGACCCATGCAGGACACAGGAGACAATCGCCTCTATCTGGGAGTTTATAAAAATATTTTTTCACCATCAAAAGTTTGTATTCCGTCATAGCGACAAGATAAAGCCAACAATAGCCTGAACGTATGCCAAAACAGCAGTGAAAAGCCCTCACTCAATTGTAAAATAAACATGAAATCTTTGTGTGATTATACCACATTATTCTCCTATCAATATCTGCTACTAAATATGAAGCAAATATATATATATATATACAGTGCTGCTCGAAATTTTGTGAACCCTTTAAAATATCTGCATAATGCGAACCACTCTGCATAGTAGATGTGGATGGATCACTTTAAGGGTTTCTTCTCCTGACTTTTTTCCCCATAGAGTTCTATAGGAAAATGAGTCAGGAGAAATAACCCTTGCAGTGATCCATCCACATCTACTCCATATCTGGTTGCAGAGTGATGGTTTGGGGCTCGTTTGATACCTTAGACCCTGGATGACTTACAGCCATTTAGCCAGTCATGTGTTCCATACTGTACCAATGTAATTTACAGTTGAATCTAGTCTCACCCCAATTCCCATAGAGATCCATTCAAATGCAGAGAGGTTATAGTATCGCTTGTAACAGTACCTGAGAATAAGATATCGAGAGTCTTTTGATATTGCTGGGTCACAGACTTCAGGAAGTAACAGCATGCAAAGGATATGCGACCAAATATTAAATATGATTCTTTAAAAATAGGTATGATCCAAGGGTTCACATACTTTTTCCAACAAAGCATTTAATGTTGGATAATTTTACTCAATAAATAAATTATAAAAGAATAATGTTTTTTGTGTTATATATATCATCCTAACATTGGTTTTACACATAGAGATGTCCCACAGTGACAACACAAATAGCCTAATCATAATAATATATGTACAAACCCCAATTCCAAAAAAGTTGGGACAGTATATGAAATGCAGATAAAAGCAGTTATTTTGTAAATTCTCTTTTACATATATTTAATTTAAAACAATACAAAGAAAAGATATTTAATGTTTTAACTTCATTTATTTTTGTAAATATACGCTTAATTCCGAATTTGATGCCTGCAACACATTCCAAAAAAGTTGGGACAGGGGCAAAAAAAAAGACTGGGAAGCTTGTGGAATGTTCAAAAACACGTTACAGGTAACAGGTGATGCTATCATCACTGGGTATAAAAGGAGCATCCACGAAGGCTCGGGCATTTACGAGCAAGGATGGGTCGAGGTTCGCCACTTTGCAAAAAACTGCTTGAGCGAATAGTCCAACAGTTTAAGAACGTTTCTCAATGAACGATTGCAAGGAATTTAGGGATTTCACCATCTACAGTCCATAATATTATTAAAAGATTCAGATAATCTATTTGACGGGGCATGGGAGTTTGCTAATCCAGTCGACATGTGTTTTGTGGATTTGGAGAAGGCCTACGACCGTGTTCCCCGGGGTATCTTGTGGGAGTTGCTGCGGGATTATAGGGTACCAGGGTCGCTACTGTGAGCCATTCGGTCCCTGTACACTCGGAGCAAGAGCAAGGCCGAAAACCAATATGGAATGCCTGTCACCTTCGATCCCATAGACGCTTCTGTAATGAATATAACCACATGGGCTCGGGAATACTTTGGAAAACCGTTGTCAGTAAACGCAGTTCGTTGCCGCATCTACAAATGCAAGTTAAAACTCTACTATGCAAAGCGTAAGCCATATATCAACAAGATCCAGAAACGCCACTGCCGACTTCTCTGGGCTCAAGCTCATCTCAGATGAACTGACACAAAGTGGAAACGTGTGCCATGGTCTGACGAGTCCCTTTCAAATTGTTTTTGGAAATAACGGACATCGTGTTCTCCGGGCCAAAGAGGAAAAGGACCATCCCGATTGTTACCAACGCAAGGTTCAAAAGCCAGCGTCTGTCACGGTATGGGGGTGTGTTGTGTGTGCCCATGGCATTGGTAACTTGCACATCTGTGAAGGCACCATTAGCGCTGAAGGGTACATATGCATTTTGGAACAACATATGCTGCCATCTAGACAATGTCTTTTTCTAGGGACGTCCCTGCTTATTTCAGCAAGACAATGCCAAGTCACATTCTGCACGTGTTACAACAGTGTGGCTTCATAGTCAGAGAGTGCGGGTGCTAGACTGGCCTGCCTGCAGTCCACATCTGTCTCCCACTTAAAACGTGTGGCGCATTATGAAGCGCAAAATACGACAACGGAGACCCCGGACTGTTGAGCAGCTAAAGTCTTATATCAAGCAAGAATGGGAAAAAAATTCAGCTTTCAAAACTACAACAATTAGTGTCATCAGTTCCCAAAAGATTACTGAGTGTTGTTAAAAGGGGATTTAACACAGTGGTAAACATGCCCCTGTCACAACTTTTTTGGGACGTGTTGCAGGCATCAAATTTAGAATCAGCGTATATTTACAAAAAACAATAGTTTATTAGTAAAAACATTAAATATCTTGTCTATGTACTGTTTTCAATTGAATACAGGTAAGAAAAGGATTTGCAAATCATTGCTTTCTGTTTTTATTTACATTTTATACACTGTCCCAACTTTTCTGGAATTTGGGTTTGTATAATAATTATAATATTGAATATCACAAGTTGTGGTATGTGAATTCATGGGCAGGGTTGTAGGGACCCTGGGGTAGCTGGGGTGGGCCCTGCTGGGGTGGGTACTGCGGGTAGCGCCCTTGGGGTGCCTGTTGCGGATGCTGGTGATGCTGAGGTGCAGCAGGGGCAGGAGGCTGAGAGACGTGAGGAAGAATTCCTCTCAGTCCCTCAAAAAGCTGGGCCATCGTTCACTCATTTGAGGTTGAATTATCAGCAACAAATTTGGAGAGCATTTTCTCCTCCTGTTCTACTGCTGCTCCATCATTCTTTGGTGCTGTGCATCTTGTATTTCCAATAGAAATGTTGGGTGCTCCTTCAGTGCGCTCTCGTAGCAAGAAATGCTTCTCTGCCTTGGTCCTGAGAAAGAGAATTACATCAGGAAAAGGGCACAATGAATTTCTAACAGATATACAGGCTGTCAGACAGATATGTTGGAGGCCTACCAACTTACTTTTGACCTCTTTATGACCTCCTTTGGATGTGGAATCATCAAGCAGGTCATCAGCAGCTCCAATAGAGGCCTCATCATCCAGCACAATGGACTGGTCTTTTAAAAACAAATAAATAAATAAGATTAGGCAAATATTATGTTTAGCTGAATCAAATCGATGACAATATAGGCCTAATCAGTCTAGTGGTGTGGTTCTCTTTCCCTCTCATTTGCTTGCTCTTCCGTCGCGCGCACACACGCATACACACTCATTTTATTATATACACTTTGCGTACCGTCGCTGGATGCCTCCTCCTCAGCACCTTCAGAACCTTCGCCTTCTGGGGTCTCCTTGGGGGTCCCAGGGAAGCCAGTCTCGGAAATATTGGCTAATGGCCTGTTGTCCATCAGCTCCTCCATTTTTCCAAAGTATGCGAACTGGGACGGGATACCCCCAATTGTGCTGTTGTCCCTTTTGGCATTATAGTAGGCAGCTTTAAGCAGCTTCCATAATTTGGGCCGCTGTCCTAATAAACCCAGCCTCCTTCATTTTTTCTGCAATGGACTTCAACTAATTACAGGGCTAGAATGACCAGATTAATGGGTCGATTTACAAAGATCCCAAATAATGGGTGTTATTTTGCGGGCGCAGCCAAAGTACTTTCACGCGTTAACATTTCACACTTTGCGGGTGATCAACTAAGAGTGGGATCTTTTGTCCCACAAAAAAAAGTCATTATGCAAATTACTCCAGCCACAAACAGCCATATTTAAATGAGAATTTGCGTGTTTGAAATGGTTATACTGTAAGAAAACGGTGAAAGGAATTGCAGCAATGTTGCCATTTAAAAAAAAAAAAATTTTTTTAGTATAAGCCTAGGCTACTGTTACACTGGCAGTTTATTACAAACTGTTTCACTGGATGTCTCTTAGTTTCTGCCAGGAGTTAGAGATGTTTATCAGGACTGAAACGATCATAACTATGCTTACTAGCACTAAGCCTACTCGTGCCGTAAGTGTCACATGAAATCACATTTCCATTTGATCATGTGTTTTATTTTTATAAAGTTTTGATTTGCTTGTTAATCACTGTTTGTTATAATAGACGTTGTATTGTTTGTTTGATTCAAATACTACTCCTGTAATCTGTAACAGGATTTGTTTCATGATTTAAAAAATATATATTCTTATTGTTCATGGTGTAGCCTATGTAGGCTATCCTCAAATTCTCTTCTTGTGTATTTTGAGCTTTAGCTAGAATGGGCCAGTTATTTAGCCCCCATTGTTACGCAATCATTCAGAATGCTCAGTTATGGATATTCCAAACACACCCGTACTGTCTTGCTACAATGACAGCTGTCATTTTGTCCATTCCGTGTCTTTTAATACCTGCTCGGGACTGAGCAGAGAAGAGAGAAGGAAGTTCCTCTCACTCTCATAAGAGAGAACACTAAAGAGAGGTAAACAAAATAAAAATAAAGCGACCCGGATAACTGGGTGAAATATACTCGTAGGCTTGAGTTAAGACAAAGATAAAGAAATGAAAAGACCTCTCGTTCTCAAAAAAGAAAGCAGGCAGGAGAGAGATAAACAGAAAAACAGTAAAGTACAGATAGGAAAAAGAAGAATCCTAAGAATGCTAAATGCACAAAAGGCAAGTCCCACGTTACTCCAAAACAATTATTTGGGGCAAAGTGGTCTCCTTAAGTGCCTACGCCCTATATTGTACCGGCTCTGTGTCGCAATACAATACAATACAATACAGAAGCACCGGCATACGGAAGCATGGAGCTTTAAATAGCCGGCAGGTAACCTAGAACAGGTGTGAGGACCGAGACAGAGCGAATGCCTGGAGCGGGATGGAAAACTAAGGCAAGAGCGCCCTCGTGCTGTTCCGAAGGAGAATGACCGCAGAAGGAAAAAGAGGCTGCCGAAACCATGACATGGGCAAGTTGGATCGAGGTCAGGAGCTCGAGGAGTCGCGCCCTGAAGAGGATGTGGCGCCCTCCTTCCCACTACTGGCTGATGGGGGTTGTGTGGCGGCGAATTCTCAAGCAGTTGCTTGAATAACATAGGGTTCAATTGGCTTCCAAATTGGGAGAAATATCTGAAACAAAATTGAAATAAATTTTAAAAAATTCTGTTCTTTTCTTCTTCTGTTGTCTGAAATGAGCTTTTTTTTCTTCTGTGGAGTGGAATCGATGTAAAATGTGCTGAGGCTCATGGATAGTAGCTCCTGGGAGGTATTTCACAAAGCGTGATTAAGCTGTAAACCTTATTGTTAAAGCAGTGTGCAGGATTGGACCCAAACGCATAACTCAGAAACAGAGGGTTGGTTTAAAACTCCACTCGAGAGATATTTATTTAGCACAAGGAGGCAGGCAGGAACCGGGCGAAACAAAGGAAAGGCAGGAAACAGGGCTGGGCAAAATAAAGCGGGGCTGAGGCAGGCAGGAGACCGGCTGAACAGGCTAAATAAATAAAAAAACAGACAGACAGGTTAACAGGAACAGGCAGGATCAAAACAGGTAAGGCCGGGGTAATCTCAAACAAACAGAGAAGACGATCTGGTGACAAGGGATGTGTGAGCAGAACTTAAGAAGTGAATGAAACAGGTGCGGGAACTAAGTGATTAACTAAAAGGAGTGCAGAATGTGAGTGAGCTGGGGAAACTATAGGCTGGGGCAAATCAAAGGGAGAAAACAGGAACTGACGGGGAACCACGCCCAGCCTGCAAACGACAGAACACAGAACGTAAGATGTATTGGGTAAACCGAAAAACATGAAACAAAACACAAGGAATGGGAGCACAAAGGAAATGAAAGGAAGGTGGACTGGAGGGAAACGGCGGATGTAACACTTATTTCAGTAAGTCTGGATAGGTCCTTGGTTAACTCTGTTTCACATATGCGTTGGGGCAAGCCTGGTCAGGACGTGGTTCAAGCTTGGCTTATTTGCAGCCGGTGTTACACCGACTTGGATGGACCACTGGCTTAGAAGCAACATTTTTCAGACCCTTTTTGTCAAGTAATTCCTTTTTATGTTGTCATATTATTAAAACATTTACATTTCAAGTTTTTTTTACTTTGTTTTTATTTGCAGGTTATTCTATAAAATAATTCCTTTTGTCATCATATTATTAAACCATTTAAAATGTATGTTTTTGACTGTTTTTTGGTAGAATATCTCAAAAAAGCCATTCTGTAATATTTTAGAGGTGTAAACTAGGCATAGTGATCCGGAGTCGACGACAGACAATTGCAGCATAGATGGTCGTTAATGGAAATATTGGACCTGATTATGTAGTGTATGAAAACAATTTGTCTTGACTGGTTCTGTTTCAATCATGGCATGTCCGTTCATTGAAAACCCTGTAGATGAGGGGGCACAGATAGTAAGGAGAGTGTTTTTCAAGCGGGAAGGGTGTTCCGAGATTGGATGTGCACTGATTTATATTTTTTTAAATTGCACTTAATGTTTTACTATGACACTGATCTGACAATGCCTTAGGGCAGGGGTCGGCAAGTACATTTATCCTCTGGCCAATTTTTTTTAGCAGATGTTGGGTGGGCCAGACCATAATTGCAAAAACTTTGTTCAATGCAAATTGACCACAAATATAAACCCACCGGACACGTATACGCCTACATTTAATGAATGACAATAACATTTGAATGCCTTACCCTGATTAGGACCTACATTGCGTTACCTAATGTGTTAACCCATCTCACTTTTTTCAAACCAACTTTCAGGCTACCGCAGCCTACGTCACAAACCTGCGTGGTTACATCATGTAAACACTAACAGACTAAAAAATAGCCAGCTAACTAGAAAAAAATATTGTAGCCTATTGACAACAGAAAATGGCACTCTCAAAAACTAAAGGTTGACGATGAAAATAGCACTTTCAATGAAGAATGGACCATATTTGTGTTACCAACGTTCGTTAAAGCTAGACCCATGTGCCTTATATGCAACAAAACTGTCGCCGTTTGCAAAGAATGTAAGAATGTCAATTTAAGACACTTTGAAACAAGCGTGGTTACTTCAATGTTTCACATCCATCACTTGTTTCTGGCATAAGCTAACAAGAGAAAGCAAAAAGTGCATCATTAAAAGTCGCGTGGGTCTCACACGGAATAATAAGCCATTCACCGCAGCGAGATATTGAAGGAATGCAACAGTCTTGGAAGAACTGGCCACAGATTATGGCCCAATTAAACAAGTTAAACCTTTAGCTGTGTGTCTATGTCAGTTATTTTGATGGAAAAGACTTCAAGGAAGAGTTGCTTAGTTTAATACCTCTGGAGTACCACACCAGTGGGAACATAATTTTTGCTAAATTAGAAAGAAACTTGACATGTTCCCTTCAGACATGTCATACGGAAGGCTATACTTTAGCACTCTAAAAAAAACGACTGGGAGAGGGATCAAGCAACACTGTCACAGACACAATAAAAGAGTTGGGGCAGCCGAAGGACAATTTCTCCGCAAGGTTTGAAGATTTTGACATTCCCAATTATGTAGTGCTTGTACGCGACCCTGATGGAGATAGTCTCAGTGGAGAAATGAAACTTTTTCGCACTGATCTACATGTATGTGTAAAACTAAAATTAAAAATGTTGTTATGGGTGTTTTAAATCCATGGCTATTTAATGTTGATCGTATTTTCTGTTTGTTTTGTCAATAGGCCTGCAGATTCTACATGACATAGGTTTTCAGACTCTCGACAATTAAGAAGCCAACATCACCTTGTTTTGCTAGGCCTGCAATATTTCAAGTTTTATTTCAGCAGTCATTGAAATATCGGTATGGCTACTTTTATGGACATGTTTTACAAAAACATTTTAGGCATTTTAGTATTCATAATAACTTTAATTGCACCAGTTTTGCCAATGTTAGCAGTTATTAAATTGTTTTGCAGTTATTTAGTTATTAAAAGCCTTTTTAACTTTTTGGTCATAGGCCTCTTTGTCATTTTAGCCATTTTAAATTGGACATCTAGATTTCAGCTAGGCAGCTACATTCCTTCATTACATCGAGTGAAACTTGTGGTGTTCATTTTGAAATTATTTCAATCTCAGTCTGGTTTTCTCTCTCCGTTGGCCCTCAACTGGTAGGCTATTAGAGACCGTTAAAACATGTGGATTTGGAATCACAACGAAAAATTGTAATTTTGTTTTTTGAATAATAAAGCCTTTTTCCCCATGCGGTCGTTTTCTGCGGTAGCCACGCGAGGGCGCTGCCCTTTTAGGGGATGTTTGCTCCGCCCCATCTTTATTGCAGAGCTTGTCTCAGCATCACACCTATGCGTGGTTACCTTGGAGCTATTTAAGCCCATGTTTCCGTCATTCTGGGCTTTGATATTATTTTGCTTTATTTCGCACTGTTCGGTGCGTGTTTTATTTGTATCATTTGTGCTACTCGCCTATTCTAACGTCTCTCATTACTGAGGCAGGGCGTTTATTATTGCTGGCTCTTCTTTAGTCACTTAGCTTGTAGAAGTATGGGAGTTCTCTGCTCTATTTCGCCTTTCTATGGTCTCTCCTTATTGAGAGACCGGGCGTTCATGCTTTTACTTAGTTATCACCACAGCCACAGACTGTAAAATGCATAAAATGCACCGTTTATACACTCTAAGAAAATCATGTTCACGTATAGAAACAATAATATTTTTTTAAAACGTTGTACAAATGAGCATTTGCCATTTTCCCTTGCTTACTGTACTATATACAGTACCTGATGCACTTTCGGTTTAGAAGACACCAAATTTTCTTCTCCAAAATCTCTCGTATAAATATGTTTAGGAAACCAAGTACTTACCAGTATATTCAGCTACTGCTGTTTTCTGATTAACCCTAAAGAGTTTATCTTGTTACATTTTGCCAAAGTTCTGTACAGTAAACATTTCCACAGCGACCACCTGTCGCACTTAGGGCTGAAATATGTTGCTGTTCTTGGGTAAATACACATGCGCTTTTGTATGTTTAAAAAAAAACGTATTTAAATACATTCGGCGACATATGTTATGGTTATTATATATATACTGTATATGACTATTCTGAAATAAATGTATTATGTTGCAAATTTCGGAATGATACAGCTTCTTCTTCAATTCGAAATTTAAATCATGGATGTGCAAGGAATATATGAGATATTGACATTTAAATAAACTAGTAGAAACCAGAGTGAAATTGCCTCTGGAGGGCCAAAGTAAATAGGGCTAAGGGTACAGACGTTTAAAAAAAAAAGATATTGTAAGAATTTTACAATGGAGTAGAAATGAGCGGGAGCAGGAAATAGAAAACCCGGAGCGGAATGATTACAGAAAGCTTCGAGCGGGGAGCGGAAATTTCTGCCACTCCACTCTGCTCACATACTGTGGTGGGTAGCCCCTGCAGGCAATCACGGCTCACTTGTTTCACTCACAGTGTCCATCGTGGTCCAAAAATCATGGCGCCCAGCAGTATGTGAATGTCAACTAAGTATAGATGGTAGAGTAGCCTAAAGAAACGTGTAATCTTTTTTTTGAACCTAGCAAGCTACATTCATAATATAAATAAATACGTTATTAGCGATTGTTTAGGTTAAATGCCTTGCCATTTTACACTGTAAACAGGCCACCAATGTACTTGTTGTAATCATATGTGACGCGAGCTGGTAAAACGCTCCGCAAGTCGCACTTCGGCAATTCACAGTAGGCTACGGTGCAAATTATGGATGAAAATTTTTTTCTCTCCATATAACGAAAGTTAAAGTGTTTTAGAAGTCACTTAATATATCTAAATACCTGTAATAAGTAACAGAAATACGCTTGTTAAAATCATGTTTGCCGGGGCGGGCATCAATTATTGATTAACATCCTTCCTAGTTTCAGTTGGCTCTGAGTTTCGGTGTGCCTCACCCATAAATAAACTCAAATGTCCTGCTCTGTTTACTTACTCACTATAAAAATGGAAGTCACCACTGAAAATGCATAGACAATGGAGAATTCATGGAATCCTTCATCCTACAATTCCTGAACGATGGTCATATTCTGAATCTGAATGACGAGGACGACAGGGAAAACGAGGACAACATTTCTGATCTGGACTTAGAATACAGTTTTTGTTCTGATGAGAATGAAAATGACCATGTGTAACGGCAATGGACATTGAAAAGATTTTAAGACAAATTGATATGGTGACAGTGGACCACAATTTTGAAAAATGGACAAAATTCACAACTTTGACTGAAAATGCCAACAGAGACTAAAGGAGAATTCACAGCACCGGGACTCTTGGTCAAAAACTGTCTCCGGAATTAATCTATAAAATGAGAACGAACATGGCGTCATTATCAGCAGACAATAGAGACATGCTTATTTGGAGAACTTTATTGGGATGGCAGGTATTCCATCCACCAAGTTATGGCTTGGTGGGGCATGCCCCATACCTATACAGCACAGAGAGTTTGGCACTTTTCAGGGTTTCCTATAGAAGTAGCCACAATGACCACAGACTCTCAGCCCTTAAAAACATTAACGTCTGTATGTTCTGACCTCATGTAACCACACAGCATTCAGATACAACTTCACACATCCACACAATAAAGCCCTAAACTTGGGTTATTTTGGCGGTTTTCCTCCTTGTGCTTCTTCTTCTTCTTCCCATTTTTCCTGCCTACCCAGAGACCCTCACTACCTGCCTGCCTCCGTACCCTCAAAGAATAATTCTCCCCATTGGATAACAACATCGCATACCTGCTCTCCCAAGCTTATCGCGCAATAAAAACGCTTCAAACTAATGTGGACACATCACAGAATCACAGATAAAACTGCTATATGGGTGTGTGTACTCCATGAGGCTACTGTGGCCTACTGGCTACAGTTGCTGCCTCTCACACAAGTTTATTTTCAACTAAAACAATGTGCAACTGTTATATACTTTTCATTTATTACAAAGTTATTATTTTCACATTGACAAACGCATTTTTATTGCAAAGGCAAAAGACGCTTCCAATATTAACTGTTCAATGTTTCACTTGTATTTCACTTGTACTACAGCGAAATGGTGAAAGTCAGACGGACACTGACAAATGGCCTATAGCCTATATCACATGACTGTACCTCTTTGGTCTTCTGGTTAGCGTCAAGCCTTAGTAGGCGAGAGACCTGGGTTCGTTCGCCGCCCGGTACTAAAGTGTAATTTCATTTTGGACTCAAACAGTGTGCACATGTTCTGGTTTTCTCATACAAGAATGTTTTTTTTTTTTGCAAAGGCAAAGACGTGTTTACAATATTAACTGTTCACTTGTAGCCTGTTAGTTAAACAATTCAGTCACTGGACACCATGGCAGTTATGCAATAGGCTAGCTAACGTTATGGGAACAGGTATCCCATGGCCATTTGTCAAGCAAAGAAAAAAGTTTTAACGCAGAATATCATCTGGTTAACATCGCGTTGTTGCATTAATGTAAAAAAAAAATTATAAATAACTATACCATTGGCTACATGTTTTAATCTCACACAAATTCGGACAAAAAAATTTGTCTGTGTGGAGCCTACTGTGCTCTTGCGGTCATGTCTGACACACGCAAATCGAACCTTCAACGCTCGCCTTGGCCAACATTTCTTTATTATGTCTTCATTCATTTCTTCACTTCAGCTCTGTTCAGTTTATGCTTTTCACACATAACACAATGTCACCATAAAATTAACTACTAGGAAAATTAAGAATTTACAATAATACATTAAGAATTGATTATAGCCTACTATAAGATGCTACCCCTTAAGAGTCTCCGTTTATTTGGAATGCATGTATTCTGTATGCATGTATCTCTCGATGTCATTATCTTCATGCATTATTCATCATTAGTTAGGTACCAAAAATAAGTGATATCTGATCAAAAAAAAAGCCAAGTTACTCACGCATAGCCTACTGTCTATAAATCCTTAATTCCAACTGGCAAAAACTAGGCCTGCCTTTAAAAGTATTGATATCAAAATGTGGCCAAGTTACAACTAATGTTTGTAAAAATGCTATATGTACGCTATCTTCTAGGTAAAAATATTACTCATTTTTATCTGCATTTATTTATTCATCCCCCCTTTCTCTATTGTACATGATGTTTCTTGATATAAATTTCTGTTTGTGAATTGCAAAGAAATCTGTAGCAGCAGTTAACATTTTAAACCTGTACATTTTCTTTGTTGGCAAGTTATAACCATATCCTTTCTGGAGTGTAATAATTTATCAAATGTAAAACATTCATTGAAATCATATGTTGTTCCATGAGGCACAATCTCTTCACATGCTAAGATGAAGAAACACAGGGCCAAGTTGCATGAAATAATTTAGGAAAGTTTAGATAGCATTACTCTGGAATAGAGCTAGCTCATTTAGTGTGAGCTACAATAGGCAATATTGTTAGTTGTAACTTGGCCACATTTTGATATCAATACTTTTAAAGGCAAGCCTAGGTTTTGCAAGTTGGAATTACGGACTTATAGACAGCACTCTGTAGGCTATGCGTGAGTAACTTGGATTTTTAATTTTTTTTTACGTCGGAGACGTTTTTGATCAGATTGACATACAGTATATTAATGATTCCGAAATGACTCAACAGACAACGAAGGTTCCAAGCAAACAAAAGCATCAGAGAACAACACCCCTATGGAAAAAGAATATGCTGCAGTATATTGTAAATATATCAAAATTATCTTCACAATATATATAAAATATACTGCACTATATTACATTTCCATAAGGGCATACACGATTCATAGTACTGTCGCTTCCCGCAAAGCCTTCTGTTTTATACTTTTGTACAAGCCTTCTGTTTTTGTAGAGTTTTTGTCTTTCTTTCTATTCTATCTTTCTGTTAGCCGATCTATCTATGTCTATTAGTCGATAGCGGTTTCCGAATCAGAGCCATAACTAACGTTACTAGCACATGTAACTTGCTGCTTACTACTAGGCCATTTAGTGACATGCAGAAAGTTAATGCGAAAAATATCCTCAATACTGTTATCAGTGAAAACCTGAAAATAAGTATATAATTTGGGGATTTAAAGTACACTACATTTACAGAACATTTCACTTACATAACAACTTTCTCATCCTGTGTAGCTAGGCTACTCAGCTACATTAGCATACTCAATAGAATAGAAGGGTGTTGATTTGGACACAGCCTTTGTTTAGAAACAAACAAACAAAAGCCTTTTCTGGCTAAGCTAACAGTTAGCTAGCCCCGTGTCCAAACAAAGTAGCCTACTTTGTTGTGATATTCCTATCTACCAGTCTTTGTTTAACTAGCAGTATGTCCAAACAATGTATAATTTGCAAGCATGTTTGTCATGATATTCCTATCTATCTGTCTTTTTTTAAAACAAACCAAGCCTTTGATAGCTAAGCTAACAGCCCCATGTCCAAACAAAGTATGAGCATTTTGTTGCAATATTCATATCTACCAGTCTTTGTTTAACTAGACGCATGTCCAAACATTGTATCAACATATCAATGGACAGCTAACTGAAACCAATGTATTTTATTCCTTTCAGGATCAGCAAAAATCAGCTCTCTGCCCTTCTCCAATCCTACAAGAAGCATAAATAATTTCAGCTGCTGCACAACGCTAATGTCTGGCCCCCCCAGTGATGGTCTTGCTGTGCAAGCCCTACCCGGACTGGACTCAGCCAGGCAGAAATATCTTTTTGAAAAGATCAGAGAATTCTGCTCTGATGAGGCAAAATACACCACATGCTCCCCACCAAAATCCACAACAGCTCAGAACAAGACTCTCTGTTTGTAGATTCACTTCGACTGTAGCTCCCAAGCTGCATTTGACATTATAGAGCTGATTGTTTGAAGTCAAGTCAAGTTTATTTGTATAGCACATATTCATACAACTGAATGCAATAAAATTTTCCTATTGAAAAATAAATCAGGAGTAGAAACCCTTCAAGTTATCCATCCATATTTACTGTATTTCTGGCAGCAGAGTGATGATTTAAGGCTTGTTTGATACGTCAGACACTTGATGACTTAGAGCCATTTAGCCAACCATGTGTTCCATACTGTTCCAGTGTAATTTACAGCTAAATCTAGTCCCACCCCCCAATTCCCATAGAGATACATTCAAATGCAGAGACGTTATAGTATCACTTGTAAGAGTACCAGAAAATAAGATATCAAGAGTCTTTTGGTGTTGTTGGGACACAGAAATCAGGAAGGCATGCAAGGATATGCGACCAAATAAAAAATTTGAAGGCACAGTCAACTTAGTGTATGTAAACTTCTGACCCACTGGAATTGTGATATAGTGAATTAAAAGTGAAAAAATCTGTCTGTAAACAATTGTTGGAAAAATTACTTGTGTCATGCACAAAGTAGATGTCCTAACTGACTTGCCAACACTATAGTTTGCTAACATGAAATCTGTGGAGTGGTTAAAAATGAGTTTTAATGACTTCAACCTAAGTGTATTTAAACTTCCTACTTCAACTGTATATATACCCTCTCCAGCACATAGTTCCATAATTTAGGGGCTACTGCTGAAAAGGCACGGTCGCCCCTGGTTTTCTGCCTGGTTTTCGGGACGACAAGACGCAGCTGATCAGCAGACCTCAGCGACCTCAAGGGGGTGTAAACATGTAAGAGGTCCGAGATGTACTGAGGCGCCAACCCATTTAACGACTTAAAAACAAACAATAAAATCTTTAAATTAATTCTAAAACGGACAGGGAGCCAGTGGAGGGAGGCCAGAACAGGGGTAATGTGTTCATGCTTGTGGGTTCCTGTTAAAAGACGAGCAGCCGCGTTTTGGACTAACTGTAAGCGTGCAAGGGAGGCCTGGTTAACGCCAGTGTAGAGTGCATTCCAGTAGTCCAAACGGGTTGAGATGAAAGCATGAATCACTCGCTCAAAATCATTAAAAGATAGAACGGATTTAATTTTAGATAAAAGCCTCAGATGATAAAAACTGGATTTTACCACAGAATTAATCTGCTTATCAAGTTTAAAATCACTGTCCATTTTGACGCCGAGGTTGGTGACTGTGGGTTTAACATATGGTTGCAGGGAACCCAGGTCCATAGGAGGAACATCACAGGCCCGACTAGGTCCAAACACCATGACCTCAGTTTTGCCTTCATTCAAATTAAGAAAGTTTAAAGCCATCCAGGCCTTGATGTCCTTTAGACACTCTAGCAGAGGTATCAGGGAGCTGTTATCATTTCTTTTAAGGGGCAGGTAGATTTGGGAGTCATCCGCATAAAAGTGGTAGGAGATGCCATGTTTTTAAAAAATTAATCCAAGGGGGAGAAGGTATAAAGAAAAGAGGATGAGCCCAAGAATTGAGCCTTGGGGAACTCCACAAGATAGGGGGGCAGAGGACGATGCAGTCTCCAAGTCTAACTGAAAAGCATCTCTCGGACAGATACGACCTGAACCACTCCAAGGCAGTGTCCCTGATACCCAAACAGTGCTCTAGACGTGAAATGAGAATTGTGTGGTCAACTGTGTCAAAGGCAGCAGTGAGGTCTAAAAGCATAAGAATAGCAGAATCACCAGAATCAGTCATTAATAAAAAGTCATTAAAAACTCTTAAAAGTGCACTCAGTGCTGTGAAAGGCTTTAAAACCAGATTGAAAAATCTCAAGAATGCCGTATACATCTAAAAAGGACTGTAATTGTAAGAGTACAGTTTTCTCTAAAATTTTTGAAATTAATGGAAGCTTGGAAATAGGTCTGTAGTTTGATAAAACCGAAGTGTCCAAATTTGTTTTTTTTAACAGGGGTTCCACAACTGCTTCTTTGAAAAATGCTGGGACAACACCTGAAGCAAGACTAATTGTTTGGACATTAGGTCCAATAGTCTCCCAGACCTCTTTAAAGAGGTGAGGAGGGACAATGTCTGTGGGACAGGATGAGTATTTGAGTTGAGTGACAGTTGTAGTGAGACATAAAAACGACACAGGCTCGAACTGGTTTAAGACAGTTGAGCAAGTGACGGCTATGGAGGGGTCGAAAGAGGGGGGTGAGATATGGGTTCTAATGGTAGCAGCCTTGTCAATAAAATAGCGGAGAAAATTTTCACAGACTTCAGATGAAGCTTCCAGACAGGTGGATTGAGGAGAGTTTAAAATTGAATCAATAGTTTTAAAAAGAAAATGTGGTTTATTAAAATTTTGGGAAATAATATCAGAGAGATATCCTGTTTTTTCAGTTTTTACAATTCTCTGATACTTTCTCCAGCTTTCCTTAAGGATTTCATAAGACACATGAAGCTTGTCCTTCTTCCACCTGCGCTCAGCTCTCCTGCACTCTCGCCTGGCCGCACGGGTGGTGACATTGAGCCATGGCTCAGATTTAGGTCTGGGGCGCATAACTTTTAGAGGAGTGACAGTGTCAAGAATGCCGGCACAGGTGGAGAGAAAGGATGAGGTTAATTGCTCCGTGTCCAGGTAAGCAGAGGACCTAGTGTCAGACTGAGCTGTATTAATAAAAACAGAAGAAAACTGAGCATCAGTTTACCTGGATATAAAAAATGGGCAAACCATATGATAAAACGAGGTCTAACGTGCATCCATGCTCTTGTGTAGGTCCAGTAACATATTGTGTCTAAAGCACATATAGGAACAGTGAGGATGTTCAACAAGAGGGTGAGAGTTTTAGATATTAGAGTGGGGAGATATTTAAGAAGAAATCTTAATATTGGAATGTAACATGTACAAGAATGTTACATTTTTAAAAGAAATACAATTTATGTACCTGTGTCCACATTCTCGACCGGTAAGGGTTATTGACATATGTGACAATGCACCACTTCCCAATGAGGTCTTCTGTTACTTCATTTATTGGGCACAAAGGCTCAGTGAGTGCAGAGTGACATCATCTGGGGCTTGTTCAGGTGTTTTCTCAACGTCATCTTGTGTTGCCATTTTGACCATGGATTCTTTGTTTCTTTCTCTCTGGTAAATGATGCCTTGTGATGTACATAAGACTTGGTGAATGCCAAGAGTATCCTTCACAGTGGGAAGATCTGGTGGAAGGAGAGCACCAACTCTGGATATTTCTTCATCTTCCACAGCATTTCAAGCATGAGCATCTGGTGGAGATTGATCATTGTGTCAGATAGGTATCTCTTTTGTCTCTTTATTTTAAAATGGTTAATGGTTTCTCTTTTGCCAATTGATGGCTGACTGTTATCATCTCTGGAAAGGAATGTTGTCACTGTATCTTGTGTTTGTCTTGTTTGAACATTATTAACTCTCTTGGAGGTAAAATGGCATTGATTGTTGTTCAGATTTTTCTTTATGCACTTGTGGGAGATCCCAACTGCATCTTTGGCCATGGAAATCAGTCTGTATTTCTTTAGCAGGTTTGAGGAGACAGCCAGTCCAAATGTGTGCTTGTCCCTTAGGTGTTTTGTTGAGTATTTGTCCTTCAGGTGGTGCATGAGTGTGTTATGAAAGAATAGAATCTTTCTTATGTGTGAAGCAACTTCATTTTGCGTCTTTTTTCTTGGGATTTGCTGCCCTCAGCCTATGGTACCTCTTTTTGTATTTTGAAACTTTCTTCTTAATTTCTTATTTCTTATTTATTTTTGTGTTCTTATTTTTCACTGTGTTTCTTTTCCTAAATGTTATTTTTTCTATTATGTTTTCATCTCTGTAAAGCACTTTGTGCTGCATATGCTCGAAAAGTGCTATATAAATGAAAATATTTATGTTTGGTTTGTGTCTCTTGCACTCTTGCACTAGTCCTTTATTATTAAAAACAAAAAAAAGGCTTGTTCTGCAGTATTTTAACTGATTATCAAAATATCTGCTGTTCTCCACTGCTGAAGAAGGGATCAAGGGTCAAACTGCAGTAATAAAATGATTCATAGACATCAGATCATATGTGCCCACCATTTTAGTGTTGCCGGGCGGCAAGCCGAAAACAGATGCGGACTACACAGCTGTGCAGCTGCAGGTCCACACCCCGTTCTGTCCTTGGTGCTAACGACCTCTTCCTCTGCCATTACTTTGGGTTATGGCAGTGTTTCACTGACGGACCACAGTGTTGCACTACACCATTGCAGACGGTGTACATGGGCCTTCAAATAAACAAAGAAACACAAGCTAAAGAATCCAGAAGCACAGCCAGTTCAACCTGAGAGATTTGTAACTCTCATTGGTTACCTTTTGGACAGAAAGACAATAGTCATTTGATGACAGATGACTTATGTGTGGGGAAAAAGCTAGCCCACATGATACTTTGGAGTGCTATAAGAACACAACATTGGGGGAAAATATGAGGGGAAAAAAATTATTTTATTGAAACTGTACACTGATTTACTAAGACCTTTTGCAGGTGCAAAACATTTTACCACATGCAAAACTAATAACACAACCAATGATTTATCATGTTATTGATTTAGCATGTGCTAAAAGGTTTTGCACATGCTAAAGGTCTTAGTAAATCAGGCCCATAGTGTTCACAAAACTTCATATAGACATCAATCATATGTCTCTTTAACTTCCTCAAACTACCCTGACTTATGCAGATGCAATATAATATAGTCTATAATATGAACTGCAAGAGAATGTAGGCTACTATCCGTTTCCATGACAGTATGAAACTTCATTATGGAATATAATGCAAAGTAAAATTATGTAAACAGAATTATGGAGAACAGGAATTAGATGGTTCAGCAAAACATGCCCCCGTTTCTCTAAATTTGCTGATTTATACACAGGAAGAGCCAAAACTAGATATATACTAATAAAGATTCAAATTTTGTGTGACACCAAAGTTATATGCCAATAGAAATTAGTACAGAAGAGTTTCTATGCCATGACGCTCAATGGCGTCAATGAGTGAGTGTGTATAGAAGTGTTGTCTGTGGCAAAAGGCTTTGAAATTCCCATCATCTTTTGCACTTTTTTTCAAAATTATTTCCCATGAGGGATGTACAAATACTAGATCCACATGTTCAATAACTTTTATCTCCCATTTTGAAGCACCCATTTAATAATACGTGTTTATTTGACAGTTCTTTTTATATTCCAGGTTTCGATGCACTTCAAAGCACTCTGACGAGTGATGACCATCTCACTCTTCCTTTAACTGTGTAGTTGCCATTCTCTTTTTCCAAGCCTCAATGGTTCAATACATTTAATATTCAACCAACAAGAGCCTTATCACTTGATGGGGGGCACTGTGATGAACTGATCAGTACATATGCATGAGGTGTGCAGATAGAGCCACCAGACCATCTTAGGAGAACTAGTTTAATGTCAGTTCATTGTACGTCATTTAGTCAGGTCATTCCGTGATAGGCTTTGTAACTGATAGTCCTCGCTACTTTGTGTCTTTTGTTTGTTTATTTTTCCTGTACTTTATGTAAATTATAATTTGTACTGTTTCAATAACTAATTATGCAGCTGTAAGAAGATCCTCCACACATTTTTAGTGGAGATTAATATTATCCTATTCTGCGTAGTGTTATGTAAATCTTTATGTTCATACATTTTATTCCGCACATCAAAGCCTAAGGATTGGCATGATAATGATGCGAATCAGATCAGCCACAAATCTCTGATGAATCTTTTCATAATGCAGTGGGTTTCAAAGCTATTTGCATCTCTCTTGAGGAAATTCTATGTTACTCCTCATCCAGTCAAAAGTAATTACATCGTTTTTGCTCTCAGATCTTCATACATTTTGAGGAAACAAAAATAAACCAATAGTCGTCAGGCATTTACTGTAAATGTTTTGATAAAGGGCTTTGACCAAACATCAACCAATGTTTGGTCAAAGGCATGAGCAGCAGTGAATTGTGTGTGCGGAATTTCCCTACTTCTGAACAACAACAAGTATGGGGACTTGGTTTTCCCTGCACCACACATGAGCCAAGCTGCTGTTCTCTTTTGACACGCCATAGATATTATCTGATCAATACGTTACAATACGTTAATTCTGACGGGCAAAAAAAAAAAAGACTGTAAAGTTCAAAGAACACCTGTTTGGAACATTCCACAAGTAAACAGGTGATGCTATGAAGTCATCAAGGGTCTGAGGTATCAAAGGAGCCTCAAACCATCACTCTGCTGCCAGATATTCAGTAGATATGGATGGATCACTTTAAGGGTTGTTTCTCCTGACTCATATTCCTATTGAACTCTATAAAAAATAAGTCAAGAGAAACAACCCTTCAAGTGTAATTTACAGCTTAATCTAGTCCCACCCCCCAATCCCCATAGAGATCCATTCAAATGCAGAGAGGTTATAGTATCGCCTGTAAGAGTACCTGAAAATAAGATATCAAGGGCCCTATCTTGGCGATCTTAGCGCTTGGTCTAAGCACATGGCGTTAAGAGCATTTAGGGCGTGTCCAAGTCCACTTTTGCTATTTTAACGGCGTGTTTTTTGAGCGCTAAGCAACACGGCGCAACGTGCAAATGGGCTGAACCGAGTCTCTTCATTAATTATAGGCGTGTCTTGGGCGTGAAATGCAATAAACCAATCAAAATGTCATATCCCATTACCTTTAAAAGCCTGCTTTTCCAACTTGGCGGATTGCTTACATGATGGCGAAACAGACATGCTCGTGCGTGTTTAGTGCGATCAAGGAATAGGCTATATGGATCAATCGTAGCCTATGATCAATATTATTCGGACTAACCATTATGAGTTCCCAATAATTCCTGACAGTGCTGTTATTTTACAAAATATATGCGGTTAAATTTTGTTAAAAGCACCTGCAACAGCTGAGAAGTAGTTGAGCTGTAGCCTAGGCTATTTGAAAAACAATAAATTCAATATTCACTGGACAAGGTTTTGAACTTTTTTCAGTCAAAACCATTCTATTTACTTACAGGCTGTAGGCCAAGAGAGTTGTAGCTATTGTAATGACATCTGAAGCGCATTTTCAGAACTCAAATGTCCGTCTATTGCAGTGCACGAGTTTTCCATTGAATGACAATTCACGCATTAGATGTAAATGACAATTTGCGCATTTGGCTTGATTATCAGCAAAGTTTTTAATGGATAGCCATTGTCCCGTAACAGTAGATTGTCCCCCCGAAGATCATGCTACAGGAACTATTGGCAAATATAGCTTGATCCAGGATAATTGCGAATAGTCTATACATGTAGCCTTACACGTACCATCGCACATTGCCTGGATGTTGATGGAGTGGGCTGAAAGCAATTTAATGCGGCATTCCCCTTCGCTGAGGGACAGGTCTATGTGGTCATTGACCTATGTACCCTTTTATTATTATGCATTTTTTGATATAGCCTACACAATAATAATACCTCTCCGGGAACCATCACCTTATCGTGGTGGAGAGGTTTGTGTGTCCCTATGAACCTGGGAGCTGTGTTGTCGGGAACCTTGTGTTCCTGTTAGGGACTCCCATGGCAAATTGGTCTCAGGCGAGGGGCCAGACTAAGAATGGTTCAAAAGGACTCCATGCTACAACAAAAAAAGAGTTCAGTGACCCTGCCCGGAGGAAGCCCGGGGCCCACTTCTGGAGCCAGGCCCAGAAGGAGGACCCGTCAGCGAGCGCCTGGTGGCCGGGCATGCCACGGAGCCCGGCCGGGCACAGCCCGAAGAAGCAACGTGGCGACCATCACTACTGAAACTCCGTCATCCCGCGGGCCCACCACCTACGGGAAGAATCACTGGGGTCGGGTGCGCTGCCAGACAGGTGGCAGTGAAGTTAGAGGGTCTCGACGGACCAGACCCGGGCGGCAGAGGCTGGCTTTGGGGACGTGGAACGTCACCTCTCTGAGGGGGAAGGAGCCGGAGCTTGTGCGGGAGGTGGAGCGCTACCAGTTGGATCTGGTGGGGCTTACCTCTACGCACAGCATTGGCTCCGGAACCTTACTCCTGGATAGGGGTTGGACTCTATTCTTCTCCGGAGTTGCCCAAGGTGTGAGGCGTCGGGCGGGGGTGGGGATACTCATAAGTCCCCGGCTGAGTGCCGCTACGTTGGAGTTCACCCCGGTGGGCGAGAGGGTCGCCTCCCTGCGCCTAAGGGTTATGGGGGGGAAAACTCTGACTGTTGTCTGTGCTTATGCACCGAACAGCAGTTCAGAGTATTCGGCCTTCTTGGAGACCCTGAATGGAGTCCTACATGGGGCTCCTGTAGGGGACTCCGTAGTCCTGCTGGGAGACTTCAACGCGCACGTGGGCAACGATGGAGACACTTGGAGAGGCGTGATTGGGAGGAACGGCCTCCCTGATCTGAACCCGAGCGGTGGTTTGTTATTGGACTTCTGTGCTAGTCATGGATTGGCCATAACAAACACCATGTTCGAACATAAGGGTGCTCATAAGTGTACATGGTACCAGAGCACCCTAGGCAGAAGGTCGATGATCGATTTCACCTCAGGAGGGGGAAACGGGGAACCATCCAAGCTGTTTATAGTAAGGATGGGACACTGTTGACCTCAACTGATAAGGTGTTAGGGCGGTGGAAAGAACACTTTGAGGAACTCCTGAACCCGACTAATCCACCCTCTGTAGTAGAGACAGAGCTGGAGGATGATGGGGGATCAACATCGATTTCCCTGGAGGAAGTCACTGTGGTAATCAAACAACTCCACAGTGGCAAAGCCCCAGGGGTTGATGAGATCCATCCAGAAATGCTGAAGGCTCTGGGTGTTGAGGGGCTGTCATGGATGACACGTCTCATCAACATTGCGTGGAAGTCGGGGGCAGTGCCTAAGGAGTGGCAGACCGGGGTGGTGGTTCCCCTGTTCAAAAAGGGGGACCAGAGGGTGTGTGCCAACTATAGAGGCATTACACTACTCAGCCTCCCCGGGAAAGTCTACTCTAAGGTACTGGAAAGGAGGGTCCGACCGATAGTCGAACCTCAGATTGAAGAGGAACAATGTGGATTCCGTCCTGGTCGTGGAACAACGGACCAGCTTTTCACTCTCGCAAGGATCCTAGAGGGGGCCTGGGAGTATGCTTTTCCGGTCTGCATGTGTTTTGTGGATTTGGAGAAGGCTTATGACCGGGTTCCCCGGGAGATATTGTGGGAGGTGCTGCGGGAGTACAGGGTGAGGGGGTCACTACTCAGGGCCATCCAATCTCTGTACACCCAAAGCGAGAGCTGTGTCCGGGTGATCGGCAGTAAGTCGGACTCGTTCCCGGTGGGGGTTGGCCTCCGTCAGGGCTGCGCCTTGTCACCTATCCTGTTTGTGGTATTCATGGACAGGATTTCAAGGCGTAGTCGTGGAGGAGAGGGGTTGCAGTTCGGTGGGCTGAGGATTACATCGCTGCTGTTTGCAGATGATGTGGTCCTGATGGCATCATCGGTCTGTGACCTTCAGCACTCACTGGATCGGTTCGCAGCCGAGTGTGAAGCGGCTGGGATGAGGATCAGCACCTCTAAATCTGAGGCCATGGTTCTCCGCAGGAAACCGATGATTTGTCTACTCCAAGTAGGGAATGAGTCTTTACCCCAAGTGAAGGAGTTCAAGTATCTCGGGGTCTTGTTCTCGAGTGAGGGGACGATGGAACGTGAGATGAGCCGGAGAATCGGAGCAGCAGGAGCGGTATTGCGTTCGCTTTACCGCACCGTTGTGAGGAAGAGAGAGCTGAGCCAGAAGGCAAAGATCTCGATCTACCGGTCAATCTTCGTTCCTACTCTTACCTATGGTCATGAAGGGTGGGTCATGACCGAAAGAACGAGATCGCGGATACAAGCGGCCGAAATGGGTTTTCTCCGGAGTGTGGCTGGCTTCTCCCTTAGGGATAAGGTGAGAAGCTCAGTCATCCGTGAGGGACTCGGAGTAGAGCCACTGCTCCTTTGCGTAGAAAGGAGCCAGTTGAGGTGGTTCGGACATCTTGTAAGGATGCCACCTGGTCGCCTCCCTAGGGAGGTGTTTCAGGCACGTCCAGCTGGGAGGAGACCACGGGGCAGACCAAGGACCAGGTGGAGGGACTATATCTCCACGCTGGCCTGGGAACGCCTTGGGATCTCCCAGTCAGAGCTGGTCAATGTGGCCAGGGAAAGGGAAGTTTGGGGCCCCCTGCTGGAACTGCTACCTCCGCGACCCGACTTCGGATAAGCGGTTGAAGATGGATGGATGGATGGATGAATAATAATATCTCACATTGTAATGTAGATATTTTAGTCATGCTTGTGCGCGCCCCTGTTTGTAACAGACAGGAGGGTGTATGCGCGTTGTGCATATGCCTATGTAGACGTACTTATGTAAACAACTGCGACATGACTTTAGACCAGGTTTGTGGTGGTTTTAGCGCAAGCGCTTTCTGCTGGGTCAAGATAGCAATACGCCAAAAATAATCCTCGCCACTCCTCATGCCCAGTGCACTTGCAATGAATACATAGTATTTAAACGATGTGAGCGCTAGGCGTTATAATGAACCCTGCGCCGGGTGTAAGATAGCATAGACACTTGTGTTTGAGTTAGCGCCGGGTGTAAGATAGTGCTCCAAGAGTCTTTTGATATCCTTTTATGCCCAGTCATGATAATATCACCTGTTTACTGATGTTCCAAACAGGTGTTTTTTGAACTTCCCAGTCTTTTTTTTGCCCCTATCCCAACTTTTTTGGAACGTGTTGCAGGCATCAAATTTGGAAGTTGCGTATATTTACATAAATCAATAAAGTTGATAAGGTAAAGCATTAAATATCTTCTCTTTGTACTGTTTTCAATTAAATATATGTAAAAGAAAATTACAAACCACTGCTTTCTGCTTTTATGTGCATTCTACATACTGTCCCAAGTTTTTTGGAATTGGGTTTGTAAATTATGATTGTAAAAAGCAAACATTAGATGATGCCTATTCATCAATTGTAGGCTATATGAACTTGTTTAATTAGAATCTTAAACATTAGGAATGCTCCCAGTACTATTTTTCTAAATTGACGTTAAGTATGCTATTTAAAACACACATTTGACCAATTAACGAAATTTGCTTTAATTGCCTACACGTCTGTAGCCAGCGTTGCAATGGCTGACCTTGCGCTGTTGGAGGAGTTGGCTGCTTAGGAGAGAAATTAACGCATCTTTAGGATCGCGTAAAAGTATTTGGCTGAGAGTGATATATGGCTCGTTAGTCGTTTTCTTGTTTTTTTTAATTGATAACCTGCCCAGCAATGTTATTGGTGCCGTAACTGTACTGCACAAATGTCGTCTCAAGGCTCCATCCGAAGATACGTTTGCAAAATATGAATAGAAAGGGCTGTCGCATCTGTGCAGCTCATGCGGAATGTATTGCTCTACGTCCTGGCTCGTTTGCCTGGTGTGACCATAGACGGGTGGGACCCACAACAGCTTCAGTTGGCTGGCTTTAGTGGCTTATTGTTGTACCTACGTCTAATTGCTATGTCAAATTTACTTTGGACAATACTAAACTATTTATTTTCCTTGATTGAACATCTGCTAATAAAACTTAGATTTCAGTGTTGGAATAATTATTTATTTAGCTTTTTCTGGGCCATTTTGTAGGCTACGGAAGCCCTGAAAAGCTATCTCGTTTAAACGTTAATAGTAAGTAAGTCGTTAATACGAGTTATTATCTCGTTTATACGAGTTATTATCTCGTTTATTCGAGGTATTATCGCGTTTATAGGCCTACGGCTCGTTTATACGAGTTATTAACTCGTTTGTAGGGCACGTTTTTACGAGATATAACTCAGCATGAACTCTGATTTCAGTGTGTATTTTGAGTGCAATTAAAGCTGTTTTTGAGTTCTTGCGTGCTTCATTTTAACATGGGGGGGGCGGGGGGCTATATATTTTTTAAATATTTGTAACACTTATATAGGCTAATATAGGCTAATGTTACTGAAAAACACATTTGTTAACTCTAGCTACGTTGTGTATTGAACGAATGATGCATCTATCAGGTTTAGAGATAATTAGCTGCCAACAGGTGCTGTTTATTAGGCTATATGTTATTAGAGATTAAATGCATAAACTGATATTTTACAGTGCAATTGTATCAGTAATAGGAGAGATGTTCTCATTCTCGTCAGGAGAGGGCGTTGTTACACGAATGTCTGAAGTAGGAGATTAGATCAGCTTCATTCTGGATTCTGAGTTTGCCATACATTCCTCAACATTTTCAAGACTGGAGTAATGTGTAATCATTCAATAACTGTTCTTATGCTTCGCTCTCAACTCTGATTTCAACGTGCATTGTAGCCTAAGTGCAATTAAAGCTATTTTTGGGTTATTGTGTGTGGCGGCTACTTGGTGCTTCATTTCAACATGGGGTGCGTGACAAAACACTTTAAAATATAAAAGTTTGTCGGCTGTTTGTAACTCTACGTTGTGTATTGTATCTGAACGAAAACGTCTCCGACGTAAAAAAAAGCCAAGTTACTCACGCATAGCCTACATAGCACTGTCTATAAGTCCTTAATTCCAACTTGCAAAAACTAGGCCTGCCTTTAAAAGTATTGATATCAAAATGTGGCCAAGTTACAACAAACAATATTGCCTATCGTAGCTCACACTAAATAAACTAGTCCAAAATGAAATTACACTTCAATATCAACCGGGCGAGGTAAGATCCATAGACTGTATAAAAATATGGACAAAGCCACTGTGACGTCACCCATTGCCTTTCCACGGCCTCGTAAAAACTGAATTGACGCTCGGAAATCTTTTTCGCCGGCCGTTTGTACAAACTGCGCCTGCTCCGTGGAGCCGAAGTGACCTTGGCTTGGAGCAGGGTCAACCGGATATGGCCCGGGCACAGTATGATTGACAGTTCGGAGTGGAGAAGCCACAGAACTATAAAGCCCACAGAACTATATAAAGCCCATGACCTGACCAAACCCACCATTTTGCAAAATAAACTCGCGGTAAACTTCCTTAAGTTGCTAATGTTTTATAATATAACATTTAATTTTCATCCTCGATTTTACTGTGTCATTTATTCGCATTGAATGTGTGGTATTCGTCACATAATTAACGTTCATTCAGTTATCTTCAATTTATATTCAGCTAACATCAGCTAATTTGATTAGCTAGATAGCATACCAGCTGAGCTCGGTAGCCAAGCTAGACGCAATGCATCACCACCATTGCTAACCGCTAATTAACTCGACTGTGGCAGAGCAGTCTGTCACAGTTTGCCACAGCATGAAACCCCGTTCTGAAAACTCTTCCAGATAAAGTGGGGATTAAAGTTAGTGGGTTCACACGCTAGCTAAAAGCACAGTAGCTACATCGTAGCTGGCATTAACTTTCATCTGCATCCTGTAACCTAATCACAAACATTGCAAACATTTACAAACGCAGACTCCGTATTCTTTTCCGATAAATTATTGGTTTTATTTTAAACATCCCGTATTGAGCCAGTACAAACATACCGCTAACACGTTGGCTCTATTCCCCGCACATTTTCGGAATTTTTGGCACCTAAAATGATCCAGGTGTAGAAATGTCCGGTTAGATTTCTAGCTAGAGCAGCTGGCTAACGTTAGTAACGTTAGCTAGGCAATCACGGTAGCTAGCGAACTTATATGGCCAGCCAGCAAGGATTACTTGACAGCAAGGATAACTGTTAAATTAAAATGGCTTGCCATAAGCTATCGTTAGCTTGCTAGCTAAATGTTAAAACGACTTACCGTGAGATATCGTTAGCTTGCCAGCTATCTAACCCAGCATTGCTAAGCAATGGTAACGTTCATGACAGGGGAGTACATAACAGGGGGCTATTGCGTAGGCTACGGGAGCGGTTGGAATAGCTAAATTAATATCTAAATTGATAAGGTTATACAGGTATGGAGCAATTGATTTGAGATACTTAAAGGTTGTATCAGCGATTTTGGGTGGAAACATAAATGATCACATTCATCTGATTTTTCCTCACGATCCGCTAGCTGCCCGCCCCATAAGCAGGCCGTCAAAAAACCGCGTCTCTGTAGGCAGCCTATGCTCCGAGATCGTACACAAAAACAATGGTACTACCAACTACTCAAAACCAAAATAAACAGTATTCCAACCAATCACAATGATCTGCACAAACGTGACGTCACTTCTGAAGCGAAATCCCAAACAAACATACTTATGAATAATTATGTTATGTTTTAAAAAATAGTGTTCAAGCATCCAGAATTATAACCACGTTAATAACGTTTGTAAGAAACCAAACCGTTTGTAAATCCGTCAAGATTTCAGCGAGATAAGAGTATTAGCGTTTGTGCAGATCATTGTGATTGGTTGGAATACTGTTTATTTTGGTTTTGAGTGGTTGGTAGTACCATTTGTTTTTGTGTACGATCACGATCTGTATTATAATAATGATAATATACAAAAAAGCTAGTGCATAGCACAATATATAATGAATATATAGATCAATATAATATTAAACGTAGTTTAAATGAATGTGTATATGAATATGAAAATGCCTTTACAGCTCGCATACCATTAACATTTAGGCTAGTTCTTTTTAACCCCCACTGTGTTACTCACTGTGTACTAAACTAAACCATTTCTCTTCATATTACTTAAATGATATGTTGCAACTGATTTTTAAATGCCAATAATAGACATTGAAACAGTAATAGGCAACAATAATCAGTCACTGGTTAACTTTTCGCTAAAATATGTGGTTCTAGTAGTGGACATCGCGCTAAAGTCACTCTGTATGAATAAATCCAATTAGATAGAAATTGAAATGTATAATATTTAATGAAATATTCATATTACTCAATTTCAACAACATTGAAATGTATTATTATTTAATTAAATATTCATATTACTCAATATCAAATTACAACAACAACAACAACAATCTTAAATTAATGCAAGTTAATTTAGTGTACACTGTATTTAGTAAGCAATAATGACCGAGGAGCCGGGCATTACACAGTTTAAATGCCCGACGCGGAGGTAGTAAATTGCCCGAGGCGCAGCCGAGTTTAAAGGGCATTTAAACTGTGTAATGCCCGGCTCCGAGGTCATTATTGCGCTTATACCATATGGTTACCAACAATTATTATATATAGTCACATTTATATTGATTGATTTGTATCGACTTTATCAGCTGAAATTTAAATATCCTTCCGAGGCCATTTTGGCATCTAGTTTGCCGTTGTCATGCAAAACTGCTCGTTGATAGTTCTATTTGAACAGAAAACATCTCGTTGCTAATTCTATTTCTCGTTACTAGTTCTATTTTGTCCGTAGTTATGCAAAAACCTCTCGTTGGTAGCCTAGTTCTGAAAACAATGGATTCTATATGGAAGCAAATAGTTCCTTCTCAACTTTATACCATAAAATTAGCACCAATTTTGGTTATTTTTGTCATTAGTTACATTATTTAAGAAAATTGCATGAAACCGCAACTCAATTTACCTCCCTCTCCGTCTTGCTTTTTAAAAATGCTTTGGTCACGCAGCCTATTTTAAACAGCCCAGGCTAAGGAAATTGCATTTCACGATCTGCATCATGAGATGGAACATCTGAAAAAAATAGCCTACTGTAGATACAGAGTTTGTTACTGTTAGATGTAACTTGTCATATCTAAGACATTTCGCTGGATAAAATGTTTTTTTTTTTAATATACAGATTAACGTGCTTTGTGAAGTAACTTGTTCGCATTCGCAACCAGCGTTGGTCACGTCAGCGTTACATTACATTATTAGGTAAAGCCCTACTATGTTACGTTCATATTTCCAAACTGAATAAATACTGCACCTCTAACCACAAAACGTCTTTGCTAGATTAAAGTTGTTGTAACTAAGATATTTGGCGAAGACAAACTTTTCAAATCAGCGGATTTAGCGTTATTTGCCGGCTTTATTAATCAGCTGTTGGTGTTGCTATGGATACCATTCATAAAAGTGTCGACTCTAATGGCACTGGCAGCAGATAACGTAGACGGCGTATTAATTTAGAACGGTGATTAAAATGTTGCCAGCGCGTTCTATACACAGACAGAAGACGGTATCTCAAGTGCGGCTATAGCCCGTTGTACAGTAGGGCGTGTTAGTGCGTTCTATACACAGATAGAAGACGGTATCTCGTGTTACGGTGTTCTCTCGTTGTTTCCCCGCCGTTTTGGGGAGTTACCGTGAAGACCACCCACAAATATCTCCAAAATACAATAACATTGAGTCAAGATATTTATCCACATGATAAAGCAGACCTTTAATGTCCCAAAAATTACAAAAACTCATTTTCGACAAAAATTGAGTTACCCTCTTCTTTCGTTGTAGGGCAGTATACTGGAGCCAACCGCAGTGGCGCTAGTGAGCAACGGCACAATGGCCGCTCCCAGCCCAACCAGGAAGTGAGCTTCAAAACGAAAGCCCAGTCTTGGCCCCTTGGTACGAACCCACGTCTCTCGCAATACTAAGGCTTGACGCTAACCAGAAGACCAAAGGGGTATAATCACGTGATATATGCCATTTGTCAGTGTCAGTCTGACTTTCACCATTTCACTGTAGTACAAGTGAAATAGGCTACAAGTGAAATATTGAACAGTTAATATCGGAAACGTCTTTTGCCTTTTTTTCCGGTAATTAAATTAAAAGTGTTTGCAGCTACATTATCTGCAGAGTAGCGTAGACTAGGCTTGAGCCACATTCGGAGGCGATTGTTTTTTTTTTTAAGCGGTGCAGCCGCTTCTATACGTGACATGTGTGTCCGTCCCAAGGGGCCAAGACTGGGCTTTCGTTTTGAAGCTCACTTCCTGGTTGGGCTGGGAGCGGCCATTGTGCCGTTGCTCACTAGCGCCACTGCGGTTGGCTCCAGTATAGGTCTTTCCCCATGTAAGTCAATGGCAGCAATGTGGTCAAAATACTCAGTCAATAAATTTTTTCCACAAAATTTTTTTATTGCAATAGGTGCCTTTCCTTCATCTAATGCCTGTGCATGTGCTGATTTTTAAAAATATTGTGTCGTTTGGACAGGGTATTAAAATCAGAGGGACAGGTTGAGTCCTGGGATCACTGGCATAGATTGGTTCTATATGGTTCTCACTGCCCTCACACGGAGGGGCGGGACCTATTTTTATACAGTCTATGCTTGGGACAGGGAGACACGCTGTATTTTTGAGTTTGAATCGATGGAGAACATTCCTTAGTAGCCTACCGTGAACAAGCTGTTGTTTTGTGGACGCAGTTCGTAGCATAATAAATTCAGTGCCTTACCCGCTCATCTTCAACATGTTTGTCATCACATATTCATTTTGGTTGGAGCGAGCTATGATGTGTCTACTGCGAAAAAAAATACTGTTTCGTAAGATGAGACAGAAGGGGATGTTGCCGCTACACTACAGGCCCAGTGTCTCGGAGCAAGCAGCCAAACTATGGGTTAAGTATCTCAAATCAATTGCTCCATACCTGTATAACCTTATCAATTTAGATATTAATTTAGCTATTCCAACCGCTCCCATAGCCTACGCAATAGCCCCCTGTTATGTAGCTACTCCCCCTGTACTCCCCTGTCATGAACGTTACCATTGCTTAGCAATGCTGGGTTAACTAGCTGGCAAGCTAACGATATCTCACGGTAAGTCGTTTTAACATTTAGCTAGCAAGCTAACGATAGCTTATGGCAAGCCATTTTAATTTAACAGTTATCCTTGCTGTCAAGTAATCCTTGCTGGCTGGCCATATAAGTTCGCTAGCTACCGTGATTGTCTAGCTAACGTTACTAACGTTAGCCAGCTGCTCTAGCTAGAAATCTAACCGGACTTCCGAGCTTCAATTCAGTTTTTACGAGGCCGTGGAAAGGCAATGGGTGACATCACAGTGGCTTTGTCCATATTTTTATACAGTCTATGGCTGTGTCTCAATTGCGAGGCTGTGACCTACGAAGGCTGCATTTCAGGACCACATACGTCAGAAGTACTGTCCCATTACGAAGACTCCTTGAAATGCGGCCTTGAAATGCAGCCTACTTTTTGCCGATTTTGAAGGATACATCGGTGTATCCTTTGTAGCCTTAGATATCCCACAATTCTTTGCGCAGTTTGCCCGAAAGACAGTCGATACGGAAAATGGCGGACGAGAGCAGCGATCTGGTGTTTAAATGTAAGTTTGTGTAAACTTTTTAAAAAAAAATTTTTTTAGTTTAGCTATCGTTAATCATGTCGTTATCTGTCGGTAGCTTCATAACGTAATCTTGGCATCTGTTAAAAACTAAAAAAGAGGACGAACACAAGCAAAATGCTTTTTAATTGGATGGCTGTTTATTTAGCTATTTAACGTACTCGTCACTCTGGACTAACGTTAGCTAACTTTTCTGAGGTAAAAAGTTACGAGTAAAATGTTGATATCAATGACATCCCCTCCCGTGAAACACTAACGTTATAATTGATTTGGCGATAACGAGAAAGTTTACAACGTTACTTCTCAACCCGTGTTTCATTAGCATACCCACAGTTGTTCATTCATGATTTTCGGTTAGTTGTGCCCAACTCATACGTTGAATTGCTTCAAAACTAATTTCATTGTTTGAATCCCACAATAATATTTACACAGTATGGAAGCTAATACTCTATTTTATCGAAAATAAACAAATCTCCAAAGCAGCCCAAAATTGAGCCTTTGATATAAATCTGGTTTCTAGACAAATGAGGCATTGCGACGTCCGACTGAAAACGATAAGTCACATATTTTCTTTTGCATAGGGTCCAAGGAAAACACGGGCAGATTGATTCATCTGAGGTCAAAATACGACACCCTATTTACTGGCCAAAAAAACACACCGCAAACCATGGTTGGAGGTAAGACAATTTTGTGTTTGGACTACCTGCAATATTTAAACTGAATGCTGTTACAGCATCACCTTAAATCCAGAGTAACGTTACCTGATTTTCATCAATCATCTAGCCTTTGCATAGTAGTATTTGCCAACTTGTACACTGTATTGAATCACAAAATATAAATATAACATGCCCCCATTTATCATACTGTCTGCATTATATACAAGTGAATTCAAGTTCTGTGTTGACGGTTTGTTTTCTCTCTTGTGTGCTTAGGGTCATCTTAGAGGAGATGGAGTTGACCGCATTGGTAACGCCACTTCAAGCAAAAAAAAAGTGGGACAACCTCAAAAGAAAATATAAAGTATGTACTGTTTGTTTAAATGTCATATAAATACATATTGCTACAAATTTGCTGACTATGTTAGTTATTTTTTAGGATTGCAAGTATCCGGGATCAGGGGAAGGGACAGAGAATGGGAAGCCTACTGCAGAAACTTGGCCCTGGTTTGCCCTCATGGATGAGATATTGGGACAGAGGCCATCAATCGCTCCCCCTGTCCTAATTGCCTCAATCCAAGAGGACAGTCCAGGGCCAAGCAACACTCAGGGTCAGGGACAGGATGAGGACCAGAACCAGTAGGCAGGGAGCAGGAAGAGGAAGGCTGGTAGGGAGGATGAGTGGCTACAACTCATTAGAGAGGATATTGCCTTCCAGCGTGAGTGTGAGGCCAGAAGAGTGGCAGACGCCAAAGAAAGGGATGACAGGCTGTTTTCTCTGTTGGAGAAACTTGTAAATAAATAGTTTTCTATTAGAAATTTAATAAAATAAGACATGTTTCTTCACAACAAACAAAAATAATTTGATAATAAAAATGTTAACAATCAAAAGTGTTTTGTCCTTTTTTTTTGTCCTTTTTTTTTTTTACAATATTAGAAAAAATACAGCAAAGTTTTATAACTGTAATACAAGAACAGAACATAAATGCACATATTACACACTGGTATGTATGTTTAGAAAACATTTTTCCCATGGACCTGCAAAAGATGGAAAAGAAGTTAAGTCCAATACTGACATGTATGTATTCTAAACAGTTTATGATGCTTGAGTATGGTGTATACAGGGGCAAGCAATATAACCCACTTAGTGAAACAAATTGGTGCTCATTTCCTAGAAAGGAAAAACCTACTTTGTTAACAGTAGTCATGGTCGTGATCAGCCTGTTCCAGTGCCGATAAATGAGCACACAGATTTTCTCGCCAGGCAGCACCACTTTGTGTGTCTGACACATTGCCATCCTCTTCTGGCATCACCTCCACTGGCTCCTCGTCAGGTACCATCACATCTCCAACCCCAAGGCAGATGTTGTGAAGGACACAACAGGCTGTGATGACCTTGATGTGATGAGATTACAGTGGTCAGCAACTACATGCTGTACTTTTTCACTCAAAGGTAATCAGCTGTGCTGATGTACAGTATAACAGCACTCCCTCTTGTGTGATTATGTATTTTAGTGATGTGATACAAGGGCAGCACATACATGTGGTACAAAACTGGGGTCCACTTCCAAAGTTTGGAGGAATATTGCTCTGAAGCGAGTCTTCATCATTCCAAAGGCACGCTCTATTATAGAGCATGCCCTAGAATGATGGCTGTTAAATCTATGCTCTGCAATGCCCCTCACTGGTCTCTTAAATGGGGTGATGAGTGGCAATGGCCTCTCCAGGCAAGGGTATCCGCCATCACCCAGGAGGAAGTATCCTGGTATTGATTAAAGGAGAAATTATATTAGTAAAAGTGGCAGTGTGCTTTTGATACATTATTTCAGTCAAAAGTTAAAGAGTAATTACAGCACATTAATTGAAACATATGCCTCCATCCTCAGCCTGATATTGAAACTACCTATGTTATGTAGAACCTTAAAAGGCATAATAAAAGCCAAAGATCATATGTAAAAGGTGTACAGAAAAATCACTTTAAAAAAATAATTATATATACTGTTTATACAGTGGGGATGGAAAGTATTCAGGCAGTGACAATTCTTGTTGTTTTGGCTCTACTTCAGAACATTGGATTTGAAATGGAACAGTGACCATGAGGTTAAAGTGCAGACTTTTTTCAATTTAACAAACTTAAATAAAGTCATCATATTTAATATTTAGTTGCGTATCCTTTGCATGCCATTACTGGATCTCTGTGAATTGGGGGGGCTAGATTAATCTGTAAATTCTGTAAATTACACGGGAATAGTATAGAACCCATGGTTGGCTAAATGGCTGTAAATCATCAAGGGTCTGAGGTATCAAACGAGCCTCAAACCATCACTCTGCTGCCAGATATGCAGTAGATATGGATGGATAACTTGAAGGGTTTCTTCTCCTGATTTATTTTTCCATAGAGTTCAATAGGAAAATTTGTCAGAAGAAACAACCCTTCAAGTTATCCATCCATATCTACTGCATATCTGGCAGCAGAGTGATGGTTTGAGGCTCGTTTGATACCGCAGACCCTTGATGACTTACAGCCATTTAGCCAACCATGGGTTCTATACTATTCCTGTGTAATTTACAGCTTAATCTAGCCCCCCCAATTCACATAGAGATCCATTAAAATGCAGAGAGGTTATAGTATCGCTTGTAAGAGCACCACAAAATATGATATCAAGAGTCTTTTGATGTTTTTGGGTCACAGACATCAGGGAGTAATGGCATGCAAAGGATATGCAACCAAATATTAAATATGATGCCTTTATATAAATTTATGTTAATTTATCCAATTAATTTTCGTCCCCTAAAATGGGGATGGCTGTCTATAAAAAGGGCTACAATTACTACACGGTTTACCCAATATGGACGTAAAAACCCTCAAATTAAAGTTTGCACTTTAACCTCATAGTCACTGTTCCAAAATGACAAAAGTTATGTCACTGCCCAAATACTTTCCATCCACACTGTATGTGTGTGATTACCTTGTCCTGGTGGTGGGTAGACTTCCTTTGTGAACAGGGGACTGTTCCTCAGCACCCTTGAGTCATGGACAGACCCTGGCCAGCCAGTGTAGGTGTCAATAAAGCGGCCCTGATGGTCACACACTGCCTGTAAATTTATTGATGGAAACAGTTTCTGTAGCATTGACCATCAGGGCCAGATGGTGGCTTGATTCTGACGTGGCAGCCGTCAATAGCTCCAACAGCCTTCTGGAAAGCTGGATGGCCTGCTAAACCAGCAAACCCACTTCCCACCTCTGCCAGGTTTGGTAGCAGGATAACCCTGGACCGGATGGCCACCACCTCCTCACAGACTCGGTGGACTACACGGTGGACTGTGGCACGAGGCATTCCAAAGGCCCGGGACACTACCCTGTAGGAGGTTCCACTGGCCAACTAGAAAAGGAAAACCAGGTTTTCAATTGCTGGGCCCCAACCATGGCGGCGGTCTGATTTTGTCATCCCCATTAATTTTGCTAGAGATTCTCTACTGAGGCGAAAATCTGGCCTGGTGTCTGAACCATCTTCAAAGAAGGTGCGGAGCAGTGGCATAGACAGGTTGATCCTGCAGTAATCAGGACGCTGCATTGAAATAAATGGAAGCATACAATAATTTATTTGTAATTTGTTTTTGTCGACTTATAACCATGATGCTGACAAATCTATACTACAAATAACTGCGATGGTGTTTCTGTTTCATAATTAGTTGTTTTTTATAAAGAGTAATACAATTTTATTTTAATGGTCACATGATTATCACAACTAATGTTCTACACAGTAACAACTTTGTTGACGGAGTATTTAGTATTATTTAATTATTATTTAATTATTTAGTATTAATTATGTAACAGCAACAAACACATTTTGTTACAAAATAATGATTTATCTAAAACAGTTAAGTTAGAACAGCAGCTGTTATGCTACGTCTTAAAACGTTTAATTTATTATTATTAATAACACAATATATAGCCTATTGTAGGCTATACATAATATATTTAATTTTGAAGTTATTAATAGTAACTTGTTAACCTGACGATGGTTACCACCTCCACAGAGCAATCGGCAATAAACTGCGCGTCTCCGCCTGGCAGCCTCCTGAAGATGCCGAGTGTCAGCCAACCTCGCCATTTCTTCAACAATGATAAAAAAAACTAAAACGTATATTACATCGAATAAATTTTCCATTTTTATATTTCAGTAACTTGTTATTTTACTCGCGGTTTGATTTTCTTGTGGGTATCTCTCACTGGCTTAAGTTCTCACGCACTGGTTGTTTAGGTCCGAGGAGGTTGTGGGCAGGAACTCCGTGACGTAGACGTAAATCCTTCGTAGACTTGTCCCATTTCAAGGGCTGTTCGAAAGCCAGCCCAGCCTTCCTCTCTACGAAGGACTGTCCTACAGAGGATGCAGCCACTAGAGGTCGCAGTCTCGCAATTGCGACACAGCCAGTGGTCCGTCCGTCCGTTCGTAGCATGAGATTTAAACCAATCAGGAGTCGCCTATGCGTCACATGCCCGGCAATACAATAGTAGCTTGAGAAAAGCATGCCCAGCTTCAGAGAGCTCTATCTCAAAAAATATACATGTCACAGCTTAGATATTCACACCGTAGGAATCCTGGGAACCAGATGCACATCTGTATATAATATGTCTTGTGTAGCTTAAAAACTGTAGTCGTGGTCACAAGTTAGAAAATGGGTTTGAAATTGAAATTACCAACTGCCGCTAGAGTGGAGTTTTGAACATTCCACCTGTTAGCAAGGTGAGTCGCCGTAGCAACCCCCCAAAGCAAAATCAATACAAAATCTACCACCAGTGTTCTGCTGGACCCAGTCAGTTATGGAACGGCCCAACAATCCATGCACCCTCTTGTTGAGTTTGGAATTCCATTGTTATTGTTCAAGTAATAACTGTAATCTTTCATGTTTGTTATCAGAGTACTAACTGTCATATTTCCTGTTTCTTCTGAAATACCAATGGCTGTCCTTTTATCTCCAATATCACCAAACCAGAGGCCAGCTTAGGCTAATTGGAGACTCTAAATTGCCCATAGGTATGAGTGTGTCAATGGTGTGTGTGCCCTGTGATGGATTGGCTGCCTGTCCAGGGTATATTCCTGCCTCTCGCCCAATGCATGCTGGGATAGGCTCCAGCACCCCCCGCGACCCTGACCAGGAATACGCGGGTTAGATAGTGGATGGATGGATGGATGGACATATGTACATGCACATGAAAAAATCTGCCTTTTCCACACGGTTTGATGAATCCAGCGTAATTTTTTCATACCAACTCATTTCGTACATAAATGTACGCAGATATTTATAAATGCTTCATGAATGAGGCCCAATGAATACAAATAAACTAAACCACTAGTTAAGGGATTAAATAAAACCCAGTACAGCTTTAAAACATAAAATACACATTTAAATAACAGCCTAAAAATAATGAGTTAAGTAAAATTCTGGTAACTTGGATAACTTAAATGCTTCAGTTTTAACATCCTTAGTGATATAACTTTCTTCACTAGCCTGCTTATTTGAAGCATGTTTGCCGTTTTGACAGTTCCAACCAAACCCAGGAGTACAGCTTTAAAATGTTAAATAAATATAGAAATAATAGCTTAAAGCCCCACGGAACAAATATTTGTGATTGCCTTCCAATTAGGTTAATTTGGGTCTTATGGACATACAATATGCATATTGGAACTTGTATTGGAAATAATTACTTTCCAGAATTCCACAGATACTGGATACTTTTACCCTCATTTTTGGATTTAAGTTGGGCGGTACTATAAGTAGAAATGATAACGTCACTAATCCCACACCAATCACAAGGCTGATGTTGCTGGTCCCTCCCACCAGAATTTGTCAAAACTAATGCGTTCCCGCATTAATGCCTTATTCGAACACGGCTAGTGTGTTAGCTAACCCTGTGGATTACCTACTACTTTCAGTAACGTTACGCGTATCTTGGCTAATGTTGGGCGTGTAGCACTAACGTTAGATAATAATGTCACATATGCCTTCTCATCGCTGCACTCGCCGGTGCTGGATTGTTTTTAACGCACAGAACTGAAGTGGAGCTTCAACCAACCAAACAATTCCATGGCATTCAACATGCGAGCTACCCAACATCAACTAGCTAGCTAACTAGCAGCAATACCCACGTCTTTATTGGAAGAAACAAATGTTATAACAAAGTTAAGAAGTTAAGAAGGTTTATTATTACATGGAAACTTAGCATGTTGAAACCCGCCATTCCATCACCAACTGTGAAGCCAGAGAACGCGGGTTATCTGGTTGTGGAATTTCTACACTCTCAAATTCAGTGTCGGTAGGTTCGTACATGTGGTTGTACAACCCCGATTCTCCGCTATTTTGGATTTTTGTTGTGTGTGATGCCGAGAGACTTCTTGAACAGAAATCAAGCGTGCTATATTTTTCTTTTCATTCAAACTTTGGTGGATGCTTAATAACACACTCAAGTTTGATATCATACATACATTTTAACGATTTTAGGCTTTGTTCCCAGGGGCTTTAATAATGGGTGAAATAAAAGACTTGTAACTTAGATAACTCAAATGCTTCAGTATTAACGTACTTCATGACATATAACTTTCTTCACTACTTTTTTGAAGTGCTTTTGCAGTTGAACTTCCCTTTGCTGCTAAACTCCTCCAACATGTTTTGCACAAAATGCTCCATGGTGCATCATGCTTTCTTAAACCGATTTCCAAATCACTGATGACGCACTTTGTGGAATTAATTATTCTTCTGCTGAGGAAGTGGAGGTCTAAACCTCAGTGTCTTTCCTCTCATTTATTGTGTGTTGTTTATTGGATTCTTTGTTGATAATGTGTTACCTCAGGCAGCAGTTTATGGGCGTGAAAATCACTGCTAATGGGGTTTGGGTGGCCTAATGATAGGTCATTTCTGCACTATATTGTGGCACATACGATATGCCAAAATTATATTATGCGCAAGAAAAAAAACATTATATATATATATATATATATATATATATATATATATAATATTGTGCGCAATATATCGAAGAGGAGAAGACAAAGTAAGTTCCAGTCCTTTTTCACATGTGTGGAGTCCTCTTTCTACTGGATCTAGTCTTGTACTGTAATTGGCAGTCAAAAACCGTTTTGTACTGATACTGCAGTCAAAAACCGAGTTTTCCCGTTGAAACCCGATGATGGGTTAGATTATGATCATACACAACTGTTTTTTTTCCAAAAATGTCATGTTTAGTCAAAATGGGTGTTTTCTGAGTTTCTGTGTAGGCTTACCAATACGCTGGTTTCCGGGGGTTCGTGACATCACGAGATCCTTAACATAAATATGGGTGGAGTTGAGGTGATCTTAGGGTGGTCTCAGCTGGGTACGTGGTATAAAAGCAGAGACCAACGTTTTTTTTTTCCTCTTTGAGACTGAGACCCTTGTATGGCTAACTAGCTAGTTCAAGTTCAAATGTGAATTGCTTTGTATTAGTGCTAACATTAATATTACGACTTATATTGACACACCCTTTTCACTCCTGGACCGTATGAATATTCATAATATGTCTACCTGGCATTACCGTCATATGACCACACCTACTCACGAGTTCCAGTTCAAACTGAAGCGGTAAAAAAGGCTTTAGAAAAGGCTCTGCAGTATCTCTTTAACTAGAATTAGACTGCAGTGTGGCAATGGCTATATTCATGGCTCATATAGCTAGCTAGAATGAGCAAGCCAACACACAGTGATCACTAATTAAGCAATATATACAAAAGATTGTGCTATATTGTGCTAGCCATTCCAATAACCACAATATAGCACAATCCATGATCAATATAGAATAATACATTCTATATTGATCATGGATTGTGCTATATTGTGGTTATTGGAATGGCTAGCACAATATAGCACAATCTTTTGTATATATTGCTTAATTAGTGATCACTAATTAAGCAATATATACAAAAGATTGTGCTATATTGTGCTAGCCATTCCAATAACCACAATATAGCACAATCCATGATCAATATAGAATAATACATTCTGGGTACTTAGCAGGTTGCTCTAATGTAAGCAATCAACATAGAGACCCCTTCAATGTGCCACTTTTCTATTCATATCTCTATTATCATTTTGCTTCACTTAGCAAAGAAGATGAAAAAACACAGGGCTAAGTTACATTAAAGAATTGAGGAAATATTGGGTAGCATTGCTTTGGAATAGAACTAGTTTTATTAGTTTGAGCTACAATAGGCGATATTGTTGGTTGTAACTTGGCCTCATTTTGATATCAACAGAGGTGTGTCTTTTAATGGCAGGCCTAGTTTTCGAATTATTGTAATTAATGTGATTAATGACTTACAGTGTTTTGTAGGCTATGCGTGAGTAACTTGGAATTTGTGTACGTTGAAATCGTTTTTTGTTCACATACTGTATACACCGCAGTCCGTAAGTATTTGGACAGTGACATGTTTTATTGTTTTGGCTCTGATTAGTTTTGGCCCTCGGGTGTACTACGAAGCGAGATTAAGGGGATAGCGAGATAAGTTAACCTTCAACCCTGGTTTTTCTGTATCACGAAGCCGACTCACTTTTAATCGGGGTATATTGCCACGGCAATTTACTCTGCACGGCTTTCGGATTGAAACATATCAAAGCACCGCCCTTTGACCAATCAACTCCTTGGCTTTGGAAAAAGGAGTCTCCATTCCAAAGGATCCCGTAGAGATATGCGCGCGTCATTACGATTCCCAAACTACTTGAGCGCAAACCACGCCCACTTCAGCGCAAACCACGCCCCGCAGTTGCAACCACCATTCAGGATCCATTTTATTGGTTAACACAATGAGGCTCCCAACCGTAGAGCTGCCAACCTTCATATATCACGTCCTTCACGCTGATATGGCCGGGAGGGTACTTTTGAGTAAACTCCAAAAAGGCTTTATTAAATAGGCTACAATCGCCATAGCGACACATAACGATGCATATTTATCACGCCATAAGTAAAAACAAAACAAACGCATAACGTTATTGCATAGTATTTCATTGCATGTTCTGTCAAAAACACTCTTACTGAAATAGGCTACAATACGGGGTGTAGGCTATTGTTTTTTAACGCCAGTGCGCTGGTTTTCGTGACAATGAAATGTAATGTAGGCTAGTATAGGCTAGGTAGGCTACTGATCTCAGCGTGTAACGTAAGCTACAATAACGACGATTGCTTACCATTTTTTCACATTCTGAGCAATTAACACGCTATTAACACAGAGCTAAAGTGCAGTGTAGTCTATTTAAGTTCACTATGTGTCGCTATCGCGATTGCATTTAATAGTCACTGAAAATCACCAGCCATAGTCTTGTTGATTTGATTTGCTGCGTGATACACCTTCAAAATATGTATTTAGGCTATAGACCTAATAAACAGTTAATAACAACACAGTGTAGGAAATATAAGGGGGGCAAATCTCAAAATGGCCATAAATTTAGAACAAAGGGGGTCAAAATGCCCTAATAATAGACTATCCAACTGACAACTGTAAGTGGTATAGTAGGCTATGCCTTATTTTCTTATTTTTATTAATTAAATGTAGCCTATACACAAGAGCTTGTTTAAATGTAAAGACAACAAATTTCTACACTAATGACTAGTAGCTCACACATTTTCAATAATGCCCCCAGATTTTGGGTAGCGTGAGCAAAGTTTGCCCTCTCCTAAAATGTAAAATTTTCTACACTGACATAACACCAATAAACAGTAATGTAATAAAATAAAACATGATATTGTGCATTCACAGAGTAATAAAACTTTATTTTGCATTGAGGTGGATACATAACAAATTGATAACATATTAGATGAGGGAAAGCAAGACACAAACACATACCAAGAATATGCCTCTACTAAAATTTTGTTAGTCGGGGCTTTTGCATGGCTCATTCAATAAGGCAGTAGTTCCCAAACCCTGTGTATGCCGTTTTCATTCCAACCACATTTGCAATCCTAGAATGATAACAAGCTGCTAATATTTCTTAATTAGGTGGTTTAATGTTTTGAGGGATTATTTACCCTCTTAAGCCACATTATGTCAGAAATGCGTAGCTATGCATGCCATGAAGAATAAAAGTCACAATTACATAAAAACAGGTAACAACATTTTTTAGCTGATCAAACCAAAGACTGGACAGAGGTGAATCAAATAGCTCCTAAGTAGGTTGTTGAACACAAGTGTTTAAGTTCTTTCATAATTTTTTCCTTAAACTTATTAACACAATGCCGGTTTAGCTCATTGTCATTATCTTTGTCTTTGAATTCTTCATTATCTACCTAATGGTTAGTTTTTGTGGCCATGTGTCCACACTTTCACCAATCAGGAGCCTATTGATTCACCTTTGTCTTTAATTTGATCAGTTAAGAAATTGTGTTGCCTATTTTTATGTGGTTGTTTGCAATGTAGCACAATAAGCGCAATGCAAACATGGAAATTTTGTTCTTCATGGCATGTATAGCTGTTTCTGAAATAATGTGGTTTAAGAGGGTGAATAATCTCACTAAACATGAAAAGCACCTAACTAAAAAGATTTACAGCTTGTTAAACTGCTGGGATTGCAACTGTGGTAGGAACAAAGCCCAGCATACACAGGGGTCCCCCAGGCCAAGTTTGGGAACCACTGGGTTAAGACACCACACTCTGCTGCATGGATGAGCCTCACGGCTTTTGGATTTAATCCACACCGTGCCAACTGTGGCCGGTGTCTCCATAGGGCGACGCGCAATTGCAGATTGCATCGCCCAGGGTTCAGTCGTGAAATCCAGCGACCCCTGCTGGTCAATCGGGCGCTTGTAGATTTCAGCCAAAGCCACATATGAAAGGTCCCTCCTCCGAATCCGCTCTAAGCGAGCTTAACTGTAGTCTGCGGTGTGAAAAGAAGCAGCTGGTGACACCACGTCTTTCGGAGGAGACCCCCCCCCAGAGGAGCAGACGGAAGGCGAGGCTAGCTGTGGGAATTCTAAATCAAAAATGACAAAAGTATCAAAAGTTGCATTGCATGTGTTTTAATGTTTTAATTGTTAAATGCTATATATACGTATATTGTTAAATATATACGTATATACAGCTCTGGAAAAAATTAAGAGACCACTGCAAAATTATCAGTTTTCTTGTTGTTATTTTGGGTCTGTACTCTAGCACTTTGAGTTTGAAAGGATACAATGACAATGCGGTTGAAGTGCAGACTGTCAGTTTTAATTTGAGGGTATTTTCATCCATATCAGATGAACCGTTTAGAAATTATAGAACCTTTTGTACATAGTCCCCCCATTTTTGGGCATCAAAAAATAATGGACAGTTTAACATAATGTAGAATAAAGTAATCATATTTAATATTTGGTCGCATATCATTTGCATACAATGACTTCCTGATGTCTGTGACCCAACAACAATCAAGACTCTTGATATCTTATTTTCTGGTACTCTTACAAGCGATACTATAACGTCTGCATTTGAATGGATCTCTATGGGAATTGGGGGGAACACATGGTTGGCTAAATGGATGTAAGTCATCAAGGGTCTGAGGTATCAAACGAGCCTCAAACCATCACTCTGCTGCCAGATATGCAGTAGATATGGATGGATCACTTTAAGGGTTGTTTCTCCTGACTTATTTTCCTATTGAACTCTATGGAAGAGTGATGGTTTGAGGCTCGTTTGATACCTCAGACCCTTGATGACTTACAGCCATTTAACCAACCATGTGTTCCATACTGTTCCCATGTAATTTACAGCTTAATCTAGTCCCACCCCCCAATTCCCATATAGATCCATTCAAATGCAGAGATGTTATAGTATCGCTTGTAAGAGTACCTGAAAATAATATATCAGGAGTCTTTTGATGTTGTTGGGTCACAGACATCAGGAAGTCATGGCATGCAAAGGATATGCGATCAAATATAAAAAATTTAAAGGCACAGTCAACTTATGTAAACTTTTGACCCACTAGAATTGTGATATAGTGAATTAAAAGTGAAATAATCTGTCTGTAAACAATTGTTGGAAAATTGCTTAATTTCCTGTCATTTTCTAACATCTTATCATGCTTTTACTGACCCACTTCTTGATCAAGCTGATGGTCAGCAACCTGATTCCACTGGGACATCTCTGTAACAAGAGCACAGCAATGTCACATCTAACTGTCTTTTTTATGTTTTTGACTGGCTGGAAAAGTAGGAATCTATGTATAAACGACTTCACCGTGCTATTTCAGCTCTCTTACCTGGTGCTAATGTGCCTGGCTTAAGCTGACTCTGTCGTAGCGGTTGCAGGAAGTCCAGAGAAACTGAGGCTGTAATATAAGTTAATGGGGCATTGAAAGGCAAATTAACATGTCTGTTTTATGATTGATTGATTGATGGAACTGGGACAGTGCACATTAATCAATATATTAATTAAGCAATAACTTACGAGAGGGAGTGCTATATCATGTATATCGGAACTGCTGTAATTCGATTAGGCGCACAGCGGAGTGCCGATACGGATCACAGTAGTTCCGATATCCATGATATAGCACAACTTCGAGTAAGTTATTGCTTTTATACAACAGTACTACATCAGTCATTAAAAAATCAGATGCCAATATAACAGTTTTACTAGATTACATTGTATTTATCTCAGCGCATTCAGAAAATAGTACCGATTGTTTACCGTTGCTAAGCAACTTAAATTATACCAACTAAACAAACCGCGGAGCGATATACCAGTTCGTATATCATTAATATACAAATGGTTTGGAAAGCGCTTGACCAATCACAATGCGCGGTCGGAACTCACTGTTGTATAATATTACCATAATGTCACATCCATGTGTGGTAACATCTGCTGCAGAAAATAATCAAACTATTTTACCTCCTGTTATTTTTAGAAGCTCAGCCCTCATCTCTGGCGTTGTGGGGAGAAAGTTGTTTGAGTGCACTTTGTAGTTTTTCACCACTGCGGCCTGGTGCTTGCAGGGTGCCCCAGTGTGTCCCACTGGACATGTGCACAGCTCCAACTCCATGTCCACGGCGTAAGTCTGCCCTGATGTGGAGGCCTTGACTTCAAACTTCCTCTCTCCAACCTAACACACAAATCAAAGAGATCTGTACTGCAACACATAATAATGTATGTTATATGACAAACAAATCAGTTTGTGCATTTAGATCCTACATGCTTAGAACCATCAGAGAGAAATGCAGTCTAAAAAGTCTACTATACCTGACAAATGTCAGATGGTTCAATGTTGCTTTCAGTGGCAAGGAATCTTGACTGTTGGATTGCCTCCCAACGGCCAATGCAACGTCTGTCACCTGTGCCTCGTAATAAGACTCAAGCCTCGAAGTAAAAAGGTGGAACAACTGTGGCAGGTTGAACGCCTTGGTTCTTTGGAGGATTTTATCTTTCAAGACACGCATGGCAGCCTCCACATAGTTATTTGTCTGGTTCCCACGTGTTGGCAGGTCCTCCCTATAGCTCAGAGCCCAACACTCTCGTCGACTGTAAAGGTTCTGCAGATAGGTCAGGAACCTCTTATATCTGCAATGAATTTTAAACATATACACAGTAAAAAAACAAGCATGTTTTAAATAGCATATTGCTTCTGACAATTATAAACCATATGCTCTTTGATATAAATCTCTCTGAAAAGTGAAGATATATCAAATGAGAGTATAGAATAAAGCAAACAATAAACCCCTTATCCTAATCCATCCTTCTCCTTATCTCTTAACCTTCCTAATGTGTTAGAAAGTTGTCCACACCTTTTGTGTTAGCGAGTCAAATTTGACCCATGATGTAACTCAGCCCAAAACACTCAAAAAACAATGATTATCATCCAATATTGTTTTTTACCTCATAACTAACTTATTATGCATTCATAACCATACAATTACTGCTTTAAATTTTATTTTTATGGTCCCAAGACCATTTATCTTACAATATACCACTTGTTTTCAGTTAAAAAAAGTTTAAATTCACTCATTATATTTCCTATAGTGAAGACAACGGGTAATTATGTTATCTGACTATAATAGACTAATATTAGAACACACTTTCTAGAATAAATTGCTGGTGTTTTTTTTTAGAACTTTATATTATTAACCATAGTGACATCTGTGGTGTTACGGGTCAAAATTGACCCGTATATATCTATGTTAGAAAAAAGGTAAAAAGTCCTTTATTTTTTATAAACCAAACTTTATTTTGTTAAAAATAGCAGATGCAAATTGAACATGAACAAGAGTGTTTCTGTGTGTGTGTGTGTGTGTGTGTTCAAAATAACACATTCAAATTAAACATTGAACATGAACAAGATGGTGTGTGTGTGTGTGTGTGTGTGTGTGTGTGTTCACATGCATGAATTACAGTATGTGATTGTTTGAGTGTGCTCCTTGCAGATGTATTTCTCACATGTGTGGCAAGTGGTGCTGGTTTTTCTGTCCTTGTTGGCAGGGCAGGACTGGCACCTCTTTCTCTTGTTCCCCCTGGCATCCCCTGGCTGGTTCCTTGTGCGGGTTGCTGGTGTGGGTGTAGCCTGAAGCTCTCTCACCAAATTGGCAGAGCCAGGGGTTTGGGGAAGCCGCTGTCGTTGTTCAATGTGGGGATTCACCAGAGCCCTCCCCAGCTCCTCCAGAAAGAGCCTCCTCTTGTTGGGTTTTCCAGTGTTACATCCGGGATTTATTTCAGTCCACACTACAAATGCATTGTATGCTGAGACATCCAATATATTATAAAAGACAACCGCTGGCCACCGGGCCATCATCCTTTTGCATGTGTATGTGCCAGTGACCTTGTCTAGATTGTCGACTCCTTCTTTGTTCTTATTATAATCCAGGATAATGTATGGCTTTTTGTCCTCCCTACTGCTCACAGCAGCGTTCTTGTGGAGAGTGGTCATCATGATGACATTTTTGTTTTCTTGGGACAGTATGACACAGTTGTGGTGGTCTCAGTAAAAGCAAACTTCGAGGAGAGAGGGGCCCTGTCCTTTGTTCCGAGCAGTGCAGAAGGAAGCTCAGGTTTGTTCTTCCTGACCGTTCCCACCATGGTCAGCTTTTTCCGCAGCAGTTCTTGTTGTGATGACAGAGCAATGGGTATTCTTTTTGAGTGTGTGTGAGAGATAGATAGAGAGAGAGAAAGAGAGAAAGAAAGAGAGAGGGTGTGTGTGTGTGTGTTCATGTTCAAGTTCAATTTCAGTGTCAGTGTCCATATTCTGTGAGAAAGGTTGAGTTCCCGTGGAGGGGAGGGGTGCCAGAGGGACTGTTCCCAGGGAGGAATGGGAGTGGTGGGGTGTGAGATGAATCTGGTTTGAATCTTGTTTGAGCCAAATTTGATCCAAAGAGCTACCCACAACTTTTAAATGATGCATGCCATACTATCAATAGCCAATATTCTCAGCCGGGTCATATTTGACCCATAACACCACAGATGTAACTTTTTTTTTTAGAGACCTTCAGAATTGACTAAAATGGTGACAATTGGTTTTGTTGTGTTTATATAGCTGTTTTTGAGGATATCATGAAGCCTTGTTCCAATGAAAAAAACTAGATGGTATTTATTACATATCTTAACTTGAAAACGGGTCAAATTTGACCCTAACACAATAGAAGGGTTAAAGCTTAGCTTTCCTTGTACTACACTGCACTTACCTTGCAGCAACTGGGTTGACAAGGGCCTGCTGGTACAGGAGCTCAACACTGCTCATCTCCCTGCCGTAGAGCATGTCTTTAACTATGCTGAACAAGGTCTGCCTGTCCCTCACATCTATCCCATGGTCCTTGCTCCACAACCACCTCCAGACTGCTTGCAGAAGATGAAATGTGCAGAGCAGCTGTGTTGCCTCTGGGAAGGGCCTGGATATTGCTCCCCTCTCTGCCTTTGAATCATCTGTGAGGAACAGATGAGGGCCTGTCTGACCTCGACAAGCAAAGGCATCGTCCTTCAGCAGGGATTTCAGGAGCTCCAGTCCCTCACTAATTGTCCTCTCATCCTCTGACTGGGTCATCACAATCCCGAGGGGAAGACCACCTCCACAGGTGTGGGTAAGCAGCAAGAACACCCTGCAGTCCTCCCGGTGCATGTTACCCGATGAGTCAATGAAGCACAGTTCCCCACTGAGCTTCAGACTATGTGTTCGCCTCATCAGCGGGGAACAAATGGCCACAAGAGGGGTCCCTCCAGAGGACATCTTCAGTTTGGCACAGGTGTTATTACATGCCAAATTGTAGGTGTCTATCTGCCTCTCTAAGGCTGCCAGCATCCCTGCCCCACTCTGCTCTCCAAACTCCTGCTTATTCACCTTCTGATACAGTCTGCACATTCGATTGTGTAACAGTCATTAAATGCAACCACTACTATTACGTGGACCACAATTTGCTATATCAAGTGTCTATACCTTCAATCATTACTGTAAACAAAGTGGTCCCCAACCTTGTTCCTGGAGATCTACCGTCCTGTAGGTTTTCACTCCAACCCTAACAAAGCACACCTCATTCAACAGCTAGAGATCTTGTTGAGCTGCTAATAATAGAATCTAGTGTGCCAGATTAGAGTTGAAATGAAAACCTACAGGACGGTAGATCTCCAGGAACAGGGTTGGGGACCACTATTGTAAACCATGCCCTTATCTATTTCCAACCTTTAGCCCACCTTTATACTACAGTTATACTACATTAACCATAATCTGACTAGGTTAAGTTAGAGGCTAGTTAATTTTAGGGTCTTTCAAAGTCATATTTTTCACATACCTGTAGCAGAAGTGGAGGTCTGGGCAGAGGGCACGGTTGGCTGAGACATAGACATATTTGTCCCCATGCTCAACCAACAGGTCACTCTTCAGAACAGCTAGGGCAGATGTAGGGTTGTGTCCAATCTCAAACAGCTGGGTCAGGGTCTCTATGGCTTTGGCTCCCACATCCCTGTGCCTCAGGGCTTCTGCCACAGAGATGTTGTGGTTGTGTACATTGTACACACGCACAGAAGCTGAATATGTGGGAACATGGGGGTCTTTGTTCCTGAAACCAACCACACACACAAAATTGTTAAGTTGAGTTAGAGAAAAAAGGGATAACGAGGTTTAACTCAACATGTGCATTGCTGACCCACCTGCTTAATCCTCCCCTCTTGTCCACAGTCGTCACCAGGGTGCAGACCATCTTTGCTGCGCAGCAGGTGTTCTTGGAAAGTCGTCTGTCGTTAGCGGTTTGGGACCTGACAACCACATTATGCTGGCACCTGTAATGAGCCTGAAAATAGTATATATGCAGTACACACATTTTGAGTTTATTTATTAGATTTTTTCAAGCTCATTCCAGGTGTGTGTGTGAGAGAGCGAGAGAGACGAGCTGATCTGACCTTACCTTAAAAAGCACATGCTGTGCCTTACTCGGCTTGGTCACAGCAACCCTCCAAGTAACTCCAGATGAATGTGCAAGCTTCTGTAGCCAATCTTTGAGTTGCCCAACCCCTGTGATGGCCATTCGAAAAAAGAGGCCTCAAAACCTCTGTGGTCCAAGACCAAGTCTGTTGGCCTCTCCTCAAAAGAGCAGACATGGTACTCATACCCAGGAGGTAACCAACTCTATGAATAGAAAAATAGTTAACACAGTGATAGACTATTCATTGAAATGTTGACTGCCAAACATAGCCCCTATATAACTATCCATCCATCCCATCCATTATCTAGCCCGCTTATTCCTGGTTGGGGTCGCGTGGGGTGCTGGAGCCTATCCCAGCATGCATTGGGCGAGGGGCAGGAATACACCCTGGAGTCTTTGGACTGTGGGAGGAAGCTGGGGTACCTGGAGGGGACCTACGCGGACATAGGGGGAACATACAGGCTCCACACAGAGGGGCCCTCGGCCGGGATTTGAACTCGGTACCTTCTTGCTATGAGTAAGCTTTTATGATTATAAAAACCTAAATACATGGGCCTCATAATAAATTTAATACATTTAATTTTTTGTAATAAAATCAAAGATATTCACCATTATGCTAGCTTTTTTTCTGTTGTTAAAATATAACAAATTTGGATTGAGAAGTTAAATATCAATTTTTATTTGGACATCAGTTCAGTTTTCTTTCAAGAAGTTATTGACTTTATACATTTATTGCTATATTTTATGTTTTGATGTTCAATGAGTTTTGATAACAATAACAGTTTATCAAACACCTTTTATCACATAAATGTCTTGCCATTGTCTGTTTCCCTGCCCTGTCCTAGCTGTCCACCCTGTCATGCTTTGGTCCACCCTTTTATCTCAGTGTTTTTAAATCATAATTTCATCATATTATCAAATATCAATAATATGTTTAAGACTTAGATGGGACCATCAATACTTAAAAATTTAAACTGAATATTTGTATTTTCCATTTTTCTTTAAAAAATATTGTGCAAATTGAGTTTCCTGTCAGATGAAAGGGTGGACATATCTCATGGTTTATTCAGCGAAAATTGGGTGCAATTAAATGCCTGAGCTTGACCAAAAAGTCTAATGTCTACCCTCTGTGATAAAACTTAAAAGGAATGTTAATGTATGAGATTGATTTTTTTTTCATATGGTGATAACCCATCCAACACGTTTTCTCAAATAATTAATTAATTATCAATAACGTAGCCTAATAATCTTTGTCTTAAGCACACTAACCTTCAATTGTCGACGGTGACTTTCATTCACGCTGTCACATCTATCTGAAAATCTGAGATCAGAAAATGAAAATAATTAATGAAATTCACCTTTTATTTGTATAGCCTTAGTAAGACTAATAAAAACAAATATTTAAGCGTTATGTGACTTTTGTTTACGTCGGTATGTTTCTTACCTATCGTTGACGCGGCTGCTTGCATCCATTCTCCTCAGGTGATGAGAGAGAAACTCCCGCACTTTACATCCAGCTTGCGAGCATCTTGTCATTTTGATAGCGAGCTGTGGTCAGCCGAATGTAACCAGCCGAATGTAACCAATCAGCGCTCTCATCGTATTGACCAATGAAATCGACCCGGAACGTTCGTCGCAACTGCGGGCCGTGGTTTGCGCTCAAGTAGTTTGGGAATCGAAATGACGCGATATGCGCGGATAGTGAGGGAATATCTTCGCAGGGTGAGATTATAGGCTGCCCAATCCAGTTTTTGCTCCACCCTCGTAAACTTCACTTGCAAACTTCACTTGGGGGAATCCCCTTTGAGACCAGGATGTACCCTTGGTCTCCATTTTAAGTGTGAGTCCAATCCGTTAGAAAGCCAAGTGAAGTTTGTGACATAGACCCTTCACCCTCAACGTTTCTCAAGTGAACGAGTCTGCAAAAGAGCAGACTCGGCAAACTCATATTACCCACAATTCACATCGAACATCCTGTTCAGTGATAATCACGTTAATGTTTATCGCGGTATTATACATACATAATGGAAAAGACGATGTTTAGGCTAATAAATACAGGTTAACCTAGTAGTTTGCTATTTTGTATTTCATAGTTTAGCAAATTGCGTTACGCAGCAACAGAGTAGCGTACTGTGGAATGTAGGCCTACCAGGTTCTCTGTAGTTAATCTTGCTTTTAAACGTATTATTAGGCTACTCGTCTCAATATTTCAGTAGGCTATAATTTGCCAGTTAGCCTAACAATTGTTGTCCTACATATTTAATGCTACACGATTTTATGACACAAATAAATATGCTAGCCCACAAAACTTGCTGTATTTATTGATAGGCTATTTGTTATTCAGCAAATCAATTGCTTGACTGATAGTTAATGTAAACAGGTTGAGATTTTCATCCGTTCAAAGGTAGGCTACGATGACAGACATTTTACATGATCCAGGATCCCACGATACGCCACTGTGCAGCAGCATGGTTAACTTCCGAGTATAGATGGGGTGAAGTGCGTCTCAATTCAAATAACCCGCTCCGCCCTCACTCCCTCCCACTCGCGAAACGCAAGTGTATACTCCTGTTTTATTGGTATGTGCGTCACATCCTCCCAAGTGAAGTTTAAATGTGAAGTTTACGAGGGTGGAGCAAAAACTGGATTGAGACGCAGCCATAGAGTTCCGCAAAAGTTTCGGAAAATGCTTGAGACTTTTTTTTAATGAATAAACGTTAGTGTGATTGCTTCAGCAATATTTTAAACATGCTGTATCAAGTTTAAAGTTTAGGAGCTGTAGAATGTAGTAGTACAGTTGTCACATTAGTAATAAACTGTATGATAATGTACTGAGAGTATAGATGTATTTGTTACGAGTGGTAAGGTGAATAAGGTATTAACTAACAAATTTAACCTACACGATGAGCATTTTTTATTAATTTTTTTTTGCAAAAGCTCCTTCCTGGCTTTGTTGGAGGCAACGGTGTTGCTTTTTGCTCTTATGATTGATTCATGTTCTTATCCGTCCATTATATCCATCCGTATCAGTCTTTGTTTCCATAGGAGAGAAATACGCTGCTCTAGTACAGCCCATGCTGCACCGCTATAGGCTTTTTGTTGCAGACACCGACCCTTTTATGCTAACCGCACAGAGCCTGATTAATAAAGCTGTTCACTTAGCAAGTTGATAACCATGTTCGGTTAAACCAGATTGCAGTGGTTAGGCTTTCTGAAGCCAGCTAACGCAAAGAAACCTTGGCTATTTTAAACTTTCTTCGTAGTATACCCCTCCAGGTGGCCAGCTCCGCTAGCCAGCATAACAAACAGTGTAAATAAACATTTATCCAGGGAGTAGTAATAGTCTCTATGATATAATGTCATCACAAATCGTAGTTGACGACTTTTTTTATATATGAGAAATAATTTTCAGTATTATCTCAGTCTTTGTTCCTTTAACAATTCATAAACATGGCCAAACGAGACACCACCTATCCAGTAATTCTAGTGAGATATCCAGCTGGATAGCGCGGCACTACCCAGCCGGACACCCCGCTCGACCCAGTTGGTTAGCACAGAGCTACCCAGTTGGATCGCTCGCGCTACCTAACTGGATATGTCGAGATATATATTTTTCAACCAACGCAAGCGCATTGGAGGGAAAGGTCACATGGTCATTAGACACGCCAAAGCAGTATGTTACCATTAGTAGGCCTACCATTAGACACGTCCACGATAAAAGCTCTATCCATACCTTGGAATGGTGCAGGTTAAAGAATAAGTGCACCCACGGTCTCAGCCTGTCTTCGCCTACTACACAATTTGAAAAAATACTGTGGTGTGAGTGAGGGAGAGGGCGGAGGAGGTGTGTCCATCGTCATTTGCAGAAATTAAAGGTGCATTATGCAGGATTTTTAGCCTGGCTGGAGTCCTGTGTTTACAATCAAAAAAGTCTTCTCCTCCGTTCTAAACCCCACCAACTCCCCTCTGTTGAGGCAGAGATTATATAGCACAGGCAAGAAACAGGCGAAAAATGTCAAGCAAAGATAAAATGAAAATAACGTTTTCAGCAACATTGTTCTATACGGTAACAGTAATTGGGTAGTGTTATAACGATTAAATGAACACTTTTGACATTTTTGAAGTCCTCAGCTCCCCAACATCGACCCCTGCTTCTGTACGTCACTTTGATTAAAAACATCTGCTAGGAAGCATGTAGCCTATCTGGCTCATCGTTACTGCAGTCTCCGACGAACGCAGTTGTAATTGGCGATTCTATGTTCGCAGGCAGAAATTACACTAGGTTGAGAAAATCATAAGTTTGAAAGACTGATTTTATTTCATTATAGGCCTATAACTGCATTAAACCCATTTGCAAGCTTAATTGTGATCTCAGGACTGCTTCCTGTTTTAAACCGTGGCAGTGAGAAATTCAGCAAGCACAGTGCCCTAAATGTCAGTGTTTGGCTAACATTGTTCTGAAATGTAAGACAACAAATTTCCTTTGTTTGAACGATGTAACCTTAGCTAGCTTGCTAGCTAACGTTAGCCTCGAAACAAAGAATACCTTACCTAGACGCACATGGTTTCACTAAAATATCTACCTAGCAATCTACCGCTAGCGAAATTTTAACATATTCATTGATTCAGTCACAAAATTGAATAAACTCTTCTAAAACAGGTATCTGGTTTGCATTCGATAAGATAGATAACTAGCTAGTAGCCGTGATAAATTAGCTAAGGTTAGCTAACGTTAGCTGAAGCTCAATGCTTACCTGTTCAGTAGAAAATTAGCCAACTCGGCATCCGTCTTGAAATCCTTCTGGGCTCTAAGCTGTCTCCATCTTTCAAATGCAACTCCAAGATTTACCCGTGTTTTAGCACGGCTCTGGTCTTGGAGCTTTTTCGAAAGAGGACAGGGCTTTTTAGGTTGGGTAGAATCTAGTACAATCTCAGTTCATCCAGTTAGTTTGCTTGCTTCCATGGCTGCAGCGCACTGTGTCGAAATGGGCAGTGGGCGGAGTCAACTCTGAGAATAGTGAATCACACAGAACAAAAACAGACGTTCCGACCCGGAATGGAAATTTCAAAGGAGAACATACTGGCTGTAGCATTGTTGTCGGAGAAGCCAGTATTTCGACTTAGCATGTTTCCTTAATCTCTGATGACATATCATGGTAATTTTATGATTTAGTACAGTAAATGTGTTACATATAGCTCCTTTAATGTACAATGTACAAATTATTTCGTATCAAACTGTCAAACTAGATGTTGCAGATCAAATATGAATCAAGATTCAGTAACTGCATGGCCTATTTCTCACCTCAAATATTTTCAGAGAGTGCTTTCACACCTTTCACGTTCGGTACGGTTTAATCGTACCCTGGAGCATTTACCCCTTTAATTCGGTACATTTGGGCAGGTGGGAACGTGCACAATTGAACTGCATGGGGTTTGCACCAAACAACCAATCTCGGATCACCTGCGAGAGGTGGTCTCGGGCCGCTTCCAAGTGAACCCTGGAGCGGTTCAATTCAAGTGAGAACACAATTCGACCCAATTGCAGGAAGTGATCTTAACATGCTATGCATTTTGGTCAAAAACATCAGTTTCATGAGTATCGTTAAACCGTTCGTTCCTGCTAGGGACGGACAAAATGATCAGTTTCATCAAACTCCGAGCATAGAATGAACGGCTTTTCACTGGACATCGGGGGCATCCCCTCATGGACTTCAGTAAGTACAGAACAAAACATTATAACATTATAAATGTAGTTGTATTAGCTGAAAAGCATTATACCTACATAATTTCTCAAACTCTTTCCATTAGATAAATAATCAAGATCATAGTGAAACTGACCTCTCAACTAGGCAAATAAATTGGGAATACTTGAAGAAGAAATACAAAGTACATCTGGAACATTTATGTACTTTTACTGCATAGAGTACCAGATGTGTATGTGATGTCCCGTGCTGGAACTTACACCTTCCAGTGCTGAGACGTCTAGTAAGGGGAATGGGCCTGATGGAATAGTATGGGAGGGAATTGGAATGTCGAGTGCATGTTCTGATTGGCAATGTAGAGGGCAATAATGGGTGGTCATGTTCTATGGGTGTGACCTTGCATATTGGGTTTCAGTTAACTGTTGTCCATAAATGTGAATGTATCAGGAAGATTTTCAGAGTTCTCTTGGACTGCCCTTGAGGTGCTCTCACTATGTGCATTGGTGAATAAATTGTCATTATTGGACCTACTGTTGCCATCTCATTTTTGTATTTCCTGGAGTCTGTTCCTGGGGTATTGGTCACCATATCAGTATGGGAAAAGAGATACCAGGGCCTTCTGGATCTGGAAAGAGGTCAAGAAAACGCAAGAGTGAGGGAGGTGCAGAATTCCTCAGATTATTGTGAGAGGCAGGAACAAATACAGGGAGAAGCAGATGCAAGAATTGATGCTCATTTACAGAAATCTGAGGAACAATTGGAAAGAATGTTAGATTTGTTTGGAAAAATGGTGGAGCACATGACCAAGCACAAGTCAAATGACTGAAGTCCAAGTGTGGAGTGTGTTCTGCAAAAAAAGACCCGTTTACTTGGTTTCCTTTGTGTGAATGCATAAACCTATAAGTGGTTGTAGAATTGAGAAATAGCAGTACTGTGGCAAAGTGAATTGGCAGTGTTTAAGCATTTTGTTTTCTTTGCCAGTTTCAAAATGGCATTTATATTTTGTACAATTAAGAAAATAAAAGCAATCCTTCGATTTTCATCCATTTGTCAGTATTTTCTGTGGTCCATCGGTGCATACAATTTGGGGAGAATGTTAAATGTTTTATCATTCCTAAATGGTTAAAGTGTTTTTTTTTTTTTATCATTTGTTTGGTTCATCGACTCATTTTACTTGATTAATCCAAAATAGTTTTCGGTTTTATGGAGCACAGAAATGCAAAGTTTCTCATAAATCACATTTATTGAAAGTGCAACAGTGCAAAACGCAACAAATGTATTTTCAAAGGTAGCTGAACAGAATTATAACAATTAAAACAAGCATAACAGAAAAGTATAAAACAAATCTGTAACAGGTATTCATATGGTTAAAAAAATAAAGTAGCACTATAAGGCAAATGTAATAAAGTTTTTAGAGTGCTCAGGTGTTCAGATTGTAGTCTGCTCCAGTAGTTGATCTTGAACAGAAACATGTGCAGACAATCTTGCCCTGATACGGTTGCCACTGGTTTCCTGAGGCTGAAGAGGATCAGGTAGGGCTGGAGCAACAATGTCTACAGTTTCTGGCTCTCATTTTAGCACATCTCCATGTGTCAGGCAGATGTTATGCAAAAACGCACATGCAACTACTACGTGTGCAAAAGCTGACTAACCTCTAAAGCCTTAAAAAGCCTTGCCCTCCATTGAGCCTTCATTATTTTGAGCGAGGCTGTTAGTGGTGATGATTGAACCTCTCTACACATAATGTCTCCAACCATGGTCCTGCTCCCTGTGTATGGTCTCCATCAGTCCTCTCATTGATCTCCTGCTTAGGCAGTAGTCAGGCCGAAGATCCCTTTAATCATCAAAGTACATTTGAAGGACAGACACAGCTCGATTCAGCCTTGCATATCTCATCATCCAAATTAAATTAATCTCATCCACAAGCAGACATACGTATAGGCACATATACTCTATATTGTACACATATACTACACATATACACATATACTATATTTTGTCATTTTTCCTTTGCCTGTCAAAGCACCTTGTATCCTTGCATTAGAAAGGTGCTATACAAATAAAGTTATTATTATTATATTACTCATGGTTAGGATAAGAAATTACAGTCACCATAACCATGAGGTTTGGGGAAATCAGTCAACTCTTACTGACAATTGATAGCTAGTCCCCATTTGAATCAACCCCACTAAAAGTTTAGATTGTTCATCTTCATATGAAACAAATTAAACTTTTGCTAGGAAAAAAAAATATTGAACTTATTTGATGGCAACATGGCGAATTGTGCCAGAAACTTGTTTCAGAGTAATATGTTTTCTTTAGTTCATAAATTTCTGGCTGAAAACACATTTGTTGGCATGAGCACCTCGTGGACAACTAGCTAGCTAACTAAAATTAACTAATGCATTATTGGTTTACTTAATTGTCGGTCTGTCACCAACATTAGTATTTTCAAAAAGCTGACAAGGTGTTCTTTTCTGCGGCTCAGCAGTCGCATAAAAATTCAGCAGTCACGTAAAAAATGGCGGCATACACTCACTAATTCAAACAGGGAAGCAGTGAAAAGATATAGCACAAACATCTTGACAAGTGATCCTCGATCTTATCCAGAGAGGGCCAGTGTGTGTGCAGACTTTTGTTCCAACCAAGCAGTTACAAACCGGATTCTACTAATCAACCACTAGAGTGTTTGCTAGGGACCTTGATTCGTAGAATCCGGTGTTAACTGCTTGGTTGGGAACAAAAGCCTGCACACACACAGGCCCTCTCTGGAAAAGATTGAGGATCACTGGTCAAAATGTTTGTGCTATATCTTTTCACTGCTCTCCTGTTTAAATTAGTGAGTGTATGCCGCCATTAGCCTGCACCAAACACTGGTAGTTCTGGATAAGATTGAAGATCCCTGACCTTCACCAAGTTTTTTTCTTTCCCCAAAACTTTATTCAACAACAGGAATCTTGACCGAGCTTGGCATGTGTGTCCCAATTCTTTCCTTTTAAACCCATGCACCCTCGTACGCTTGCACACATTTAGTCTACATATTCTCCACGCTGCCAAAGTGCGGTCCTAAAGGCAGACCTTAGGGTTTAGGTCAAGAATTCGGGCCAGAGATTGGTGTCGAGATCCAGGAAGTTTGTCTGATCAGTGTTTCTTTAATTATCATGTTTGTTTAAAGTGATGTTTGCGACATAATGTCTCAATTACGACTTACCCATGATGTCGTTAGGATCCTGTAATCTGTCTGTTTATTCTTTATTATTTTTCCTGTTTTCTTTCCCTCGCGATTGCCAGTCCGCGTTCCATGTTTCTGAGATTCCACCCCGTCTTTGTCATTGCACTATTCGGGTGATTTTGGGAACATTCAGGTTTCTTCTGTATTTCGTATATCTCGTTTTCTTCCTTCTGGCTTTATTTATATTTGTATATAATACTAATGTACTAATCATACTAACTGTTAGATTAGATTTAATACTAACCTGCTAACAAACTAACATGTATATAATACTAACCTACTAACATTAGGGTTTTAGAGTTCACTACTAAATACTAATTCATCTTGAGTTTCTATCTGCAGCTGTCATTTCCCTCCTCGTTATCCTATCCCTGCATCTATCTGTGATTTCGCATTCTCTGCATGTGTCCACTTTCGTGTTCCTCCCCTCTGAGCTGTGCACTTGTTTACCTGCTAACTCCAGGCCGTTTGTTATTATTGTGTCTATGTGTATTCCAGTCCGTGTCTTACGTTTCCCCTGTCATTGTTTTATTGGTCCCTGTTAACCCTCACTGTTCTCACCTGTGGGCAATCTCCCCTCCCTGCTTCTACACACCTGATTCCCATTATGTCTGTCTCCCTCTGTGTATATACACTACTCACAAAAAGTTAGGGATATTTGGTTTTCGGATGAAATTTATGGAAAATGTAAGTTCACGCTACAGTGATATTATACGTATCATGAAAGTAGGGCATTTAAGTAGAAGCATGCAATGGTGATTTCCTCATCTCAAACAATTTATTGAAACAAAAGCCAACAACAGTGGTGGGTATACCACAACAAAAATGTCAATGTCTCAATAACTTGTCATGTGCCCTTGAGCATCAATTACAGCTTGACAACGACGTCTCATGCTGTTCAGAAGTCGACTTATTGTCTGCTGAGGCATGGCATCCCACTCTTCTTGAAGGGCGGCCCTCAGGTCATTGAGGTTCTGGGGTACAGAGTTACGAGCCTCTACACGGTGAGTCAGCTGATCCCATAGGTTTTCTATGGGATTCAGGTCTGGAGAAAGTGCAGGCCACTCCATTTGAGGTACCCCAGTCTCCAGCAGCCTTTCCCTAATGATGCGACCTCGATGAGCTGGAGCATTGTCGTCCATGAACATGAAATTAGGCCTGTGTTGTTCATGCAGGGGCACAATGACTGGATTAATGATGTTATTCAGGTAGTATGGGCTTGTCACTGTGCCATTCACAAAGTGTAGGGCAGTTCTGTATTGACTAGACACACCTGCCCACACTGTAACACCGCCACCACCAAAGGGTCGTCTGGTGACAACAGTGGCTGATGCATAGCGCTCTCCTTGACGTCTCCAACATCGTTGGCGGCCATCATTTCTGCTCAACGTGAATCGACTTTCATCAGAGAACAGCACTGAGGCCCACTGGTCCCTCGTCCAGCGTAAATGCTCCCTGGCCCATGCAAGACGATGACGCCTGTGCCTGGTGGTGTGGTCAGGTACCCTTGCAGGTCGTCTAGCATGCAGACCACGCTGATGTAAACAGTTTCGAATGGTCTGACGTGACACTTGGGTGCCTCTCACCTCCCTTAAATGTGCCTGGAGTTGAGTGGCATTCATCATCCGGTTCCGCAGGGCACTGTTCACAATGAAGCGGTCATCAGTGTGGGATGTGGCCAAAGGACGTCCACTTCTATGCCTTTCTGTGACTCTTCCAGTCTCTCTGTATCTCTGTTGCAACCTGCTGATGACACTCTGTGACACTCTAAGCTCAGTGGCCACTTCCCTCTGAGAACATCCTGTTTGAAGCCTCACAATGGCGAGGTACTGTTGATCAATTGTTAGGTGTCGTCTTGGTCTCATGATGTCAAAATGTGAACAGCATGATGAAGAGGACTGTTTAAATACCAATTCTAATTGAACCAGGAAATTTATTGGTCGATTCATGGATCAAACACCTGTTGTGAATTTTGCCGTTCAGCTCCTTGTTAGAGAACAGCAAGTTGTGCAAAAAGTACTGAAACATTGAATAGTTGGACATGTGCATTCAAAAGTTTAGAGAAGGTCAAATTAATTTCACCTGTAAAGGTTATAGTGCATTTTAGGTTCATCCTGAAATTTCACCCGAAAGCCGAATATCCCTAACTTTTTGTGAGTAGTGTATATACCTTGTCATTTCAGTGTTTCTTCGCGAGTTCCTCACTAGATTTTTTGCTTCTGTCTTATTGTCTAAGTATATTCCGAGTTGTCTGTTAGTTGCTGAGTATTTGTTTCCGAGTTTTTTGTATCCCTTGTCCTTTACCCGTGGTTGTTTTTAGTCTGTTTTGTTTTCTTTTTGTTCCTCTGCCTCCCCGGTTTTTGACCCCTGCCTGTGTTCTCGCGACCCTGCTTTGGATCCTGCTTTTGTACCTTTGCTGTGCCTTCCCGGTTACGACCCCTGCCTGTCCCTTGACAACTCTTTGGACTGTGCTTTGTACCGTTGCCCTGTCTCCCCGGTTTTTGACCCTGCCTGTTTACCACGGATTGCTGCCTTGCCCTTTATTAAACTTCGGTTTTTGCGAACTCCTGCCTGCGTTTGGGTCCTTCCCCCACCAACACCTAACAGATGTAGTTGATTGATGGAAACCATTTTCAGCTAATTCCATGCTGTCCCTTCTTTTGGACATACACACGTTGCTAATGCTAGCTAACCGGTAGCATCCACTACCAAACAAACTTAAACACTCCACAGTGCACCGAAAGCAAATAAAATACGACGACAGTCTATCGGGGTTATTTTGAGTGTTTATACCGAAGTCAAACTATCGTTGAATCCTTTACTTTGTTCTGACCTATATTCTCTGTGGAAGTACGGCGGCGGAGCGGTACTACTGGTCGACAGCAACAAGTTGCAATGGCCACGTTCGCTACGACGCCGTACTTCCACAGAGAATATAGGTCAGCACTAAGTAAAGGATTCAACGATAGTTTGACTTCGGTATAAACACTCAAAATAACCCCGATAGACTGTCGGCGTATTATTTGCTTTGGGTGCACTGTGGTGTGTTTAAGTGCGGTTGGTAGTGGATGCTACCGGTTATCTTAGAGTTGCACTAGCATTAGCAATGTGTGTATGTCCAAAAGAACGGACAGCATGGAATTACCTGAAAATGGTTTCCATCAATCAACTACATCATGGGTAAGTCGTAATTGAGACATTATGTCCAAAATTTCGAACTATCCCTTTAACCCCTTGGCACAGATGGCAAATTTCACCTATTTAGGGGGTGCTCTGTTTAAGACTTTATAACTCCAGGTGTGAGCATCATATAAACTTGGTAAATAGCTTAAATGAAACAAGACAGGTGTACCATTTAGATTTGTTTATTTTCATAATTTGTCAAAATAAAGTTCCACAAATGCAAAGAAACTTTGAAATTTCTTTTCTTTAGTTTGCTGAGAGCTACATAAGTGAAATCGGTAATATATATACATTTCCTGGATCATAAACTCCATGTCCACAAGTTTTGCTTAACCTGAGGATGATATGCAGAACTACTAAAGGTATATGATGCAAAATATATCAGTGTACCCTGTTGTCCATTAGTGTCTCCAAATCTATCCAAATGGCTAAATTGTGCACTGCTCTAAATAACAAAAAAATTATATATTTAACTACAAATCAACAGTTTTGGCTCATAAAACTCACTTTTGCATAATTGTCAAGTGGGAATTACAATACTTTCATCAATATAGGGGGGTAGATATCTATGGGTGCAAAACATGCCATAAAATGAATAAAATTAGTTTTGTCCATTATAAAGCATATACATTTGCTCCTTCTGATGGCTTAAGATAAAAACATTGATATCACAGTGTTACATACACCTAAATATGTTGCCTAATCATTCACTCTTGTACCTCAATAAAACATCACTTGTCCCTGTACTCTACAGTATGTATACTTTTGTCCTGGGATTGCATTTTTCTGTAGTTTAAAAAAATTTTTTTTACATTTTCCTATTCATAATGACTCCAAGGAAATCTTTACTTTAATCTACCACATACCAGCGCACAGTAAATTGGAATGAGCATTTATCATGCCCTAAGAGACAAGTATATACGCCATAGCCTATATTATGTGCGATAACATGAACATAAATTAGTATTCCACCATCTGCAAAATGCTGCCAAATGTTCTATCTTCAATGAACATCGGTAGCCTACATCAAAAATACATTTAACGAGTGCACTATAGTATGCGAAATGCACTCACAATGTGAAAATAACAATAGGCCTATCAAACATATTGGAAAGACAGTGCTCGAGTGGAAAAACGTACATATGTAGCCAGCGAGACCAACTGCATTTTAGACGCAAAAATGCTTACATATCGGAAAAGGGAATACTCCCCCCAATGCCTTTTCTATAGACCTTGCATAGTACTAGACCGTTAAAACGAAAACTACACTTTTACATGTTTATGTAGCATTTGAGTGAGCAGGGCGTTTCTGGCATATGATCAGGCTGTTGGGTTTATCTTGTTGCTATGATGGAATTCTAATTTTATATGATGAATAAATATATTTATGAACTCAGACATAGACGCTATTGTCCAATATGTCACGCATAGGTAGGTAGGCCTATAGACTGGGTGGGGGGTTGCTTGTTAAATGGACTTCCTACAGGAAAATAGTGACACTTAGAAGAAATCGTCACAAATCGTCTACCAATAAAGTTAAAACACAGAGATTGTGATTTCCACTAATAATTTGGCTGCAGGAACAACAAATGCCTCAGTTGAGAAAAATGATGACGCTGGTGTCATTATCACTAGGCATCTGCACAAAGGGGTCAACATAATATGACAGGCCCAGCTACTATTGGAAACGTTACTATAGACCAACCATTTTTTTTTTTTTTTTTGACAATTTAGCTTAGCTATTAAGGGAATTACTTATATAATAAATACCACAGCTTCACACGCTGTCCTGTATTTAGGCCTACCTGAAAAGGTGTATCCCCGAGATCGAACCTGAATGATTGGTGCAGTTGTAAGCAGCACAAACTGGCATTTTAACTAAAAAGCCTGCACCGTACAAATGTACCAACACTGAACAAAGTTAATGTGATCACTGGTTAAGGTTAGCTGGCATGCACGCAATATTCTGAACCAATCAGGATTTTGAATTATATTATTCCATTTAAAAGAACAGGACCATACACACGTAACAAGCGGTTGTTTTGCTTGAAATAAAGAAAAACTATTCCGAGGCACTCGTCGTTAGAAGTTCTTGTGTTTTAAAAATGCCTTTTTATTAATATTGCGACATGCCCATATAGGGGAAACATGATTGTAGCCTACGTGTTTCAGCTTAGCCTACTAGGTTTTATAATCATGTAAGGGATCTTGGCAGAACAAATTAATAAAAAAATATTTAATAATGAATTCATCAACACAAGCGACATCTGGCCGCACTGTAATTATGACAAATAACCTAAGAAAAGCAATTAGGCTATTGCAGTTTTTCTGTCTACCTGATTTTAACCTTCATTATCAAGGATATTAATATATAGCCTATATAATAAAGTAACCTAATCGTTATTCCACCATACTCAGCTTAATCATAGGCTAATTGTTTTAATATATTTTTGACATAAAATGAATCGACAACAGAGGAATCATACAATTGTGTTATTCATTCCATTTATACAATTCAACTGAAAACATGGATAAGCTATAAATAAATGATGCAATCATGACATGTCCAAATGTTTTTTAATTTCAATTTACTCATAGATTTTTCATCTCAATGGCAAAGTATGCATGTTCTCATAACTTTCCGCCATAAGCACAACCAACTCAGACATGCACACTACGATGCAAAAATGTGACGTAGGCCAAAATAGATAATACAAAAAAAACAAAAAAACATCTGTGTGGTAAGAACAAAAAAATCACTTTGGAAAAATAAGTGATTTTTTAAAGAAATATAATGCACAGAGTTAAAGGGATAGTTTGGAATTTTGGATATAATGTCTCAATTACGACTTAACCATGATGTAGTTGATTGATGGAAACCATTTTCAGCTAATTCCCTGCTGTCCTTCTTTTGGACACACACACATTGCTAATGCTAGCGCAACTCTATGGTAACCGGTAGCATCCACTACAAAACGCACTTAAACACTCCACAGTGCACCCAAAGCAAATAAAATACGACGACACTCTATCGGGGTTATTTTGAGTGTTTATACCATCATTTTTTAAGTCAAACTATCGTTGAATCCTTTACTTTGTGCTGACCTATATTCTCTGTGGAAGTACGGCGGCTACATCCGTACATAGGAGGACGGTAGGGAGTTATTTGAGTATTCCACCCAGGGAAGTTGGCGGCTCCAGGACCCCTGGTCACGGGAGGCAAGGCATCGCAAGGCGGTCTCCAACTGTTGGTTGGCCCACTCGGTCTGGCCGTTGGACTGGGGATGGAAACCTGAGGACAGACTCACAGAAGCACCCAATAATTTGCAGAACGCCCTCCAAAAGTGTGAAGTGAACTGGGGCCCCCTATCTGACACCACATCCATCGGTAGACCGTGGAGCTTAAACACGTGTAACAGATTCCAGCTGGGTTTGGTGACGCCCCAAGAGCACTCCCTGTCGGTCCAGGACAGTCCGGAGCTAGCTGTCCGCTGAGTCCAGGCTGGTGATTTCGTACTTTCAGGGATGTGGTAGGGACTCAGGCGCAGACAGCAAAAATAATAATATAATAATAAAAAATAGAGTTTATTTCGGGTCGAAACCCAGGGATGAGGCGAAGACGTAGTCAGTGGACAGGCAGAGATCAAAAACAACAGACACTGCAAAAGTACAAAAACACAATCCAAGCGAAGTCAGGAAACAGGCAGTAGTCAAAAAACCAGGAAGTCACAGTAAAAGTACAAAATGCAATCCAGAAGGCGAAGTCAGAAAAAAGAAACAGAAGTCAGGAGCACAGAAAACAGGCAAACGAAAACTAGCAGAAACACGGATGAGAAAAAGGCTTGTAGCGAAACAGGGCAAAGATGGCAACTGTGACGAACTTGCACAGAACAAAGAACAGAGTGGAACTTACGCAAGACTAAAAAGCAAACAAGAAACAGGGGAATGTTCTGCACCTGTTTTGCACAAAAACCGGCCGCCAGGTGTTACCGCTTTGCCTGCTAAAAACACACGAAAGTCTGTGAAGCACTTCTGATTGACGTCAAACACCAACGAGAGGCTCCAAATGAGTCATGCTGGTTTTAGGATTTTTTGATTTGCTTATGATGCACACTGCCGATTAGGGTTGCGGTTATACTGGAGATGATCAAAACGAGTCCATAAACTCTAACAGCCTGCCCAAACCGGACGTCTGTGAGCATCTGCGTCACGTCAAAAAAATAGTTTACCTACACCAGACACGGTTAGTACGGACAAGAACGGACTTGTGACGCATGTAGTGTCAAGTTTCCCGACAAAAGGGCACTTGCAGAAACACATTCTTGTGAATAGGATGACGTCCTATAACGGGCCAAGTTCTGTTCCAAAGCCAAGATCGCAAAGAAGCGAGGACGCTCAAAGATCCCGGAAATGTACTTGATCCGCCCCAAATGGCGAGGATGCATCGGATGCAAACGTGCCAAACAAGTTCGCGAACTTGGATATCCCATCATTTATTGCGCAAAGCGATATGACATACAACACGGGGGAAGCTTACTGGACTGTCAGGAAAAGTTGCTGCCTGGTTTGTAGTATAGATCGGTTTGTAGCTATTTTCTAGAGTCTATGGTTTGTATAGCGAAACCACAGTCCAAACGTCAGAAGCACGCATTGCATCTCAAACAGGCAACGGTGCACAAACTGATAGCGACCTAAATGTGGCTCTCCTGTACGCAAATGTGTATGCTACATTACAATGCAGTCATGCCTAGTGGTAGTCGCCAATGTTAATGCTATACTGTATTTGTAAAAAGAAATGCTAAAAAATAAAAACAATTTTACACATTTTTTTACTGTTCACATTTTACTTTCATATGATCGCGTAAAAGCCTACTTTATTTAATCTTGTTTTGGCGCGTCATTCCTACTGCACTCCAGGAGATGGCACCGATTCACCAAAAAGCTGATAACAGCAGCAGCCGTCTGTGTTACAAAGCTAGCTAGGTTCTTACTTGTATTGCTCTTACAACATAATATTAACGGCTTTAGCTAATCATCGCGATCCAGTCCTTTTGTGCTTTTGACATATAATCTATATTAAAATATTAACTACATGTGTTCTAAGTTTTCCACTGGGTAATGGATAAAGTAGGCTACATCCCACCAAAAAGAGATGCACTGACGATGACTGCATACATTAATTAAAAATGTTTAGTTTCATCCTACGGTTTTCTGTCTTGCAGCTTTGTGCACTTTCCCCCATTATGCTTCATTGATAAAGCCTTAAATTCTGTTAATTTCACTATGTTTTTTGTGATGAATTACCTGCTAATTTCAGCAACTTTTCCGCCTTCATTTAGCTTTTAGGTAGCCTATAAAAGCATGGCTGTTGTCAGCAGTTGAACAATGAGTGGTTAATTCATTTGGTCGTGAAAAGTATGGATCGATATCCCTGGGTCATCGCTAAAAAAACGACTTTGTGCACCCCTGCTCTGAAGGACAGAACGCTGCTTAGTTATACAAACATGTTTAAAATGAGGTAAAAAATGTATCTATTGTAAGACATATTTCTCGCCTCATTTTCATTCGTAGAAAGATTGCAGTCTCATTTATTGATTAAATGCGATAACTAAAAATGTAGCCTAGCCTAAGCGATGTCCCTATGGTGCCGTCTCATCTGCCATCACAAAATGGGATATCCAAGTCCGTTCTCGTCAATGTTGCCAGAAGCCTGAATTAATTCCCCTCCCCCCAAAAAAATCTGAAAACCCCCCATCTTCAATTGACTCCCATACAATTTTCTCACAATTCATCCCCCATTCCTCCTTTTAAAATCCACCATTGACTCCTTTTAAATGGCACCATTTATTAAAAATCCCCTACATTTAGGGGTTAATCCCCCAGTCTGGCAACTCTGTGTTGGGAGAGGGTGCATCCGATGTACCCTCGCATTCTTGGAACATAACTTGGCCATTAAATATTACGTCACACAAGTTCACAAATCCACAAGTACAGACATTGGCTGTGTCCCAAACCGCATACTTCCATGCTCCGCACTACTGTGCTCCCGAGTACACACTCAAGGCTTGGGAGTGCGCACTCTGGAGCATGGAAGCACGGAAAGTTTTGCTCAGTCGTGGGACGCACTTCGTGCCACTATCGGGGAAATTCCGATGAGTAAGTAGGCTAAACCTGAGTAGGCTAAAACGTCGTTCGCTGGCATTGTACTGTATCGGCTGTTACTGAAATATTCTGATATAACCAGCAATATCCGAAACAGTTGAATTATCCTTTTTGCTAGCGTTCTTATTCCAGAAAAGTCAGTGGAAGGCAACGATGGCTAGGAAGACAGCCTATTCATTACATCGTTGGGTACCTTTAAGTAAACAATCAACCCCATGATAAACTTGTCTTTGCATTGTAAACAATCGTGTCTGTGTTTTGATTATTTTCGCGCTGTTTACCAGAGTGTGAACAACTGGGTACGCAGTTAGAACTAGAAATGGAGCCGATAATGTTTGTGGCAATGCTGTTGCTTCTGGGGTGGTTTTTCATTGAAATGGAGAAAAGACGGGCTGCTGCCAGAATAAGACAGCGGATCATTATTGAAAATGGCATCCAATGAAGGCAGGCCATCCGGAGAGCTGGGGCGAAGAGGAGGGCTTGTCAGCACTGACGTAGGTTGTCTTGTACAGCCAACTAGCTAGCTACACTGGTTAACATTACATATTAAACTTACAAAAAATGTACAAAAAAAAAAAATTTGTATTTTACATCGCATATTGTGTTGTTCATTCACATTGTAGCACTTTATTCATACACAAACTCCTAATGTACAGTTTTCCCCGTTTAAGTTTCCAATCTGAAGCACTAGGTGTCAGGACTACACAAATAGGCAGACGCCCTGAAGTTAGGCAGAGTATATTTATTAACTTGGGAAATGTGTCTTCTGGGAGGGAGAAATGATGGAATTTTTTCCGGTCGGAGCAAGCATCGATGCATACTTCGAATTTTGAACAAACGGAGCACGCATGCGGGTACTTTATCTGTGCTCCGTGCTACCGCACTTTTTTGACTCACACTCCAAGATGGATGCGTGCTCGGAGCATGGAAGTATGCGGTTTGGGACACAGCCTCAGAGAAACACCCAGGGTGAGCAGCAACGCAGGGTGAAGCGTGACGTGACGTGATGTGACGCGACGCACATGGCTGTTGTAGGTTTCACAAATGATTATAATAAATGCATTAATTATTTTGATGTGACGCAGACCGGCGCTCACTCGTGTCCAGTTTGGGAAGGGTGTTAGGGACCGACACTACTTCCTTGTTCATCTTCCTTCTTCCGCATTTCATTCTTCTTCTTTGTTTTTGATATCTGATAATTTTTGTAGTCCTTGCGCAGCTCATCAACTCACTTGTCATTTTCACTTGTTGTTCGTCAGTTCATATATTGTAAGGAATAGTTAGCTAACATTTTCCCAAATTAGTCATGCCTTGTAAAGGGTTTTGTCGTATTGTATTGTGGCCCGGGTTTTGGGGAAAGTATGAAGTATCTGGCTTGTGAGGCACCACCACACAGGCAAAGTCCACTCTGATGTCTTGGTTTAGTCAGAACAAAAGTTATAATTTGCAACAATAGGAATCCCAAAATACAATAAAGAAAACTCATACTACACAAAATGTCCAACAGAGGGCACCACGACGCAGGACAATTTCCCCTCTGCTGTCCAGGTTGAGTCAACACAAAACCTATAATTTGCAACAATAGGAAGCCCAAAATATAATATCCTCCTAAGACACAGCAATTAAATTTTGTCCTCTGTCGGGGACACCAGTCTCTGGCCTTAATTTCCAGAACCATATATTCTACTATGCTGACACCTACACTACAAGGGCCATTCAATATAATAAAATAAATTATATTTCTGAAAATATTTTCACTGCAATATATTTCTGTCATCCAAGACACTTGTATTATGTCAAAACATTTAAATACTTCACCTGCTGTCCAGGTTTTGTCAATAGAAATTTCGAGAAATTAGACATTGTGTCTATTCAGGACCTAGACAGCGTAGACTTTTCCAGTGTGGTGGTGTCCTCTGGTGGATATTTTGTGCACTACAAGTTTTTTCTATTGTATTTTGGGCATCCTATTGTTGCAAAACTTTTGTTCTGACTAGACCATAGACCGTAGAAAATGTATGGACAAAGTGACTGTGACATCACATCATCCATTGACTTTCCATGGGCTTGTAAAAGTGTTAGTACAGTTTTGTGCTGCCATGTTGTACAAAAATTGGAGACTGCACTGTAGGGAAAAGGAGGGACCCTTATGTGGTCATGAAGTCCAGGCCGGGTCCAGGTCTGGTTTGTCCACTAACCACTAAAATATACGTATTTATTTAATTTTCAAAGCTAATTTGCTGCTGGAATTGAACAATGCTGACTGTGAGAGGGTGTTTAGCATTTGCTACCATGACTCCAACAACATTCTCCCTTAGTGTTGGCAGACAAAGTGCCATGCAATGTCACCAGCACACTTTAGGCCACAGAGCTATGTGAAGCTGTAGTTGTTGAGTGGAAGGCGTAGTGCAGATCATAAGGTCCTTGTCAATATGACATTGACAGTTAGCTTCTGTGCACTGTAACATGAACGTAATAGGTACGTAATAGCAGGCGGCAGTGTAGTATAATGGTTAAGGAACTGGCCTTGTAACCGAAAGGTTGCAGGTTCAAGTCCCAGGTAGGACACTGCCGTTTTACCCTTGAGCAAGCTAACCTGAATTGCCTCAGTATACATCCAGCTGTATAAATGTATAATATGTAAAAAAATAAAATAAACTTTAAAGGTTGTGTAAGTCACTCTGGATAGTATCTGCTAAATGCTGTAATGTAATACTGCAAAGAAAATTCACAGAAAAAGGTGATAAGGAAATATGTTTATTCTTCAGATGATTCTCCCATTATTTATTTTTTTTGTCTTCTTTTATGTTGTGATTACAAGCCTATATCTTTGTTAATCAGTTTTGAAAATTGTACATAGAAAATGTTCTGAGTAACAATTAATTGTGAAAAAAGGAAAACAGACAAGAAATAATAAATCTGTGATGGAGGGGAAGGGGTCGGAGTACCAGACGCGACAGTACGGGGATCAAAAAGCTACCCACCAAAGTGAAGCAACCACTAGTACAAATGGGGAAATCAGGAAACACAAACAAAACAGAAAAACCCCTATGGGAGATAACCCCTGGCGTATAAGCCAACAAAAAACAACCCAGAAAAGACGACGAAGACTAACTCGTAGACTCAAGCTGAAATAGAAAGTAAGAGAAAAAAAACCTCCAGCTCAATGTAAAATAAATGATCTAAAATAAAGGAGGAACAGGAGAAAAGGGTAACAAAGGTTACAGCCTCAAAGAGGACTGAAAGAACTTAAATTAGTGAAAGAAAAAAGATAGAGAAAATCCTAAGGACTAGTCCTATAAGCTCAAACCTACAGATGTTCCTACATATCTTTTAGGCAGAAAAGATAAGTAGTCTTCCAGCGTTCCTATACCGAAATTACTGGCTAGAGCATAACCAAAGCTTACACTGAAGCACGGATCTGAGAAAGCGCCCAGCTTATGTAGACGCAAGCACCTGAAACCAATCAAAATTAAATGGTCTCTGAAGGTGGAAAAAACAACAAGAGTGCCCTCTCGCGGCCCAGAGTCACAACAACCGCAGAAAGGTAAAAGCAGGCTCAAAAACCATGACAATATCAGCGAGCTACAGCCAATGCCAAATAAATTTCCCTCAGCAATGCATGCCTCACTTTCTTTATACTTGCATAAATCATGCCTTGCGCTTCCATTATGAAGTGAGGAGATAGAAAGTAACAGGTGGTGTGGGTGGGTGTGCGTGTGTGTGCGCACTCATGCATATCAGTGCATGCATACTATGCATAAGGTGCTGGTGATTTTATGAGAAACTGGCAGATTCACTGCTCAAATATATTCTGAGAAATAGTAGTGCATTTTCATAAACGGGTCAGTGATTTGACATAGAAATTAAAAGGCTATATTCATTAAGCCTAAGGTAGGTCAAACAGTTTTCTTTTTGATGTAGAAGGAAAACCATCAAGGAGAGGATGTGATATCCTACTTTAAGATGCTCTGTGGGGGAAAAAAATCATTGTTCTAAACATAAAATTCCACAAGCAGAATCATATCATTTATTTTTAATGGTATCATCTTGGCAGGGTTAAAGTGAGGGAAAAGTGGTTTAAAATGAATCTAGTAGGCCATATAACAGGTCCATACATTGTTTATAGGTTTTCAGTGGGGGATAATGCCTGTGATCTATGTGTAGACTCTTACAAGTAAAAGGAGCCATTTCCAGCACTAAATACAGCTGATTCACCCTTCAGACATCATCAGGCATTGTATATTTTGAGAACTCTTACTTCCTGATCCTTCTTACTCTACTCTTAGGGAAGATTTACCATAAAATATATACTCATCCCTATGCTCAACTTCTCTTATGGGCTTTGCCTATTAATCTTTTCTTTCTGCTATTCCATTAGCTTGAGGATGATAAGTGGGAAAATACACTGTTGACATCATGCTTTGTGCACCAGTCCGTTAACAGTTTATTCATTAAATGAGTTCCATTATCTGTCCTAATTTCCTTTTGATATCCCATCATAAGGCATACTTGGGTTGGTACTTTTAGTACATTCCTAGCTGTGGCTATCCTGAGAGGCTGGGCAAGGGCATAAACTGAGCACATGCATACTATCATCAGTACAGAGTGGCATGTAGTTCATACTGATTTCCCTTTGTGGGTTTTATGAATGGGGTGGCTAAATCCAACCAAAAACGTCCCCAAGGGACACATGACAAATGCGATAGCTCTGCACTCCACATACCTCTCCCAGGACTGTCTATTTGATATTCTGGACAATTTGCTATCAATTGCTTCAGTTTTTATTCAAGTTCTGCCTCTACAACTGATGCTTAATAAACTTTATATGAGAAGTGACCTAATTCCTCAGACCATTGCTGAGTTGGAATTTTTCTCCCCTTTTAAATGGCAGTGAACATGCTCCACTGTAATTCATTTCCATTATTAGATTTCCTGCTATAATTCTTTGTAATGTAGCTCCTTTTTTCATTTGACCAGCTAGTTATCCTTTGTATGTCTAAGTCTGCTGTGAGTGCTCTGTAAATTCATTTTGGTTCCAAATTTCCTCCCACTTCTCCATCTCTACCACGAGAGATTTTAAAACATACCACTTCCGTTCCACCAGCATGTGACCCTACCGCAGCGGAGGACGGTAAAAATAAAAAGAATTAATTTATTTACGGCAACTTGGTCCTGTCGTCGGCAATTTAACCATTTGCCGTCTTGCCATCATTGTCTCATTGAAAACAAAGGCTGTGTTCAAAACCGCTTACTATATATTTACATACTATATACTAGGCTACGTTAGTAGGCTATGTATTCTGTAGTACATACTAACCGACTGTGTAGTACATACCAAGACAGTTAGTATTACATACGGTTTGGAATTGAGTGCGCCACCCACCCGCGACTGTCAGTAGCCTATTAAAAAAACGTTGTAAACACATCTAGAAACTAACCTCATTAGATTTACAGATTCCGAAAATATTTATTACATTAGGCATACCTGTATTTTTATCCATGGCCGCAAAAAAATTATAATAGATCCAGCGTCTGTGGCGCAGAGTAGGCTAACCGTTAATACGAATAACGTTATCACAATCCACAATTCGGCTAATGCATAACACCACATAGGCTAAGACGAAGAATGATACTGCAAACACTCTCATCTCTTTTCTCCCATACACGAGAGCGTTCCCCCAAACACACACCATTACAACAGCAGCCTCTAAAAAAGCCAAATATTTCTGATGCATGAAATGCTACTTTCCAGTTATACAGTCATGGACGAAAGTGTTGGCACCCCCTGTAAAGATGAGCAAAAAGGGTTATAAAAAATTCACCGTTTGGTGAATTAGCTTAATCTCACACTGAAAAAACAAGAAGAATCCAACCTTTAATTGACGTTAATTTATTATGAGAAAAAAAAATCCCACATCAAGAAATAATTATTTTTAACAAAACCACATTGGCCACAATTATTGGCACCCCTGCATTTATATATAGAATAAAGTAATCATTTTTAATATTTGGTCACATATCCTTTGCATGCCATGACTTCCTGATGTCTGTGACCCAACAACATCAAAAGACTCTTGATATCTTATTTTCTGGTACTCTTACAAGCGATACTATAACATCTCTGCATTTGAATGGATCTCTATGGGAATTGGGGGGTGGGACTAGATTTAGCTGTAAATTATGCTGGAACAGTATGGAATACATGGTTGGTAAAATGGCTGTAAGTCAACAAGGGTCTGAGGTATCAAACAAGCCTTAAACAATCACTCTGCTGCCAGATATGCAGTAGATATGGATGGATCACTTTAAGGGTTGTTTCTCCTGACAAATTTTCCTATTGAACTCTATGGAAAAATAAGTCAGGAGAAGAAACCCTTCAAGTTATTCATCCATATCTACTGCATATCTGGCAACAGAGTGATGGATTAAAGCTTGTTTGATACGTCAGACCCTTGATGACTTACAGCCATTTAGCCAACCATGTGTTCCATACTGTTCCAGTGTAATTTACAGCTAAATCTAGACCCACCCCCCAATTCCCATAGAGATCCATTCAAATGCAGAGATGTTATAGTATCGCTTGTAAGAGTACCAGAAAATAAGATATCAAGAGTCTTTTGATGTTGTTGGGTCACAGACATCAGGAAGTCATGGCATGCAAAGGATATGTGACCAAATATTAAAAATTATTACTTTATTCTATATATAAATGCAGGGGTGCCAATAATTGTGGCCAACGTGGTTTTGTTAAAAATCATTATTTCTTGATGTGGGATTTTTTTTTCTCATAATAAATTAACGTCAATTAAAGGTTGGATTCTTCTTGTTTTTTCAGTGTGAGATTAAGCTAATTCACCAAACGGTGAATTTTTTATAACCCTTTTTGCTCATCTTTACAGGGGGTGCCAACACTTTCATCCATGACTGTATGTAGGTCTAATAAATTAGCCTACCACATGAAAAAACAACAAGGAAATGCCATGCAGGCCTAATGAGGCAGAGGAACAACGAGCACAGATGAAGCTGAAACTAAAGAATTAATAGGAAGAATTTACAGCCTACAACCCCTGGCAAAAATTATGGAATCACCACACTTAGAGGATGTTGACCCAGCTTTTTTACTTTGTAGCAAATAAGCAAATCACAGATATGACACAAAACAAGTAGAGGAAAGAATTATGGAATCACTCAATGTTGAGGAAATAATTATGGAATCATCAACAAAGAAAATCACAATTAGTACTTTGTTGCTCCTCCTCAGGCTTTTATGATGGCCTGAATTCTTTGAGGCATGGACTTCACTAATGAAAAACAATATTCTCCATCAAGCTGGTTCCAACTTTCTCGAATAGCAGTTGACAGATGAGCTTTGCAGGATGGAGCCTTGTCATGGACCAATTTTTTTAATTTCCACCATAAATTTTCAATTGGATTGAGATCCTGACTGACTGGCTATGTCATTGAGTTGATATGCCTTTCCTGAAGAAAAGCTTTAACACTCTTTGCTCTGTGGCAAGATGCATTATCATGAAAATTGACTTCATCATCACCAAACCTATTTTCTATCAATGGAATGAGAAAAGTGTCCAAGATTTCAATGTACACCTGTGCATTGACTGTTGAGGTAATGATTGCCATCTCCCCTGGTCCTTTACCTGACATGCAACCCCATATCATAAATGACTGGGGAAATTTGATTGTTTTCTTCAGGCAGTCATCTTTACATGTTTCATTAGAACGGCACCAGACAAAAGTTCCAGCATCATCTCCTTGGCCAATGCAGATTTGTGATTCATCACTGAATATCACTTTCATCCAATCATCCACACTCCATGATTGCTTCTCTTTAGCCCACTGTAACCTTGTTTTCTTCTGTTTAGGTGTTAGTGCTGGTTTTTGTTTGGCTTTTCTATATGTAAATCCCATTTCATTCAGCCGATTTCTTACAGTTCTATCACAAACATTGACTCCTGTTTCCGCCCATTTGTTTTTCATTTGTTTTGTTGTGCATTTCCTATTTAAGGCATATTGCTTTGAGTTTTCTATCCTGACGCTTTGACGTCTTCCTTGGTCTACCCGTATGTTTTCCTTTTATAACCTTCATATTTTGTTTATACTTGCACCAAATTGTAGACACAGCTGACTGGGAACAACCAACATCTTTTGCCACACTCCGTGTTGGATTTCCTTCTTGGAGTTTTATAATCCTTTCCATTGTTTCAATTGACAACTCTCTTGTTGGGGCCATGTTTCCTTTCAATTAGCCAAGTCCAACAGCTCGTTAAGGTCTGTAAGCACTCTCTTTTAACTGCAGACTAATTTGCATTTTTAGGCTTGTGCCGGTATTTGTTTTAGAAATGCAAATTACAAGGTGATTCCATAATTTTTTCATCAACATTGAGTGATCCCATAATTTTGATCTGGAAAAAAATATGCCATTAATTGAAATAATTAAATTTAATTTGTTTGAGGTATGTTTTACGAAGCCAGAATGTTCAGCTATTAAACAAAAATTGTTTTGTGTCATATCTGTGATTTGTTTATTTGCTACGAAGTAAAAAAGCTGGGTGAACATCCTCTAAGTGTGGTGATTCCATACTTTTTGCCAGGGGTTGTACAAACATGCTCACAGGCTGTGACTATAAGACTAAGTATATGACAAGAATGTGCCTTAATTGGGCCTGAATAAACATTGCTGTGAAAATGTAACAAGTTTTACAAACATATGGATGAGTTTAGTTATAGTCAAGTTGGAAGGAAAACCACATACTGTATATAATTTAAGTCTTATAAATAAAATAAGAGCAATGAAACAACAAGCACAATCTTGTGTGTATTATGCTTTTTGAAGGGAGGCTAAATTGTGGGCTACCAGATCCATAGATCCATCTATCCCAACATCTTTATTAAATGAAATAGATGAGACACAATATAATAATAATAATAATAATAATAATAATAATAAGACAGCATCCTGATATTAATGTTTTCAGTTTTATTCCTCTCAGCAGATTGATGATAGCCTGAAGAATATTAGTAGGCTAGACTATAGTGTGAAAAATATGATATCGTTACCGGTGATACGAGTGATGGCTCTATCTTGTTAATTTTAAAAAATACATTGATTACATTAACTTAGTAATTTATTTTTAGTTTTTTAAAATTATGTTCTACGTTATATAAATGGAAAACGTCCCCTCCATACCACTCCGGAAGCATGTCACGCACACTTCTTTGTGGCGTCTTGTCGCCATAGAAACATCCTTGTTGTCAGTCCTCCGCTGGTGGCGCTCAGGGACAGCACCGGACGTTTGATAAGTTAACTGTTTTCAGTTTTACCAGGATTGCTAATAATATTTCGAGCAAGGCAACTGGATCAGGTGAACATGTTGGACATCCCATTGAAGCAAAATATCTTCTGTACAGCAGGTCAATAAGTAGATAGATTGACGTGACTAATTCCCTAGTTTATGGTGTTGTGAAATGCACCAGAATTTGTTTAACGTTAGCTAGGTAAGTTAGCACTAGTGACAATGTCGTGTACTAACGTTAAGTTACAGTGTAACATTAAAAGATAACTAGCTACGGTAATTTTTAATACGATTCTAACTTACAAGTCCATAGTGGAGCTAACGTTAGCCGCCTAGCTAAGCGGACCGGACAGTTGCGATAGTCTTTCTGAATAAACGTTATCATACAGTGCAGCAGTGAACGCTCAGTTAAAATGCAAGTTATATCATTGGCATGCAGAGGTAACGTTAGCCTGCTCATTTAGATTGTTAACTAACGTTAGGTTGTCATAATGACTGTAACGTTAGCTTTATACTCAGGTTGTTTCTAATTATTTATTTTTTATTTATTTATTTCACGTTAGTTTTTTGCAGAATCTTTCTGTAACTCTGGGTGAAACGCATTACAGTGCATTGGAACAACAATGTAGCGAGTGATTAAAATGTGCGAAAAACTCATATCCAGCATCTGTCGCTTATTGTTGAAAGGAAGAACTGAAACACTTAAAGGATGTTCAAAAACGAATATCAGGTGGGATAACAACTGAATTTGAAATAATCCAATGTCATGTGAAAATACGTTGTGAATGTTTCTTCTGAAATTTTACATGATCAGCCACATGTCTTAAGAAATTTAATAATGAGTAAATATACTAAAACTTCTCCAAATGTCTAGCTCCAAATTATTTATTAGATCTATTGACCCCCTATGTGCCCGGGCGGTCTCTTAGATCAGTGGATGCAGCTCTACTAGTTGTTCCTAGATCAAAACTTGTGACTAAAGGTGACCGGGCATTTGCTGTTCGAGCCCCCAGACTGTGGAACTCTACCGATTGAAATTAGACAGGCCACTTCTCTAGTATCTTTCAAGTCTCTTCTTAAAACTTTCTTTTATAGGAAAGCGTTTATTAACATTTAATACGTGGCTGGCTTTATCTCTTTTATATCTCGGACATATATATTTTAACTTATTTTATACTGTTTGAACCACTGTTGTTTTACTGTGTTATTGTGGGTTTTGATTGTAATTGCTGTTTTATTTTTTGTAAAGCACTTTGTAACCTTGTTAAGAAAGGTGCTATATAAATAAAGTTATTATTATTATTATTATTATTCTCAGTATTTATAATTGTGATCCCCATTCGTGATCGAAATATATTAAATATAAATATAAATATATATTAAATATTCGCAAAATGCTCTCATTAACAATGCAACCTGGATGGCAGGTTAAATGAGCATCATGCATTTTATACTTGTACTAATTTTTAATTAAATGTTTTTTTAAATCTCTCACTTGTTCAACCAAAGAAAATACTTGTCACAGATAATAGGACAAGCCTTAATATCATGCCTATCATGCCCTGGTTTTATTTACAATTTTTCTTTTCAAGGGTGGAGCTGTCGTTGACATCTTCAGTGCTCAGGGAAATGATCCAGTGGCGAACTGGAAGCTGTATGGTGGCCAAACCGCTATTAGTAAAGTGAGTGTCATTTTTTTTGTAGTATCAATTGAAGAAACTATTTTAAACTACCTATATTGCTTAAAGTCATTGTCATATTTATGCAGGTGCTTTTGAATCAATGCAGCTATACTTCTTCAATAATTAAAATATTTTCCGTGTATGCAAGGCTGCCCCTGCTGACAGGCTCACAGAAGTAAATTTGTGCCCAATGATCGGATGAACTAAGCCACCAGAAGTGACTGAATATTCAGACATCTTCCATGTTCCATGTGAAAACAATGCGTAAAAAAATACATTTTTTAAAAAGTGTCCATATAAAGAACCATATACTTGATTGTGAGTTTCAATTTTGGGAAAGTAAATGGAAAAGCATGAAAACCACTTTGTTATATTTGTTCATACCTTCATATATATATATATGGGTCCTTGCAGTACAAGACATTTTTAAAATAGTAATGTGGAAATTTGCTAGTGTCCTTCAGTGAATAGTGAATAATCAGGGTTGTAAACCGTCGATACATAAAAACCTGCACAGATGTTGCAGAAAAACTTCCATACCCATTCTGAAAGAATTATAAATATATAATTCTTTCAGGTAGCTCATAAACTTCTCAGAGTGGTAAGGATTTCTGACCCGAACTAAGCATTTTTGCTCTTGATTTTAATTTTGTGAATTATCTGTTGAGTAGAACAGTAAGTGATAAAGTGTTGGCTCACTTTTACTTGAGTCAAGCCACATGCTTAGAAGTTTCACTTGTGGTAATTAGATGATTAATTGAGACGATTCATGTTGTTCATGCAATGGGATAATTGTTTAATGAGAGGCTTGACAATGAGACAGAAGCGACTTTGTAGTGCTGGATGGAGGGAACCACGGGTTACAAAAGAAGTCAGGAATTTCGATGAGCCCTAATTATGTTAAGGTTCCGGGTACGGACTGGACTCAAATGCACGACTCAGAGACAGAAATACAATAATGCTTGCGGGGAGCGTTTATTACTTTGCCAAAAAAAAGTATAGGGAGAAAAGGGAGAGGGGCTGAATCCTGGGTTGTCGAGAACAGGGGGGCAGAGCGGGAGCGGGGAGCAGGCAAAGGGGCTGGACTGTGGCTGAATCCTGGGTTGGCGTAGCAGAGGGAGAGCGGGATGCGGGAGACAGGGATGCGTGGCGTGGAACAGGCAGGAGGCTGCAGGCTGGCGGGTAAAGCCGAATATCAGACAAAGCGTTAATTTCAGCAAGACAAAACGAGACTGTGAAGCGTTAGTTCAGCAAGACAAAGCAAGACTGTGACTTAGATTCCAAAACTAGACAAGACCAGAGTTACAACAAACAAGACTTAAACTGGCACCAGACAAAGAACAACGGGAGATTATATAGTGAAGTCAATGAGCTAATGAGTGATTGCAGCGTGAGAATGTATGCGAGAGTGATTGAGCGGAGACAAAGGCGTGAGGAATGCAAACGGGGAAATGAATGTGATAGGCAGAGCAATAGCGAGGGTGAAATAGGCGAAACAAGAAGGGAAACCACGCCTAGCCTGCACAACAAGGAAGACAGACAGGGAAACGTAAAAACAAGACAAGAAACGTGAGGAAAAGGGGAAAACACGGAGCACAAACAGGGATGGGGACTGAGAGGGAACGGAGAGTGTAACAAATTATACATAATAGTATAAGTAACTATTGAACAACATTAATTTACCAAACATATATTTTCCATTAACTAATTGTTAACACAGTACTTGTTTTTATCCAGGACTTTGACAAAGAGGTGAAGGGTTTTGTATATATTTTGGAAGGCAGCAGCCAGAAAAACAGGATGCAAATACCAAAGGACAGCAGAATGGCACGTAAGTGTAAATTAGGTGTTAAATTAAGATCACCTATTGCACCAGGATTATGAAACACAAGAGTGAACTTGCACTATTTGAGACTATTTATGCTGATGTCCAGGGGTGGGTGGTCATTGACAAATATAATATAGGAATTCAGAAACATTAGATTGCATCTTAAAATATGCCAATGCAATTTAATGCAACATACATTTGCTTTCATCATAATACACACTTCAATACTTTCGTCTGGCGTGTACATGCAGTTGCCATGTCAATAACATTTGACCTTTTTTTTAGTGGAAAGTTTGCTTTAGTTGAAAGTGGATGGCAGTTTGAGCCTCCAAGTTCGTTCAGATGAATATATGTCATTTTTTCACTTCCTCCAGTGTCCTCACCGCCTAGATTTCAAAACAGGTGTTCCGGTGAATTCAGTGTCCCCAGTTCCACTGCGTAGGACTACCTGCTGAGAAATAATAGTTTTCATGACAATTCAATAGCGGCAATGCTAAACAACTTTCGGCGCAAGGTTTAGAGAGAATTACAGCTACAACATGAAGTCCTCAGAATGATAGCGTGATGAAGACATCGTTCTCATTCATAGCGGTCATCCTTACATCATTATTCATCGATTAATCTGGTAAATCGTTAAAATTATTTATTGGAAATATCGACAGTATCTTGTAATAACCATGAAAATCATTACGTTAAGGGCCTGATTTACTAAATGGTTTACCGGGTGCAAAACCATTTAGCACACACAAAACCAATAACATGACCAATGATTGGCCATGGAATTTGTTTTGCACCAATCATTGGTCATGTTATTGGTTTTGTGTGTGCTAAATGGTTTTGAACCCGATAAAGGTCTTAGTAAATCAGGCCCTAAGTGCCCAATGTAGCAATTTATTGATTTGGAATCTAGCAAACCAACAATTGCATTTGTGAATGCCTAACATCTAAATTAATTTGGTTTTGCAAATTTCTGGTTTCCTTCAGTGTGCTGTGCTGAGATCAGAGCAGATTTGTTGTATACATATATGCAGTGAATTTGTGATATAAAATCATTTTTTTAAATCTAAAAAGCAAGTGAGCAACAGCTGGTATACTTTTTAACTGTATACAATGGAGTTAGTTGACTTATGCTTACATATTTACAGATCCTTTCCAAAAAATTAGAATATCATGGAAAAGTTTTTTTTTTCCATAATTCCATTCAAAAAGTGAAACTTTCATAGATTATAGATTCATTGCACACAAAGTGAAATATTTCTAGCCTTTATTTGTTTCATTTTTCATCATTTTGGCTTACAGCTCCAGAAAACCCCCAAAACAGTATTTCAAGAAATTAGAATAGTGTGTCGAAAATCGGCATTTATTTCAGTTATTTCAGAGAATGAATGTTTTAGACTGAGTGTCACACTATCATCTAATTTACTCAAAACACCTGCAAAGTTTATCTCAGTTTGGTTCAGTATGGGGAAGACTGCAGACTTGACAATTGGCCAGAAGACCATCATTGACACCCTCCAGAAGATGGGTAAGCCACAAAAGGTCATCGCTAAAGAGGCTGGCTGTTCACAGAGTGCATTGTCCAAGCATATCAATAGAAAGTTTAGTGGAAGGGAAAAATGTGGCATGAGAAGGTGCACAAGCAAAAGAAATGACCGTAGGCTTCAGCAGATTGTCAAGCAAAGACGATTCCAAAATTTGGCGGAGATGCAGAGGGAGTGGACTGAGGCTGGAGTCAGTGCTTCAAAAACCACCACGTACAGACGTATCCGGGACATGGGCTACAACTGTCGGATTCCTCGAGTCAAGCCACTCCACTCATTCTCTGAAATAACTGAAGTAAATGCTGATTTTCGACACACTATTCTAATTTCTTGAAATACTGTTTTGGGGGTTTTCTGGAGCTGTAAGCCAAAATTATGAAAAATGAAACAAATAAAGGCTAGAAATATTTCACTTTGTGTGTAATGAATCTATAATCTATGAAAGTTTCACTTTTTGAATGGAATTATGGAAAAAAAAAACTTTTCCATGATATTCTAATTTTTTGGAAAGGATCTGTATTTATATGTATTTAATACAAATGTGCTTTTCAATCTGTCCTATTTTCAAGTTTCAATAACTTGTAATTGCATAGCAGATAGTTCATGTCATGTAATTTCATCTTATATGGGCTGTTTCTTTCAGTTGGGCTCAGCCAAAGGTTCCTGGTCCTGCAGGTGTATGTACCCCTGGGAAAAGAATTCTCCACTGAACTCATGTAAGAGTCTGTACTGCCAAACTTTCAGTGACAGCTGCCAGTAGACAGCCATCATGCTTCATTTATATACCACATCAGTCTTACTTTTGTCAACACTTTCTAATCTTGTAGAAATGCCATAGAAATACATGAATTGCTCAGTCATTTAAATTCCATTGACCTTTACCATGTTAGTCTTTACTTACTACTTTTTATCATAACATTTTCACTACAATTTCTTGAACATGTCTTTGTGAAGATTATAAGTAATTGGTATGCATTCCTTCCAGTGATGAGCAAGGAATTAATGCAACAGTATAATAAAGTTTGCTTGACAAATGGTCTCACATTTTCAAATACATTAGTATAGAGAGGAATTCATGGTGGACTAAATGATTGTGAGGCATTGGCCCTGTGGCTGAAAAACAGCCCCAAATCATCACCCCTCCACCACTATGCTTGTGGTTTGGTATGATGTTGTTGTGGTGATATGCAGTGTTTGCTTTTGTCAAAATATGGCATTACAGACTTTTCTGTCCAGATGACAGTGTTCCAGAAGTCTTGTGGTTAATTCAGTTGCAATTTTGCAAACCTAAGCCATACTGCAATGTTCCTTTTGGAGAGAAGGGGCTTTCTCCTGGCTACCCTTCCATGAAAGCCATGCTTGTTCAGTATTTGCCGAACGGTGAGGTCATGAACTCTAACATTTACAGGGTTCTTTTCAATGCCTCGGACAGGGTTGGGATCAATTCAGAATTTCTGAATTTGCTGAAATTCAATTCAAAGAATTAGAATTAGAATTTAGAGACAGGACAGGACAGGAAGAAGAATTTGAATTGAATTGCAGAAAGTGTGTGTAAGAAATTCAACTGACTCATGATGTAGCAAAAAAGTTAAGTGAAATGTATTGTATATTATGTGTTTATTATATTACATTGTTTTTATTATTACTTAGGGCCAGATTCAGAGATGGGCAACATAAGCCATGTGCTTAAAGCACAACTGAACTTTGGTATAACTTTGGGTTGTGTAGTTACCTGGCCATGATATGAGTCCAAATGGTGGCAAAATATGTTTGTTAGTTGCTCTGTGCTCCCCTGGGGTGATAATCCAGAATAGGGTATTTGTCACTCTCCATTCACTTCTATAAGGCAGCTAAAACGGTCTCAAAATGACACAAAATGACACACAATAACCAGTCCACGTACAAATAATAATAAAAAAAAATTTAAATGGCCCTTTCCTATAAAACACAGAGTGCCACAATGATAAATAAATAAATAAATGTGGAAATATAAAAATGAATAAATAGAATTATTTGGAAATAAATTAATCTGGGAATGAATATAGAAATTTAAATGTATTTAACGCGGGGTGAGATACGCTGTATTCTTACCTACACTACGCGGGTGCTTTTCTCAAAATGTGGGTGGCACAGGGCATGATATTAATGACCTGTTTCTTGTACCTACCCCCTGGGTTGCCAGATTTCTACAAAAAAAAATGTTTGTGGGGGTATATATTTTCAACGTGTCAGTGACAGTGCCTTTAATAGCTGCATTTGCCTTCGTAAAATCCTACCGTTGTGCATCGTAGTATGATGCAGTGATGGAGAAGGCAGTGAACGTATTAATAGGTCGCATTGATAAAATGATCATAACTCCTTTTGACGACTGGGATATACCCATCACAGAATCAAAAAATAAATAAAATCGCTGGACAGTGCACACAATATTAAGTAAACAAATAACTTGTTGGATTTACTTCAAAAATAAAATTAAAAAAGATTTTTAAAAATTTACCAATAAAGTCATGTGCGGTGGTTGAACACAATAGCGTGTTCAACCACCAGTGTTCAACTTAACCAGTTGAAGTCACATGTACTTAATAATAGCCCATTACATGCAACCACTTTCCAACAATTTATTTTTTGAGTGCAGGAAGGAGAGAGTAACCTGGAGCACTGGTAGATCTGCGGAGAGTTACTTTGCTCTTCCTAATAATTTTGGAGCAGCTGTGCTGATACTAGGCTACAAAACCGTCTCTCTATCAAAGTGAATAGGATCCAGACACTGTCTATCAATTAATCCATCTAATATTGGTCTGGTATGATATACCAGACGGTCAATCATAGCCTACTTTTACCTATTTTTCTTTTTATGACAGCTCTTTGATAATTGCAAGAAAGCTAGGCAAAAGAAGATAAGACCAATATTATGTTCTAAGAACATGCACTCATTCTGATATCCATAAATGCGAAAGATGCTGTATTTTCATTATCATCTATTGGCGACGCTGGACCTAAACCACCTTTTTTTGTGAACAAAGCTGCGCGAAAAAAATTATTAAGTGAAAACTCTGCGTCTTGCAGACACACGCCTCATTTTCATCAATTATCCACGCCGCACGCTTATATACTGGAGAGACACTTAAAACAACGGATAAGTCAAATGTCTGAATCACAAATAGCTTAAACTATGCGGAATTTTGGGAGTAAGTGCCATTTGCGCAAGATTATCTCAACTCTGAATCTGGCCCTTAGTGTCATTTAGGAGATTCGGTTAACTGTCCAATAATGAAAGCATGTGAAAACATTAACACATATGAAAAACTAAAAGAGAAATAGATTTGTAAGTTAACAAAATGACATTTATTGCAATCACAAATGAATCCAGGGTTCCCACACATTTTCACTCATGAAATTTTCCGTGACATGTCTATAACCTTTTACAGAATTTCCATGACTCAATTTTAGCAGGATAATGATCATTTACCCCATGACAAGTTTAGAGACAAAATACACTACAGTATGACCATTGATCAAAATGTACAATTCTTTCCAAAACCTTGTAGGTATTCTTTTAATACATTTCCAGTTCTGGAAAACAAAATTTCTAATTCCATAACTTTCCCAGCTTTTTCATGACTGTGGGGACCCTGTCATTCATTCAGATTGGTTGCATCTGATCTGAGTACACCTGAGTACAATATATGAAACATTTGAATTTAATTGAATTTTATGAATTGCAATTCTACTTGCTGAAACTCTAATTCTGTTTCCTGTGGGCGGAGCCAATTCAAATTCAAATTCATGAATTGAATGCAAATTTACAATGAAATTCACAATTCAATTCATAATTTGTCCCAACCCTGGTCTCGGAGCATCATACGGTCTGAATATGCTGGGACATCCACTCTTGGGTACATTGGAAACTGACTTGAATGTTATCCCTTTGTAAATGATCTTTCTCACTGTGGAATGATGGACTGATGAGCATCGACAGTTGCTTCTCTGAGATCATTACAGATATAGTTTGTCCTTGGCATGCTATGTTAACACAAACCTGAAAGCTCCAAAGCAAACTGTTAAAGTATTATATACAAGTGGTAGCACTTCCTGATGGTCAGCTAAACAAGTGCACTTGATTAGCAACACCTGGTTCTAATTAACTTCTTAACTGATATGGAAAAGTACACAGTAAAATGTAATATTGGCTTTACTTTTTAAAAAGTATGCAAACTTGGTGCCTCAAAATTATTAAATAAAGTATTGTTAAGATGGTGAGTGTGAATAACTTTTCTATTCTGAGTTCACAATACTTACATTTTTTCAACTTAAAAATATGTGTTGTGATTACTTAATTATTTAGTTTTGTATGCACTCAATAAGTGAAAGAATAACTAAATCATAAGCTCTGGGAAATAGCTTCTACAGAGTTTAACATACTGCGTAATATGGCTTTGGCCCAACTTAAAACAAATACTTTCTACATAACTTCACATTTCAAGTTATACTCATTCACTATAAGTCAGTTTCACTTACTCAAAACATGTAAACTCATTGCCTTGAGCTGAGTAAATATTACCAAAACATAATAAAGTAATCACTGCGATACCAAGAATAACCAGGAGCACAGTAGTTGTCTCTGAAGCAAGATTAAGGGGATTAGCGAGCTAATTTAAGATCTAACTCTGGGTTTTCTGTATCACAAAGTTGACTCACTTTTAATCAGGGTATATTGCCACGGTAACTTACGCTGCACGGCTAACCTGCTCAAGGGCAGATAATGTTCAGGCTAACAGAGTGAAGCTTATAAAAGCACCGCATGGCTTTAGAAAAAGGCATCTCCATTTCTATAGGATCCCGTAGAGATACAGTATGTGTGGGTAGTGAGGGGAGTCTCTTCGCAGGGTGAGATTATTTTATATTATTAATATTGAGTTCCGTGAAAAATTCCTGAGTTCCGGAAAAGGTTTCTCCGGTGGAAAGTCTGTCTTTTCCGAAGTTTATGAATATTCTGAGCTAATGAATAAACTTTGGTGTGATTTACAGTTGAAGTTTACATACACTTAGGTTGAAGTCATTAAAACTCATTTTTAACCACTCCACAGATTTGATGTTAGCAAACTATAGTGTTGACAAGTCAGCTAGGCCATCTACTTTGTGCATGACACAAGTCATTTTTCCAACAATTGTTTACAGAGAGATTATTTCACTTTTAATTTACTATATCACAATTCCAGTGGGTCAGGAGTTTACATACACTAAGTTGACTGTTCCTTTAAACAGCTTGGAAAAGTCAAGAAAATGATGTCATGGCTTTTGAAACTTCTGCTAATTGACATTATTTGAGTCAATTGGAGGTGTACCTGTGGATGTATTTTAAGGCCTACCTTCAAACTCAGTGCCTCTTTGCTTGACTGAATCAGCCAAGACCTCAGAAAGACAATTGTGGACCTCCACAAGTCTGGTTCATCCTTGGGAGCAATTTCCAAACGTCTGAAGGTACCACATTCGTCTGTACAAACAATAGTATGCAAGTATAAACACCATGGGACCACGCAGCCATCACACCGCTCAGGAAGGAGACGCGTTCTGTCTCCTAGAGATGAACGTGCTTTGGTGTGAAAAATGCAAATCAATCCTGGAACAACAGCAAAGGACCTTGTGAAGATGCTGGAGGGAACAGGTACAAAAGTATCTATATCCACAATAAAACGAGTCCTATATCGACATAACCTGAAAGGCTGCTCAGCAAGGAAGAAGCCACTACTCCAAAATCGTCATAAAACAGCCAGACTACCATTTGCAACTGCACATGGGGACAAAGATCTTACTTTTTGGAGAAATGTCCTCTGGTCTGATGAAACAAAAATTGAACTGTTTGGCCATAATGACCATCGTTATGTTTGGAGGAAAAAGGGTGAGGCTTGCAAGCTGAAGAACACCATCCCAAAATCGTCATAAAAAAGCCAGACTACCATTTGCAACTGCACATGGAGACAAAGATCTTACTTTTTGGAGAAATGTCCTCTGGTCTGATGAAACAAAAATTGAACTGTTTGGCCATAATGACCATCGTTATGTTTGGAGGAAAAAGGGTGAGGCTTGCAAGCTGAAGAACACCATACCAACCGTGAAGCACGGGGGTGGCAGCATCATGTTGTGGGGGTGCTTTGCTGCAGGAGGGACTGGTGCACTACATAAAATAGATGATATCATCAGGAAGGAAAATTATGTGGATATATTGAAGCAACATCTCAAGACATCAGCCAGGAAGTTAAAGCTTGGTCGCAAATGGCTCTTCCAAATGGACAATGACCCAAAGCATACTTCCAAAGTTGTGGCAAAATGGCTTAAGGACAACAAAGTCAAGGTATTGGAGTGGCCATAACAAAGTCCTGACCTCAATCCAATCGAAGATTTGTGGGCAGAGCAAGGAGGCCTACAAACCTGACTCAGTTACACCAGTTCTGTCAGGAGGAATGGGCCAAAATTCCAGCAACTTATTGTGAGAAGCTTGTGGAAGGCTACCCGAAACGTTTCACCCAAGTTAAACAATTTAAAGGCAATGCTACCAAATTAGGCTTGGGACGATGGTCGATGGAATCGACTATTGACAATGGTTGAACCCATCGGTGATGGCTATCTTTGTCGATGCCTGGACGATTTATCTTTTTTTAATTCTTAAAATAAAAATTTAAATTTGGCCTCTCATTCTGTGTTTTTAATACATTTTCTACTCTACCATGCATTTACAATGTAACGTGTTGTCTGCGTCTTTGAAATGTGATCGCCTATGCAGCGCAACGGCGCCATAATTTACCTGGATTGAGCAAAATCACACTGATAGCCTACCTTCTGTTAGACCACAGTGCAACTAACTATATAATTTCATTCAGGCCTAATTAAACAAATTGTATTTTGTATTCAATAGTGCTATTGATAAACTATTGTTCAGTCTAGAATGGAGTGTAGGCTTAGGCTACGGAGTGGTGAGCTGTAGCCATATATCCCTCAACAGCTTTTTTATTCTAACAGCTCAACAAGCTTACCGGTGTCGGACTCGGGGCATGGAAACAAATATAGCCTAATATTGTACAATCTGACTGTAGACTAATGAAAGATGTTATCAGAGAAATAAACTAGATTGGATGAAAAGGTGGCCGCTATATTCCTATAGTGATACACGGAATGTCTTCGTCGCTCAAGCGAAACATTGAAACGATTTAGGAGTTGAGGCTATAATCTCAAGGCTATAATCTCAAATTGATTCAACAGGGTTATATAGAATAGTAAACAATGTAATTGACAATGTAATATAGCCTAGCTTAACCATTTCATCAGTGAAAAAAGTCCCCTATAACGAAAAAAAATCTCAGTCAAACGTAAGCCTATTGGTCTTGTTGTCTCTTTATTTCATAGGTTTAGGCTATAAATAGTTTCTGATTATCAATAAAAATAATTAGTTTCAGGGTAAATTATTATGTATTTTTGATTACATTATGTTAGCTAAAAAAGTCTAACCCGAAGTGAGAGAAGTTACGTGCAGATGGAGATAGACTGTGCGGGATGGCACGCGGAATAAAGGGGATCTTGTGAATCGCTCACTACAAGACAAAAATGATAATGAACGTGATGACTGCTAGTCTACCTTCTTCACAAAATTAAATTAAATTAGTAAAATTAAACAAATTGCTATAAGACAGACGAGGGCGCAGAAAGGCTTAGGGAAACTATAGCTCCTGAGCGCTGACCGTGATGCTGACCGCCTCGTTGGACAGCGGCCAGGTGAGATAAATAGCCTCTACTAGCTAATACAGAATAGACGTGAAATCTGTTGTATATTATTCTTTATTATATTTGGACAAAATAGTGAATACAATTCGCAATGGTATGCCATAATAAGTAAGCAAAAGGCCCACTGTTTAATAGCCCCGCCCTCGCCCCCGGCGCAGCCCTCGATAGAATCGACCATCGGCGATGGCTAGAGGGCTCGATGGGATGATGCTGCCTTGCACACGATGGCACAAGCCTATACCAAATACACTGCCTGGCCAAAAAAAAAGTTGCACACTCTAATAAACTCCTCAAAAAAAGTTTGGAAACGTTATTTCGGTCGATTATTCCTCCCCTTTAATAATACCAATTGGTATTGTATTTTATATCGCTGGAAAGCCTGATTAGTCACCTTTACAACAAGGTACAACTTGTAAGGATCATGCATTCGTGGAATGAGCAACACAGCTAACCGTGTGGGTAGCGGCCCAAAAAAATGTGCCAAAATCCCCTGCAATATTCTTCTGTTGGTATTCACTCTCGTTTTGAGTTGCTTGGTGGATTGGATGATTGCACTCTCCCACAGTAATAAGGAAAAAACAACACATATTGGCCATTTTTACACTTTATTCATTTTACACTGTCAGGGACCTCAGTAGCGTGTGGAAGATCCATACGCAGTCACAACAGCTTGGCACCTCCTCCTCATGCTGGTCACCAGCCTGGTCACACACTGCTGTGGGATGGCATCCCATTCCTCAACCAGGATTTGCCGCAAGTCAGCCAACATGGTTGCGTTGGTCACTCTGGCACGTACAGCACGCCCAAGCTGATCCCACAGGTGTTCAATTGGGTTGACGTCTGGACTCACGGCAGGCCATTCCATCCTCTCCACTCCCAAATTCTGGAGGTACTCTGTGATGATCCTGGCTCTGTGGGGGCGAGCGTTGTCATCCTGGAGGATGGAGTTAGGTCCCAGATTGTGGAGATATGGGATCGCCACTCATTGAAAGGTGTCACGCGATCTGTGCAGCAATCTGCATAGCGTTCTCCACGCCGTCTCCATACTTTGATCCTGCCATCCAGCTTCCGCAGACAGAACCTTGATTCATCACTGAACATGACGTTGCCCCACATTCTTAGGTTCCACTGTCGGTGCTGTCGACACCAGCGCAAACGGGCCTGACGGTGAAGGGCAGTCATTGCAGGCTTCCTGGCAGCCTTATAAGCACGAAGACCGGCCATGTGCAGTCTGTTCCTCACCGTCTGATCAGAGATCTGTCTGTGGTACCGTTGTGCAAATCTTGCCTGTAAATCTCTGGAAGAAAGCCTACGGTTCCTCAGTGAAGCAAGGGTGAGGAACCGGTCTTCTTGGGGTGTTGTCTTCCTGGGACGGCCACTTCGTGGTCTGTCTTTGACTTCACCAGTCTCACGGAACTTGGTCCTAAGTTTGGAAATGGTACCAGGGCTGACACCAAATAATGCTGCCACTCTGCATACCGGAACACCAGCTTCCACTTGCCCTATTGCACGGGCCTTATCCTGAAGGGGCAAACGTGGCATGTTTATGCTTGGAGCACACACAAACTCAACAAAGTTGCAGGACCCATGCACACAAGTGCTGTCAATTAGGTGCCAATCAGGTGCCAGTCACACACCTGTGACTGGCATACACCTGCCAGCACTTGAAGCTCAAAACGAGAGTGAATACCAACAGAAGAATATTGCAGGGGATTTTGGCACATTTTTTGGGCCGCTACCCACACGGTTAGCTGTGTTGCTCATTCCACGAATGCATGATCCTTACAAGTTATACCTCGTTGTAAAGGTGACTAATCAGGCTTTCCAGCGATATAAAAAACAATACCAATTGGTATTATTAAAGGGGAGGAATAATCGACCAAAATAACGTTTCCAAACTTTTTTTGAGGAGTTTATTTCGTTGGACCGCCTTTAGCTTTGATTATGGTGCGCATTCGTTGTGGCATTGTTTCGACAACCTTATGCAAGTCACAACATTTATTTCCGTCCACAGTTGCATTCATTTTTGGCCGAGATCTTGTATTGACGACGGGAGAGTCGAACCACTCCGTAAAGTCTTCTCCAGCACATCCCAAAGACTTTCAATAGGGTTAAGGTCAGGACTCTGGTGGCCAATTCATGTGTGAAAATGATTCCTCATGCTCCCTGAACCACTCTTTCACAATTTGAGCCCGATGAATCTGGGCATTGTCGTCCTGGAATATGCCCATTGATGGGATAACCTGGTCATTCAGTACATTCAGGTACTCAGCTGACTTCATTTTATTTCTGCATAATGTTGCTGAGCCTAGACCTGACCAATTGAAGCAACCCCAGATCATAACACTGCCTCCAGAGGCTTGTACAGTGGGCACTATGCATGACGGGCGCAACGGCGACTTTCTTTTTGGCAGGCAGTGTAGTAACAGAGTGTATGTAAACTTCTGACCCACTGGGAATGTGATGAAAGAAATTAAAGCTGAAATAAATAATTCTCTCTACTATTATTCTGACATTTCACATTCTTAAAATAAAGTTGTGATCCTAACTGACCTAAGACAGGGAATGTTTCCTAGGATTAAATATCAGGAATTGTGAAAAGTTTAAATGGATTTGGCTAAGGTGTATATGTAAACCTTTGACTTCAACTGTACATACATTATGTATAGGCAAATAATAAAAGCAAATAATACACAGTACAATAGCAATGCCTCACTATAAGGGTTAATAGAACTAGTAACCCAAACTGGTTTTACTGTGTTCCTAATAGACCTGGGCTGTGTCTAAATCAGGGCGCTTGCCTATTATTGAGTATGCCAATTGAGTATACATTTAAAAAAAGCTGCTAAGTACGTGACAATTCTTAAAATTGAGAAACAGTAGATAATTTCAGCCGGAATTATTATTTGCATGCCCTGTAAATATCACTGACATAGTCGTTCCGGATGTGAATAAAATTGCCCTGATGCAAATTACATTACCTGACCTCCCCTGGTGAAACTAATCCCATCCGGACAGGGCTTTATTAGGTTAAAATAAAACTAAATCACAGCTTGGTTAACATATAACAACACAACATAACGTGCCACACATTTCCTGCATACACATACAGCAAGTAACATCAACAGCGCAGATAAAAATGTGTATATATCGCAGACAACGCAAATGCGTTCTGAACATTCAAAGAGGAGTTCAAGCTCGCATCTTAGCTATCCTGACGAGATATGACATAGTCAAATAAGGATTACAGAATATAACATTTGAATTTAAATACAGCTTATAAAATCACTTTTGACAATAATTACTTATTAATCGGTACTTACAGTTGAATACACGCACATAGCACCACAAACAAAGTGAAACTTATTACACCTGCAGTGAGTTTCTGTGACATGCAGCCAGGCGAACTGTGAGAAAGTGTAGGAATGTTCTGAGCCTCTGATTGGCTGAGCTTCAGCATTAAAGGAACACTCTGATTGGTAGGATTAAGTTACTATGAGTAACTACCACAGTACTATGATAACTACAAACTAAATTAAAGGGAAAGCAGCATTTTTCGCAATGTCGATCCCACATATCGGCCACATGTCATCCTTGATGGCCGATACAGATATGTTCCAGAAATGCTAATATTAGCCCGATATATGGGTCATCCGATATATCGGTCGGGCTCTAATTTGTAGTTAAATATATGATTATTTTATGATTTACAGCAGTGCACAATTTAGCCATTTCAGAGACACTAAGGGACAACAGGGTACACTGCCTACATTTTGCATCGTAGATCTTTAGTAGTTCTGCATATCACTCTCAGGTTTTTCACGTTTGTGTAAGGGGTTAATTCCAATGACTTATTTTATCCGTCCTCATCTCCTCGGTTCTCGCTTGACCCAGAAATTGATCGAGGTTTGCCATCTTTAAGGACATTCCAAACTGCTAAATGCTCCTCGGAGGAGTGAGGAACGAGGAGGCTCCCAGGGGATGCTTCAGTGAGGAAACAAGTGTAGCCTTTGTGGAAGCCTTTTCTTGGAACGCGTGACGTGTATAAATTATCCACCTCTCTAGATCTGCCAATCCAATTTTGCTGTTCCTTTACATTTATTATAAAGCGCTTAATGACACTCGTTTTTTATGACTTACAAAAGCCACGTTTATGTGATGCTCTCACTCCCGTCCTTTTGTGTCCCGTGTTTTACCTGTTCCCTCTCGTATCGTGTTGTTTGTATTCTGTTTGTTTCCCTCACGCTGCAGGCTGGGCGTGGTTTTTCCTTTCGTGTCACTCTGTTCCACTACTCTTTACCCGCCTATACCTTTCCTCCTTTCCGCATGCATTCTGCACACTCTCTGCTCCGTTAATCACTCACGCATACATTCGCACGCGACACTCAATTGACACTTGTTAACTTTTGTATTTAGTCACCCGGTGTTCTTTGTTCTTTTGTCTTGCCTGCTTTAAAAGCCTTCGTCTTGTATCAGCGTTAACTCGCTGTTTCCAGTCCTATCCAGCTTTAATTAGCTCTTGCCAGGAACGGCGTAAACAAGCTTTTCATTCTGTCCTGCCTCGCTGTACTAACTTTTGTCTGCTCCAAGTCTACCAGCCTGCAGCTGTGCGTGCTTCCTGCCTGTGCTCCAGTTCTGCCACCTACAGCTTGTGTGCATCCTGCTTGTGCTGCTGTTCTGCCAACCTGCTGATGTGTGTGCATCCAGCCGGTGCTCCAGCTCTGCTAACCTGCAGCTGTTCGTGCCACTCCACTCTGCCCTGTCTCCCGCTCCCCGCTCCTCCTCTGCTCAACCAGCCCGGATTCCTGCCACCATCCAGTCCCTGGCCTCTCCCGTTCCCGCTGATCCCCTGCTAATCCATCCCTGGTTGTCTGTCTATTCTGTGTTATCTCCCTATGCTTCAGGAGGAATTCTGGTAGAAGCAATAAATTATTGGAGTTATTGGAACTTCCTGTGTGTTGAGTCGTGCATTTGGGTCCAGTTCATACTCGGAACTGTAACAGTTTATTAATTAAAAAAGAGGCTAAACGCATAGTTAACGCATAAGCATAATATGATGCTGACGCTTAACTGAGCAAGGACGTTCTATTTGCCTACTTCATGTTACCTCGATTCCTCCATTCCTCGTATCTCATCCTTGCATCCTTTGCTCGGATCCTCCATTGGGCAGAGCTAAGGAGCGAGGAAAGGACACGAGGAAAGGATGCAAGGAGTGAAAATAAGCAATTGGAATGTACCCAAGGAGTCCATGATCCAGGAAATATAGTGTAGTTTTACCTGTTTTAGATACGTAGCTCTCAGTAAACTAAAGTTTTGCGAACTAAAGAATTTTTTTTGGCAAGATTTCTTTGCATTTGTGGCACTTTAGTTAATTGTCACAAAATAATATAATTTAGTATTGTACATGGTACAACCTTTTGCTTTTTTTTGCTTCATTTAAGCCATTTTCCAAGTTTCAGTGATGCTCACAGCTGGACTTAAAACCCTAAATTAAACACCCCCCTAAATAGGTGAGAATTTACCAAATTTGGGGTTAAAAGGGGTTAAAACATTTAATCAGTATGTCTCCCTTTCTGGAGAAAAAAGGCTGTGGGGCCTAGGTTGAGAGACATTTACAGCAACAGTTCTCATTTCTTTTCACAGTATTTTTAGCCCAGATTGTGGTTCAGAAATATGAGAATGTTCTCATTTTCATGCAGTCATTCATTGGCCTGGGTCTTATGAATTTGAACATATTTTGGTAATAATACAGAAGGTGATATTTACTGAGGAGAATGTAGCTAGCAATACTATGGACATTACTGTAGTTACATCAGTGGAAAGCTAGGTATTGTTGTGAATAAAACCCCTGGAGTTTAGCTAGCTAGCTAGTTACCCAAGTAGTGCTATGCAACAAGCTTACTGGAAGCTCTAAATATGATTGCAAATTGCTACTCACAATTGTGTGTGGGGACAGGGGCAAAACAGACGAAATAATGGAAACACAACATGAAAAATGACTTTCATTAGAAGTTATTAGTGATATAGGGGCCCACTCCCACTCCCCCCCCCCCCCCCCATCTCTGTCTTCATACTTGCTTTCTTCTCATATTCTCTGTATTCCTTGTCGTGATTCACCTTCAAATGTATGATGAAGTCGATGCTGTTCAAATTTTTCAGTTTTGCTCCCCCACAAGAAACTTCCCTTGTACATAAATTGCTGGTGACATTTCTGTTGTCCTTTTCCAACACTCTAAAATACTGCCAGACTGGTGAAGATATTTTTAATCAACTTGCTCTTTTTGCATGCTGAGAAGTTTGGCATGTGAAATCATAGGCACAGGAAGGCGGAGTGCTGAGCTCAGCACACTCTGCTGGTGGGTAGTTTACTGTTACTGTAGTAATGCAAGTTGCGATATAAATGCCAGACACAGATTCTTAACATTTTAATGACACAACTGACACTTAAAAAATAGTGACGTGTGAAACATCTTTCCTTGAAAAAAGACAGATCTTACAAAATGTCATGTAAAGGGATTATTTCTTTAAAGGGGTAAAAAACACTAAATCAAATATTTTGAGTTATAAAGCCGAGTATCTTGTCTCAATTTCATTAATCACATATATCTTATTGTTAAAAAAAAAAAAAATGTAATTATGCTATGCCACCGCATTTTGTGTCAAAAAAGAGGCATTCGCTGAAATCCAAACTGAAAAGTTTTGTTTGAGTCACGCCCCTATCCGTGACGTGACAAAATGTAAAAACCTTTTTTATATGCAATCAAGTCAATGCCCCCTGTCTCCCTCTTCTTGATTGATGGGTATTCAAACTGCGCAAATTAACGTTAGCCCTTTAATTTCAAAAGGGTTTCCGTTTGAACAGTTTTCATGATGCGTTACCGAATGGATGTATAGCCCCTCCCCCCAACTGTAATTCCTCCCTCCCCTCTCCCATCTGTGTTCTCTCACTCGAGCCCAATTTGCGTCTTTTGAAATTGTGAAGTGGGCAGAGACGGAACAAAAGCCGGTTTGTATTACCTCTTTAATGGTGATTATAGAGTACATTTATCAGTATTGTTAAACATGAAAATGTATAACTGGAAACAATTTGTTTTGTACTGAAAAAGAAATTGGGATTTGATATTATTTGTGACTGTCCCATGATATAATTTTGAAAACAAGAAACCATATTATGCTATGGTAAATTGGTTGATAACCCCTTCTCAAGTACCACCTTTTTGAACACAAGCCCGAAAATAAAATGGTTACGGATTACAGGCATGATCCTGGTCTCTTCTGTAAGGTAACCCTTAGGAATTAGTTTTCCAAGAGTCAGAATTACTCTATTACTGAAAGAAAATAACAGAAGTTCAAACACAGTGGAAGGTTATTTCTCGCCTAAAAGATTTTTCTTTTTTTTTGCTGGGATAAGGATACCGAATTTACCGTGATTCGTATCGTCTAGGGATTTCCAGAACACAAAACGTATGGAGTCACTGGGCCTCATTCATGACACGTGAGCAGTGTTAGGGAACCGATCGTAACCACACGCAGACACCAAGATGTAGTAAAATAACAGGCTTTAATCAGAGTAGACGGCAATAGGTCAATATCCAGCAATCAGAACAATACAGGCTAGGCAGAAACGTAGTCAAGTCCAGGCAACCAGAGCAATATGGAGAAGGCACGGCGAAGTCCCAGAACAGGCAGAGGCGGTTCCGGAGTTCCGGAGATCAATCAGAGGGGCTGGAGAACAGGAGGGTGAAGGGCTGGAGCGGGGCTTGTATTCACAGTTTTGCTCATATTTTGGCATTCATCAAAGTTTTTGTATCAGATTTGTTCGTACCTACGTACACCTGCTCAGGACCACGCACACTGCATTCCTAAATTTTGAATACCACTTCTGAATTTGTAGCTTCTGAACGTTAATTTGAATATTCATTTATTTTTATTTCACAATTATTTTAAATTCACAAAACTAAATGACTAAATAGCCTTTGAAATGGCCAATGCAAATGTTATAACTTACGACTATAAAAATCACTTTAGATTACGCATATTAATCAATTAGGCCAGGGGTGTCAAACTCCAGTCCTGGAGGGCCGCAGGTCTACAGGTATTTGTGGTTTCCTTTCAATCAGCACCCAGTTAAAGCATTGAGAACAAGGTGTGTGGACTTCTTAGCCAATTAGTGACTTAAATTAATCACTTGTGCTTAAACGCACCAAAAACCAGCAGACACTGCGGCCCTCCAGGACCGGATCTTGACACCCCTGAATTAGGCTATGAAGCTTTTTAATTAGATCCATAACGTAATGAACGCACCCAGTAGCCGAAATTTTCTTTAAAGTGGCTTACAGGTCTGTAATCAGCGTTGCAATCATGGTCAACGGCATAATCCAGCTAATGCCAGCGTACATCCAATTCCCCTACAAGATGCAAAGCCAGGTGGAGGTAAAGCGGGGTTTTTTATGAAATTGCCAACTTCTCCAATGTTATCGGTGCCATACACTGCGGTGTATGTGGTGAAAAACCGGCTAAATTTGGTTGAAAAATAAAAGTTTTTTAAGAGGTTAAAAGGTAGCCAGGCTATATCCATGGCTGGCTTATTAAAGGAGCTATATGTAACATTGACACCGAGCGTTTAAAATGGGTACTGCAATCCAAATTCACAATATTGGAGAGAGTCGAGACACTGAACGAACACGAGCGCAACATTATATTTTGAGACGAGCTTATTCTATTTTGACAATGACAAGAGACGACGAGTCCTACACTGTAAGTTGATCAGCTAATGTATAAATAGATATAATGATATAATGTTTGCAATTTGTTTATTATTTATTGTTTGCAAATTATAAACCAGCTCATGTGGATTTTTTATAACTCTGTCAATGTTAGCTAGATGCATGGCTGGCTATGTTTACGCTCACACAGATATAAGCTAATGTTAGTGGTATGTTTAGCGAGTAACTATATACATATATATATTTAAATCTTTAGCTAGCTAGCTAAATGGAAACAATGTTGAACTTAGCTTAGGCATTCGTAAATCAGCTGTCGGAGTGCCGGAGTACATCTGGTTGTTCGTAATGGGCAGTGGACTCTGAGTGAACTCGGAGAATAGTGAATCACACAGGCCAAAACAAATACAGACGTTACGACCCGGAATGGAAATTTCAAAGGACAACATACTGGCTGTAGCATTGTTGTCGGAGAAGCCAGTATTTCGACTTAGCATGTTTCCTTAATCTCTGATGACATATCATGGTAATTTTATGATTTAGTACAGTAAACTTGTTACATATAGCTCCTTTAAGAATATATTCATCAAATTGCTTGTCTTTGGCGACCTCCTGTAGCTGTGTTGTTTTTGTGCACAGCTATGCGTTTTTTCGCCTCCAGTTTAATCTCGATCCATTTTTTTAATACCTTAAGTTTGTGTGACTGGTGATCCTGCATTGATGGCACGTTTTCTCCCGCCAGGCTTTTTTACGAGAGCGGGTATCAAACATTACAATGCTTTTTACTTTACCAGTTCCTATTACACCGGTACTGACAATACTATATATTTTTTCTTTTACTGAACATCTGCTAATAAAACTAGATTTTATTGTCGGAATATTTTTTATTTAGATTTTTCTGCGCCATTTTGAAATCATATGCACCTGTAAATGGAATTAGAAGTGGATTTATGCTAATCATGAAAAAAATGTGCATGGGCCTGTCATTTAGAATGAATCGGAATATATGAACATACGAATACGAACAAATCTGCCTTTCCACACGGTTTGATGAATCAGGAGTCAATTTTTCATACAAAACTCTTTTGTACGTAAATGTATGCACATATTTAGGAACGTTTCATGAATGAGGCCCATTTTATTTTGGACTTAGCCTGTTTTGTATCATGTTACAAAATTTTAAAAACGTCCCTATAACATTGGGATCGTAAAATAGTTTATAGCCATAGTGTTAATACTTTCAAACTGTATATTGTGTGACCATATTAATTGAAAATCTCACCATAAAAAACACTTTTTCACTGAATATGGGCCAGTGCCAGTTAAGGGAGTTAAAGGTTTTATAATTAAAGGTTTTACAATGCCCCGTTGATCTTCATAATAAACCATTTAAAATTGTAAGCAAACACTTTTCTGCTTGAAAAGTGGCATAAATGAAAGCAGCATGTTACCATATACTTGAGCTTATTTGATTACATGGGTTGAAGCACTTAAGCAATCCATATTTGATGCAACCTTTTTCATTCAAAGTTTTTTGGCTTTTTTGCAGTAAAGTTTGCAAAAAGTAGAAGTAATTCCCTTGGTGGAGCAGCTTTCTGCAAGGAGATAATCCATTGTGTTGAAAAACGTAATTTCCAGATTAGAACGTACAGGTGGATGATCATATTCAAGGCTCTCAATTTGTAGTCATGAAGAGGATTGCGTTGTACTTTCCCAGTAGTTGCTATGGTAACACATCTCATCTCTTATTTTTTTCATTTTCAGTAAAAAGTATGCTAAAGCAATTCTTTGCATGTTTCTCATGTTATGCACGTTGAAAAACTATACGTACGTTAAATTCTTATGTGACCCTGGTTTTGTCTGTTGAGGAGATTTTTTTTTTAAATCATCAGAAAATGATGTGCTAGCAAGTTGTCAGTGGTCCCCACTCCAGTTAGATTACAGGCTCATACCTTGGCTATTATAACACAAACATTATGCTAATCCATTGAATCAGGCTTTACTTTTCAGATCTGGGGAGATTTGAAAACTTCAACTCAGAATTAATTTCCTCTCTCAACAAGAGGGACAGTGATACTGCATGCACAATGATAACAACACTGTTTGTTTGCCTTTGTGTCTATGTGCTAGATCCTCCTGTGGCCGTTCAGTGATGAAACAATACAATTCAGGAGTCTTTGTGTCCTTCTCATCAATATATCATTATGCAAAGCTCATTACCCAACATCTGCTGCAAATATAACAAGTAATTACAGGCATTGGCCATGCTATAAACACACTCTGTAATTAACCAATCACTGCAATGCGAAGTGTGTTTTGACTAAAAGCAACATTTGAGGCCTGTAATTTGATTCATGCATGTAATTGCACGAATATTTATCACCTGTACACCATGACAAACTTGGTGGTGTCAAAAAATAATTTGTATTTCTTTGTCGCTGAAAGGATTGTGGGTTCAAGTCGAGGGATACTGGCAATGATATCTGTTTGCATCTTTTGTCTGCAGTAGTATAATACTTGGAAACTTTCCTATGCCGCACCTAACCTTGTGGAGCTACACATGTATTTACTACAAATTCCTGAGCACCGCCACTGAATAATTAAGCCCCCCGTAGCACCAGCAAGAAAAATCTCCGGCACTGCCCTTGTTGAGTATGATGGTTAATTACACTGGATGAGAACGTTAAGTAGGCTAAATGTTCTCTAAATGTAGTGTACTTAAAATCCCTGAATGCTCTGATTCGGACGCAGCCAATGGAAAAAATGTTTTTGCCTCTGGAACCTAAGCCGCTCGCCCATGTTTCCACTCGATACAGTCTACTGTTACGCAGTCTACACAATCGTGATAAGCAGCGGGTGCCTCATGAAAGGAAACACTGCTTTGCTACATTGTAGTTTATCTAGTCTATCGCCCCAATAATGTAGCTAAATGCAGCAACATTGTTGCCCTGCCCACTGATTACCCTATACAACCTCGTACATGGGCTATATATCATAGACTGTATAAAAATATGGACAAAGCTACTGTGACGTCACCCATTGCCTTTCCACGGCCTCGTAAAAACTGAATTGAGGCTCCGGATGTCTTTTTCGCCACCCGTTTGTACAAACTGCTTCTGCTCTGTGGAGCCGACGAGGACTCAACCTGTCCCTCTGATTGGTCCTTAACAAATGTGAATACCCTGTCCCAAATTACACAATATTTAAAAAGATCAGCACATGCAGAAGGCATTAGATGAAGGAAAGGCACCTATTGCAATTCATTTTTTTTGTGGGAAAAATGTATTGACTATTTTGACCACATTGCTGGCAATGACTTACATGGTGAAAGACCTATACTGGAGCCAATCGCAGTGGCGCTAGTGAGCAACGGCACAATTGCCGCTCCCAGCCCAGCCAGGAAGTGAGCTTCAAAACGAAAGCCCAGTCTTGGCCCCTTGGCTATAATAGAGCTTGGAAAGCTGACGTCACAAGCGTTGCATTCTAGACCAGCCGCCATGTTGGGAGTATACTCTCCCTCTGGACGTGTCTGAGTCAAGTAATTGGCTAATCTTCTACTTGTTTCCCTTAAAAAGGGCGGGTTTCTTGGTCTTTAGGTGCTTTTATGCATTTGTGTCAATATAACATTGGGGGGGGGGGGGGGGCAGAAAGGGCTTTCTCAGATATGATGCCTATGCTTCATATAAAATGTAACCTGCATGGGCGCTGCACATGGATTTTCTGCATTTTCAGGCAAAAAAAAAATGTTGTCACCTTTTTGGGCCCTCACCAGTTTGCACCCCTGCAATTTGAACCAAACCCAGCCACTAAATATGATAGAAACTCCATTCAACTTTCAAAAATACTCAGTATGACATGGTTATTAAGGTTATTAATAATAATAATAATAATGCATGCCATTTATATGCGCCTTTCTCGATACTCAAAGCGCTTTACAATGATGAGGGGGAAACTCGCCTCTACCACCACCAATGTGTAGCGCCCACCTGGGTGATGCAACGGCAGCCATTTTGCGCCAGTATGCTCACCACACATCAGCTGAGGTGGAGAGGGAGAGAATAATTTTTTTTAGCCAATTAAACTGGGGGATGATTAGGTGGCAGATTGAATGAGCCTGGGTTGGGAGTTTAGCCAGGACACCGGGGAAACCCCTACTCTTTACGATAAGTGTCATGGGATCTTTAACCACAGTGAGTCAGGACCTCGGTTTCACGTCTCATCCGAAAGACGGCATCTCCTACAGCACAGTGTCCCCCATCACTGTACTGGGGCATTGGGGTTTATTTGACCAGAGGGAAGACTGCCCCCTACTGGCCCACCAACACCACTTCCAGCAGCAACTTCGTTTTCCCCAGAGGTCTCCCATCCAAGTACTAACCAAGCCCACAACCTGCTTAGCTTCAGCCATTCAGCAGGCGCAGATTGCATAGTGGTATGGCTGCTGGCGAAGTAGTAGCTTTGCTGGAAGACAGTTTTGCAGCTCTTCACTTTGGATAATGTACCTTTGCCCTAGAGACTGATAGATGATACATAAAATAAATTAGATTTAATTACGAATCAAATAGGAAATTCAAAAATAGGAGACTAAAAATAGGGAAGTAAATAACCAAGATATTACTCGTCTTGCGGAGTGAAGGGTATAAGAACCCCCTGAAGGAAAAAAGGGGAAATATTATTGATTATAAAATTGTGTTACATGTGCATGAGTGTACATATTGTTGTTTATTTTTTAATACAAAAGTTGATTATTGCTTCAAATTAAAGAAAAGGGAGAAAGGTTTTAGTCTCACGCTATGGTCTCTGTATATTAGTATATTAGCTATATATAGCTGTATGTCATATTGCTTTTATATTCTTAAATGTCTTATACTTGACTTTCTTTAGGCTCTTAAGGGCTCAAACCCCCAATTGCCACTTGCGGCTATATTTCATGTTTGGATTTGCATCGACTATGAGCTGTGAAATATTTCTTTAATAATGTCAAAAACCCTTCTCCTTCTTATCCAGCTTTCCAATTTAAAATCCACACCAGCAGTTGGGTTTCAGAGGAGAATGTGCTTGAAATCTGTTTGCTTGAAGCCATCCGTAGACTTGGACTGTACTCAAACTTTTTTTTGTTGTTGTTGTGGGATGGAGGTGGGTGTGCTAGTACAACAGGGTTTAATAAGTGTGTGGGCAGTAAAAATGAAAGTCTGTTTTTTGCTTCGACAATGCAAACTACTACCAATTACAGTTACATCTTTTTCAGGTTTTGACAGCTTAACATTAGCTCATGAAGTTCTTTGCATTGCTTGATTTTTTCAACCCCCTGGCCCATCTTTTCCTGCTTATTTTTTGTTTCCTAGGGGAACAGACTGTCAAGACTCAGTAGTGTGATGTAAACCATTTCAGCCCAGCTGCTGGCCATATTGCATTGAGGGGGGGAAAAATCTGAGAAAATGTGCAGAAATGTGCTATATCCACTCACTGTCCTGAATATAAAAAATTGTGCCTGTTTTTTAACTAAAACTACATTTACTGTCACATTCATTCATTTCCAGGGTAACAGATTCAGGAAATCTGAAGAGAAGACTGTATTTATCAACTATCATAAGGAATTATCAACAACCCCATTGCATGCCAAAATACCTCTCTCAAGTCTCAGACTTAACATTGTGAGTATATTTTTATCGATATTTTGAGTCCTCATTTCTTTCGTATTTGTGCAGCCTACAGTTATGAAGCACATAGCATTTATAGACTGACCTATTATATTGCATAAATTAAATAAATACATTTAAAAATTTGGTTATTTGTAACATATGCATTCAATACGCCATCACACATCTATAGGGCACACAAGTAATGTTGTGATCCATATTGTATTTTATTGTACAATACGGGACAATTCCGTATTGTAAGGGATGGATGGCAACCCTTAAGAATGGGTATATGACCTTTGGTACATTAATACAAGATATAAATGAGGACAGTATGGACCAAAAGTGGAATATCTGGACAGAAACTGAGAGCATTGACAGTAAATGGAAAATTATCCAGCGGTTCATATCAATATTTAAATTTATTGTGACCATGGTTAAAAATACATTAATGTCTCAGTACTGTCACAAATATTTAGTGAAATTTTGTAAATTAAATGAGGTTGATTTCTAGATGCATTTACTTTTTTTTATTTTTTTTTATTTTTTTTTATTTATTAAATAGGCTACTGACGGTCGCAAGTACGTGGCGTGGTTAAGTATACCCAATTCCAAAAAGTCCTATGTAGGTTACTAGCCATTCATACTAATGTCTGCCTTAGTATGCACTGTGTACTACATAGTTCCTAACGTAGTATGTTAGTATTCGGTTTCAAATACATTGTGTGCAATTGTGTGCAGTGCTAAGGAGGATTATGTATTAATTAATGACTGACCAAAAATTTTATTCGTAAACTGCATTTACTTTTCCTACAGTGTGCACATAGAATTGATGCTCTCATTGACTGGCTCACATTATGTTGAGTGATTTCCCTCGATTCAATCAAACACATGTAGCCAGTTTAAGAGCACATGCAATTAAATCAAACCAGACTTTATACGTGAAACAAACCTAAAGGGGTAACAAAACACGCTGGTTTCGGCTAGACCCGGCCCCCTTTTGAAACTTGAAAAATGCCTAAATCTGGGTGTGATAAGGTAATAATATAGGGGCTGAGCTCCAGGTATCAAACCACGCCCCAGCAATTTTCACTAGTAGCTTATAATGATGCAGCCAGCAAACAGAAAATCACACGCTGTCCAAATAATTTCCCACGCCATGTAGGCTACTCATTTTACCGTTTTAGCCATCAGTGTGTACAGGATCGGTTGTTGAAACCTACCTTTAGAATCCTACCTTTAGTAGCCTACAGTTCCATTGGTGGTAATCGCGAATTCTGTGGGAATTTCAAACATCTTCACAAAGTTAATTTTACTGTTGAACATTTGTGTTTATTTTATGATAATATTATTTTATCTCTATATTATGACTGCCGATCGTGGTTCAATTTGAAAGGAGGAAGAGACGCATTTACACCACTTGATCGAGGCAAATGATCCATGTTTATCTTGTCGATATGGATACTGTTAGATTTTAGTAATTTCAAAGTTCGCAACAGACAAGACATATGGAAAATAGCCTAAATAGCTTAAACGTATTCAGCTTGTTTCAATTGACAATATAAACGTAGTAACAGGGTGTTCAAAATGTTGCTTTTAAAACGACATTGACAAATATGAAAAGCTAATCAAATGAAATATAGGGCTTTCATACTCAGTTTTGTCAGTGTGGATTCGTGGAAATAGGTTAAATATGCTACTGCTTTTAACGTTCAAATTATTAACACTTCAACTCAAACAATGAATTACATTAAATCCCATTTAAATAATGTAGCCTATTGAAATGTAAAGGATAACAAAAAATAGCCTGTGCAGCTGCCATCTTGTGTTCATTGAACTGCGCACGATTGAGTTAGATAGAACTTACTTTACTTCCGCACTGCCAAGGATTATTAATCGATTGGAGGGTTCTTTGTAATAAATAGCCTTAGCATATCAAACGCAGCATGAAACGTAGCCTACAATATTAGGTTGAGTAACACGTTTCTAATTTCAAAAATGTAAAGTAATATTATTACACACATTTATATAGTAATGCGTTATATTACCACGTTACCCGAAAAATGAATATTATTACAGTAACGTATTACTTTAGTAATGCGTTACCCCCAACTCTGACTACAGGTCAAGGTAGCGAAAACCTCAAAACTAAAATGTTTCAAAACTAAAACCCCAGTGTGTACGAGGCCCAAGAGAGAATGTCTGTTGTAGGGACATACAGTCAAGCCGGAAAGTCTGCACACCCTTTTCACCTTCTCCACGTTTTATTACGTTACAGACATATTCTACAATAGATTGAGTTCATTTTTTGTCTCAAAATTCTACACAAAATAGCCCATAATGACAAAGTGAAAACAGGTTTTTAGACATTTGTGCTAATTTATTAAAAATCAAAATGTAAAATATCATATGTACACAAGTGATATGACACCCAAAAGTGAGCTGAGGTGCATTTTGTTTCCACTGATACTGCTTGAGATGTTTCTACAACTTAATTGGAGTCCACCTGTGATAAATTCAATTGATTGGACATGATTGGGGATTGCCAACACCTGCCTATATAAGGTCCCACAGTTGACAGTGCATGTCAGAGCAAACTCCAAGCCATGGGTTCAAAGGAATTATCTGCAGACCTCAGAAACAGGATTGTGTCAAGGCATAGATCTAGAGAAGGGAAATCTCTGTAGCTTTACAGGTCCCAAAGAGCACAGTGGCCACCATCATTCGTAAATGGAAGAAGTTTGGAACCACCAAGAATCTTCCTAGACCTGGCCGCCCGGCCAAACTGAGCAATTGGGGAAGACGGGCCTTGGCCAGGGAGGTGAGCAGGAACCCGAGGGTCACTCTGACAGAGCTCCAGCGTATCCTTGTGGAGATGGGAGAACCTTTCAGAAGATCAACCATCCAGGCAGCACTCCACCAATCAGGCCTTTATGGTAGAGTGGCCAGACGGAAGCCCCTCCTTAGTAAAAGGCACATCACAGCCCGCTTGGAGTTTGCCAAAAGGCACCTAGAGCAGGGGTTCCCAAACCGGTCCTGGGGGACCCCTGTGTATGCTGGTTTTCGTTGCAACCACAGTTGCAATCCCAGAATTTTAACAAGCTGTTAATTTTTCTTAATTAGGTGCTTGTCCTGTTTGGAGGAATTATTCACCCTCTTAAGCCACATTATATCAGAAATAGCTATGGATGCTATGTAGAATAAACACCCCATGTTCACATTGTGCTTATTGTGCGATATTATTTAAAAAAGATAAGAAAATTATTTAACAGATCCATTTAAAGACTGATTTGAATCAATAGGCTCCTAATTGGTGAAAGTGTGGACACATGGCCACTAAAACTAACCATTTGGTAGATAATGAAGAATTCAAACACAAAGCAAATGATAACGAGTCAAACCTGCATTGTGTTAATAAGCTTAAAAAAATTATTGAGTTAAACACATGTGTTCAACAACCTAATTAGGAGCCTATTGATTCACTTCACTCTTTAATTTGAGTGAAAATACATTATTTTGTAACCTCTTTTTATGTAATTGTTGCAATATAGCACAATAAGCACAACGTGAACATGGGGAGTTTGTTCTACATGGCATGCATAGCTATTTCTGACATGTCTTAAGAGGGCGAATAATTCCTCCAAACATGAAAAGCACCTAATTAAGAAAACAGCTTGTTAATATTCTGGGATTGCAACTGTGGTTGCAACGAAAACCAGCATACACAGGGGTCCCACAGGACCGGTTTGGGAACCCATGACCTAGAGGACTCTCAAACCATGAGAATCAAGATTCTCTGGTCTGATGAAACCAAAATTTAACTTTTTGGCCTGAATACCAAGCGTCACGTCTGGAGGAAACCAGCCACCGCTCATCACCTGGCTAATACCATCCCTACAGTGAAGCATGGCGGTGGCAGCATCATGACGTGGGGATGTTTTTCAGCAGCGGGAACGGGGCGACTAGTCCTGATAGAGGGAAAGATGAATGCAGCTAAGTACACCGAGATCCTTGAATAAAACCTGCTCCAGAGCGCTCTGGACCTCAGACTGGGGCGAAGGTTTACCTTCCAACATGACAACGACCCGAAGCACACAGCCAAGAGAACAAAGGAGTGGCTTCGGAGAAAGTCTGTGCATGTCCTTGAGTGGCCCAGCCAGAGCCCAGACCTGAATCCAATTGAACATCTGTGGAAAGAGCTGAAAATGGCTGTGTACCGACGCTCCCCATCCAACCTGACGGAGCTTGCAAGGATATGCCAAGAGGAATGGGCAAAAATGTCCAGAAACAAGTGTGCCAAGCTCGTAGCTTCTTTCCCAAGACACCTTGAAGCTGTAATCGCTAAATAACCCCTAAATAACCTATTTTTGTCAATAAAATAAAATTTCATATTTTCTAAAAACCTGTTTGTAAACGACAATTCGCGCATTAGGCTTGATATAGGTGTTATCAGCTCCTTTTTAATGGATAGCCATTGTCCCGTACCATCGCACATCGCCTGGATGTTGATGGAGTGGGCTGAGAGCAATGTAATGTGGCATCGTTTCCCTTCGCTGAGGGAAAGGTATGTGGACCTATGGAACCTTTTATTATTATGCATTTTTGATATAGCCTACACAATCATAATATTTCACATTGTGATCTAGATATTTTAGTCATGCTTGTGCGCGCCCCTGTGTGTAACAGACAGGAGGGTACGCGCGTTGTGCACACGCCTATGTAGACGCACTTATATGCGCCGTTAAAATAACATGTAAACAACTGCGACATGACTTTAGACCAGGTTTGGGGTGGTTCTAGCGCAAGCGCTTTCTGCTGGCTCAAGATAGCAATACGCCAAAAAGAATCCTGGCCACTCCTCATCTTAAGACCAACACGCCCAGTTCACTTGTAATGGGCGCGAGAATACATGCTAGTTAAACGACGTGAACACAAGGCCTTATTATTAACCATGCGCCTGGTGTAAAATAGCAAAGACACTTGCGTTTGGGTTAGCGCTGGGTGTAAGATAGGGCCCAATATCTTCATGCATTGTTCACTTGGTTAGTTAACTACCAAAAATAAGTGATATCTGAACAAAAACGTCTCAGACGTAAAAAAAAGCCAAGTTACTCACGCATAGCCTACTGAGCGCTGTCTTTAAGTCTTTAATATTATTATTATATTATTATTATTATTATTATATTATTATATTACTATTATATTACTATAATAGTATTATAATATTACTTATTTTTATCTGCATTTATTTATTCATCCCGCCTTTCTCTATTGTACATGATGTTTCTTGATATAAATGTCTACTTGTGAATTGTAAAGAAATCTGTAGCAGCAGTTAACATTTTAAAACCTGTACATTTTCTAAAGTAAACTTGCCAACAAAGTATAACCATATCCTTTCTGGAGTGTAATTATTCATTAACTGTTAAAAACATTCATTGAAATCATATGTTGTTCCATGAGGCACAATCTCTTCATATGCTAAGATGAAGAAACACAGGGCCAAGTTGCATTAAATAATTTAGGAAAGTTTGGATAGCATTGCTTTGGAATAGAGCTAGTTTATTTAGTGTGAGCTACGATAGGCAATATTGTTAGTTGTTAAAGGCAGGCCTAGTTTTTGCAAGTTGGAATTAAAGAATTAAAGACAGCGCTCTGTAGCCTATGCAAGTAACTTGGCTTTTTTTACGTCGGAGACGTTTTTGTTAAGATTTACTTTACAGTGGTATTAGCTAGCTATGATAGACAATATAAGGTCTGCTAATGTTAGGCTACTTATTCCACACAATATTCCGTCTTTACATCCCAGTTCTAAATTAATGTTCAGAATAACCTTTAGCCTAACACTGAACAAGCAGACCATTTTTTTCAGTCAGACATTTAGGGCGCTGAGCCAGCTGAATTTCTCACTGGCACAGTTTAAAACAGGAAGCGGTCTTGTCCTGAGATCACAAGCTTGCAAATGGGTTTGATACAGTTATAAGCCTATAATGAAATAAAATCGTTCTTTAAAATTTCTGATTTTCTCAGTGTGGTGTCATTTCTGCCCACATGAAGGATTACAGCTTCGGAGTGTTTTTTAATGATCGCAGGAGCTTGATGTTCTAGCCTATGTCATCCACTCTTGAGCCAGAAAAACAGTAGGCTACAGGTTAAAATCCTTGGAACCACTGGCAACATTTACATTGCAAACATAGAATTCCCAATTACAACTGCGTTCGTCAGAGATGGCAGTAACGATGAGCCAGATACACGCAGACCGTTTTTTTCTTAGCAGATGCTTTTATCCAAAGCGATGTAGCCTACAGTATATGAATGCATACATTATGAAGCAGGGGTCGATTTTGGGTCTTCAAAACGATATCAAAGTGTTCAGCTAATCGATATAACACTGCCAAATTACTGTTACCATCCATGTAGGACAATGTATGTTGCTAAAAATTGTATTTTTATTTTATCTTTGCTTGATATTTTTTGTGTGTTTCTATACAATCTCTGGCCCAACAGAGGGGAATGGGCGGGGTTTAGAACAGAGGAGAATACTTTTTTGATTGTAAACACAGGACCACAGCAAGGTTAAAAATCCTGCATAGTGCACCTTTCAAAATTTGAATTTTGTTATTTTTGTCATTTTTTGTTTTCTTATTAATATGACATCATATTAATACTTTTACATCTCTTGATCTAGAGCTTCGAACTCTTATTAAGCCTATCTGAACGACTTATATTATTTTTACTTGTGTATGTGATTCACTTCATGAATTGTTTAGTCAACTATACAGTTAAAGAACCATTCTTTTTTTTTCTTTTTTTTTCCAACAGTACCTTATGGAGTTTGAATATAGAGCAGTATAGACATTTTTGATAATGATAAAAATACCTCATGTCATATTTTATATTTTTAAAGAAAACATATCTGAAAAGTGACAATAATTTGTCCATATATTTTGAAGTGCTGCAATATTTTCTGATCTTGATAGTATATTTTCTCTCAACTATCTGAACTTTCCATTGCTATTGGATGAGGCAAGAGTTGATACATGTGAACTCTGCAATTGGCTGCTATGTGTGAACTGAACATTGGATAGATTTCACCATTGGTTGAAGTGTGTTGGTTTTGGATGTAGTAGATCCTGATCAATGGAGAGTATAATAAATAAAATGACACACATTAAATATATATTTTTTAGTTTATTATAAAATATATTTGCAGCATGTTCAATTTCCATAAGGGATAGTTGGCCATTGAATTCTTTTTAAACTAAGTAGCAGAGAGCTGCTGGAAAGTTATATCCCTCACTAGTTCCTCATCATATTCTTAGGCAATGAATATAGCCATGGCAGTACGATAACAATGTATTTGTTTAAACTGTGTATTTGTTTGCTCAAACAATATTGTTAAACTGTTCCTTTTACATTCTGATTTTCAGTGGTGCAACATGTGCATTGACCTTGTGTCACTCACTAGTGAAATATTCAAAGGAGCACCATTCCTGTCCTTGGATAGAATCATAGTTTGTGCCAGCTGTAGGCTCAGAAGAATTTTCACGATGAAACTTCAGCCGGCAGATACTTACAATGAAAGTGGTATGGTAACTAAGAAAAACTGTTACCATTGCATTTTTGACAGTTTTTCCCCCATAATTTCTTTTTACATAAATATGTGTGTTTTCTTTTTTTAAATCTTTGTGAGCATGGTATTCTGTAGTGTGTGGAGAGTTACATTTTTTGTTTTTCATTTTTGAACACCATGCTTCTTTATTCACAAATTTTGGAGTATTCTGAGGCATCGAGGCAGTTGTCACTCTTTGACACTTTTGTAATCAAACAAGAGAAAGAGAAAAAAATTTGATAATATATGATATCTAATTTTCCAACCAACCTCAGAACTAGATCCAGAATAAAAACCTTGAGCTTTTGTTAACTCAAATGGGTTGTATTCATACAGTATTTCATTCTTATTTTTTCAATTTTCCCCATAAAATTTACAAACCTGTGAAGATAGTAACATATGAAGATGCAGTAAATTATCAATGAAAACTGCACACATTTGCATTATGTTGTAGAATGTACTTTGTTATGGTTTTATTGTTGTCAGTTATATTATCCTAAAGCCCCCCCCCACCCCACACACACAGGGCCTTTTTATACCCTAGGTATGAAAAACGGGGCCTGTTTATACTCTAGGTATGAATCAAACAAAGTGGCACTTTTTAAAAACAAAATGCTGTTTCCTTTGCAGATCTTTATATTTGTGGCAATGGTCCCAAGGAAATCATTCCGAAGATTTGCCAGTTTCCCCCGGATGTGCAGCACATCACACAGCTTGTGAACATGAATAAGCTGCGGCAGGCGGAAATGAAGCTCGGCGGTTCTTCATTCTCAGAACTGGGTGGGTAAAAAAAGGAGAGACCGCTGGGCTTTGTGGTCATTTTCATTCTACATTTAGAAGTGGACCCTGTGTTGTTGTCCAATGTGTCAATAACATTTTTGATGATTGAGCACTCCAATATCGTCCACTTGACATGACATCTTCATTTATGAGTAGTTTATCTAAGCTTTTTGACTGAAATTAAAACAATGCCTTTCACACCTGAGAGATTAGCTCAATATCTAGATAGGTTCATTGACTTTCATGTACAGTGATTGCATTTTAATGATCAGTTTTAATAATTGATGGAAACTACATTGAAGGCAGAGGAGAATAATGAAAAAAAACAACAATTGTGCTGCCTTGCTTTTTAATACATAATAAAACACATCTTGACCCAATCACGACAAGAAGAGTTAATTGTGTTCATCACATGTAGCTCTCTCCACCATTTAAAGCTGCATCCAGTAGTATAGTGGATGAACTATAAAAAATAAAAAAAACTCCAAGGAGGCACGGCAGCTCAGGGCAAAAGTAACAAGCTACACTAATTTACTGTAATCTAAAAGGCTGTCAATCAAACAAAATAGGCCATTACGCTGAAAATACTGAAGCTTATTGAAATTCAGCTTGTTATAGTAGCATGTATTCAAAAGTAATCCTGATTAAAAGTTTAAGAAGTGAGTAAATCAGATGGACAAACAGCTGTTGATTGTGCATGTGTGTGTGTGTGTGTGTGTGTGTGTGTGTGCGTGCGTGTGTGTGCAAAAATCTAATTGTTGTGCTAACAATTAGATTTTTGTGTCTGAGAAATTGGTGTGCTGTGAGATTTTGTCATTTTTGCCAAGTGTGGTGAGGGTGAAAAAGTTGAAGAAGTTAGAGGAAAATATAAAAGAAACCTATGCATAGCCTACAACTCTCAATTCTACTGGTTAATCAGGGTGGGTGACATGCCCAGTCTAGACACTCAAAGAAATAAGCAAATCTATTGGTTCATGTGGTTAATTTATTCAAATAATGTTCAGGGCATGTTTTGCCTCAATAGGACATTAAATAAATTTAAGAATTATTAGATTTATATTCGATAATTGACACAAATACAAATCACAAATATTTCATCTTATTCAGGGCAAAAAAGGTAACTGCATTTCAGAAGTGTAATACAGTACAGCAGTATACAGTTCATTACCGCCATATAATGTGGTATTACTCTTTAGTAGTCTATGTTAGTACAAAGTTCTAAGGTAATGCATGCCAGGGTATGTGAGCGGTGCGGAGTGGAAGCGGAGCTGCTTGATTTCGCCTGGAGCGACGAACGGCTTTTTAGAAAGTCGGAGCGTCGGTGCTCTCTCTCGCTTCCATCCCACGAGCAAACACACGTTAAACGTCAGCATTCACCACATTGTTATACACTTTGTTAAGGTTAGCTGCAGTCAGACATGGAATTTGCCAAATATTATCGGAAAGAAAAGGACAAAAATACAAATGTTTTGTAAAAATAAATGATAACTATAAGTGATAACTATGACCATGGATTTGTTGTGGAATCTAAAAAGATGTGTCTAGAAAACATGATGGGAGTTTTCCATGCATACATGGGAAAATAATCTGGGTACGTGAGTACTAATGTCCCAGTGAGAAAAAGCTGGAATCTAGATGTATAGAGAGGTGGAAATCTTGAAAGATGTTTTGAAATAGACGGACTAGGTTAACCCCAATTTAGCGCAGGTTTTACCCAGATCCTAGTCGGCTAGAAAACTTTCACTTTTCAACCAAATGAAGCCAGTTTTTCAGCTGAACGCTATAGGCGTTTCACCGACTTTTCAACATGAAAATGTTTGATGGGGTTCATGTCTATCCGCCTAGGCTAGCTATTCAAGCTTTTAAATCATACTAATTAATGCATAGGCTACTGCGTAGGCCTAAGGATTTTATGGAAATTGTGCAAACATGATTTCCCATAATTAATTGAATTTAACAAACGACCAAAAAACACAGACAACATAGCCTACGTTGAAAACCTATATTGAGAAATGGCCTATATTGAGGTAGCAGTTAACCAAATAGCCGACGCGATTTGTTCTAATTCATAGAACTATAGGCTTACCAATGTTCTCATTTTAATTCGTTTTTTTTCTTTTAAAGACAAGGATGCATTCTTTTTTCATTTATTAGGTTTAATTCTGCTTTCTTAATGTTTTCTGCATGGTGCAAAGTAACTAAACAATGGGCTATAGGCTGAGGCTAATGTTGGTGTTTAAATTTTTTTTTATTTCATACATATTCTTAACTTAAGGGTACAGATGTTTTAAAAAAAGATATTGTAAGAATTTTACAATGGAGCGCAAATTTTGTTTTTGTTTTTGTTTTTTGTGATGTAGCGAACATTGAGTGAGTTTTCTCTCACTAGTGAGCGGGGAGCGGAAAATGGAAAACCCGGAGCGGAGTCATTACAGAAAGCTTTGAGCGGGGAGCGGAAATTTCTGCCACTCCACTTTGCTCACATACTCAAACGCATATTTTAGCCATGTCAGTTTCTATATACAGTTAGTTCTGTAACCTCAGTAGTACAGTCTTAAAATGTGTTTCAAGAAACACATGGTGTATTTAAACATTTTTATTAACAGTTGTTGGTGTATGAGGAAGAATGAAGCATGTATCTTGTGTGGTGTCAAAGACAATTTGCTCAAAATACTGAAGGCACACTAGACACATGATATTAACCCCTTCGCGCAGATCCCCTAGTTGCCATGGCGCCGGCACCAAGATTTTGCTCAACTCAGATATTAATTTCTCCTGCAACCAAATTATGAGTGGAATCAACAAACTGTGTTTTAGCGTTATTAGTACATGATGCGTGACAACTCTGTCAGATACGGAGTGTCAGTATTGTCCCATAGCAAGTCCATTTAACAAGCAACCCCCCACCCAGTCTCGCCTGCAACTATACCTACCCATGCGTGACAATAGCGTCTATGTGTGAGTTCATAAATACATTTCTTTATCACATAAAATTTGTATTCCATCATAGCAACAAGATAAATCCAGCTATAGCCTAATCGTATGCCAAAAAAGCAGTGAGCCCTCACTTAAATGCAAAATGAACATGTGATATTCTTGTGTAATTATACTGCGTCATTCTACTATCAATATCTGCTACTAAATATGAAATAAACATTCAATCCTACCATTGGTTTTACGCATAGAAATGTCCCTCTCAAAATTCTGTGGTCATTTATTATCTGAGACAATCCGTGTGAGAAATAAACACTTTATAATGCTATCACACTATCTGAAACGTCGATGCGTAATACCCCCCACTCTCTACAAACCCACCTCATTCATTCCAGTTAATTCTGGTTGCATTCTTTTATCCAATTTAGGACATTATTACCTGAGCAACGGTGTTTGCAATATCTTATTGGATGCTTTGAACAATAAATTACAGCCAGGCATAACAGAATTTCCAGTTTTATCAGTTTAGTTTTATGCAAACAACTTAGAATGTACATTCACTCACCAAGGCGTAATAGTTGTTCCCTGTTATTTTCGCAAGTTTTTACGAATTTACTAACTCCTCAGAAAGGCAAGAGAAAATCCTCACCTGCTTACATAGATTTTGGGAGTGGTTATGCCATATGGTTGATATAGTTATTTTCGCATTTTGAGTGCATTTCACATACTGTATTGTAAGCATTTATACTGTAGGTGGCTCAGTCATGTTTTATGTTTGATTTACCTTGAAGCTAGAACATTTGGCAGCATTTTCCTGATGATGGAATATTATTATCTTATCGTACATAATATACTGTAATATAATAATACACTGTATGGCGTAGTATCTCCCTGGGCAATACTGAGGGAATGGAAAATACTCATTCAAATTTACTGTGCATATGTGCTAGATGAATGAAATTTTTTCCTTGGAGTGAGTATGAATGAGTATATGTTTTATAATGGACACAAAATATTTTATTCATTTTATGACAGGTGTTTAGATCCATAGATATTTATCCCCTTATACTGATGAAAATATAGTAATCCCCACTTGAAAATGATGCAGAAGTGAGTTTTATAAGCCAAAACAGTTGATTTGTAGTTAAATATGTCATTATTTTATGATTTACATCCATTTTGGACACATTTGGAGACACTAAGGGACAGCAGGGTACACTGCCTATATTTTACATCATAAATCTGTAGTAGTTATCCATATCACCCTCAGATCTCGAGTTTATGATCCAGGAAATGTATAGTTTTACCTGTTCCACATATGTAGCTCTCAGTGTTTAATTGCAAATTAAAGAAAAAAAAGTTCCTTTGCATTTGTGGCACTTTATTTTGACCTAAATTATGACAATAAACAAATCTAAGTTAGTATTGTAAATGGTACAACTGCCTTGTTTCATTTTACTCATTCAATGCCAGTGTTCGGGAACACTAAGCCTCAGCAGTGCCAAGCCAATATGGCTGCCAACATACATTTTTTTAATAAAATGAACTCTTGCATAACTATAGATAAGTAAAAAATTTACAATAAACATAATCACTGGTCATTTGTATAGTTAGGACCAGATGGGACTGAGGAGGAATCTAAAAGTGATCCACGGGAGTGAAATCACCACAAACGAGGGAAGGATGTCCACGAACGGATCAGGAAAAAATAAAGAATAGGGAATAAAAACTCCCGGCATAGCGCCAAAAGAAAATCAACCCAGGAAAAGTGGGGTGATTGCTCGCAGACTCGTGCAGTAGAAGGAAAGGAAAGAAAATATACCTCTTGCTCTCAAAATTACGGGAGAGCAAATAAAGAGGCGAAAGGAAAGGAAACTAAATAATAGCGACCCAGACAAATGGGCAAGAAAAACTTGTAGACTCAAGCAGTAGTAGAGAGCATAAAGGAAAACTACCTCAAGCTCTGTAATAAACGAAGAGCAAAAAAAGTGGTAATAAAAAAAAAACGGTAACAAAGGAAACAGTCTCAGAGAGACAGAAAAGGAAACCAGGACGAGGGACAGCAAGTGCAAAAACGAAAGCAAAATCCTAAAAAGGAAACTAACGCAACTAAAGGCAAGTCCCGCGTTACTTTAGAGCAAAGCTTTAAAGTGAAGTGGTCGCCTTATTCCTATACCTTACTGGCTCTGTGGAAAGAATGATGATGAGACAGAAGCTCCAAGACAGGAAGACGCAGCGCTTATAAAGCCGGAAGGGCACCTGAACAGGTGCGTTCACTAAGTGCCGGAATAACGGAAAAACACGGCAGGAGTGCCGACCCGCGGAATGGAAAAACAACGTCCGCAGCACAGAACAGGCGAGCTGCAAAACCATGACAGATATATACAAATGAGCTGTCCACATGAGTTACTTTGTATCAACTGTTTCAAACAGAAACAGTTATCCTGAGGAAAAAATAGCATGTGGTGTGAGGGACTAATTCAAAACGGAACCAACAAGACGATGGTCACTGAAGGAGATATGGGAAATAACAGGACAGAAGTGGAAATCAGAGAATTATTAAATAAAAGTTGGGAAAGGGATATTATAAAACTGGTAGCCTACTGTCCGTGATTCAAATATTTACCAGACAATCGTGGAATGACTGAAAGCTAGGGGAGGAATTTTCTCTCATTACTGAGACTGTAGCATAGCAGTAGCCTAGTTTGTTATATTACGCACTTGATTGTGTTCAATTTCTTTATATTCTTGGTCACTGGCGCAGAAAAGTGTTGGTACAAATTGACGGGGATATTCCCAAGCCACAATGTTGGCTTAGATGGTTAGTCATGAGGTTTTTAAAAAAAACAAAACATATATAAATAAAACTTCAAATATTTCCATCTAGAACCATGTAAAAAAAGGAGCAAATCCAGGTAAAAGACAGTAAAAGAACGTAATTGTAAATTGCTCATCGTTTCATTTTTCCCCGACTCAAATCCAGAATTCTTTACCAGTGTAGCTGAGTAAAGATTTTTTTTTTAAACTGTGGCCGACTTCAGTCGCCCTCGGCACTTTAGACTGTTTGTATGTTCGTCGACTAAAGTCGCCCACTGCACTAAATGAGTTCAGACATGTTCCAGGTGTTTGTGATGCTCACACCTGGAGTTATAAATCCTTAAATAGAACACCTCCTAAGTAGGTGAGAATTGACCAAATTTGGCATTTGCACGAAGGGGTTAAGAATGCAGTTCAAATCAATTGATGTAAAGTTAAATGAAGGAATGACATTCATTTAAATCGAACATACCTATAAAAAGTGCATTTTTAATGAACATTCCTGGCCATGTTTCATTTTGAACTACTTCAAAGCATTTAGGAAATAGCTCTAACAGGCTGTGCATTAATTTGTCATTCAGATGCCTTAATTGTATGCTAATAGCTGCCTTTGTGTAGCGATGGAGTGATTTTTATTTGAAACCCAAGTGCCCTTGGAACAGAGACATATACCTGGAGACTACAATTATCCTTCTTTCTGACAAAAATAAATGCTCCAGCAATTAATTATAATTCCTGTTCAAGGGCACTTTTTTATCTTTGCATATTTATCCCCTCAGACAGCTGTCTCATTCATTTTGATTTATCCAGTCATGGCCATAGAAATAAATTGTCATCATGCTGAGGGGATTTTTGTGTAAATTAGTTCTTATTACTGGTCCCTGTTATTAACGCAACAAGCCTAATAATGCTTAAAAGGGACTGATATTAAACTAGACCATTAACCTAATAATATAAACAGATGGTTGTAAATTATCTTAATCAGCTACTCATTGTGCACATTATATTATTTAGAGCTGGGAACAAATTTACCAGTTAGAAGCCAGGTCATCAATTCACCAATGACAAGTCTGTGGTTTTTAGTATGTTTCATCTTATTAAAACTTGACAACAAGGAGATTGTCCCTATAAGGGTATTAAGATTTTAGAATGTATAATAGTATTGTCAACACTGTTCAGTGAGTGGCTATATAGAACTGATGTTGAGATTATGTTCTCTAAAATTATATTGCAGAATAGCACTTTACAGTTTCAGCATAGACCAAAATCCCTAAGGAATGTTTCCAGCACCTTGTTAACATAACATAACTTAATGACAAGAACAGGCCATTCAGCTCAACAATGCCCACCATTTTCCTCCCACTAAAGGGTACCTAGCGCTCCCCTACAAACTAGATGGTATCCAGCATCTTATCAACCCAGAGTTTCTACATGACCTGGCAAGCTTCCACACAGCGACTACTCTCTGTACAAAGAAGTACTTCCTAAGGCTGCGATCACACCGGACGCGCTTCGTAGGCTTGAAAACGCGAGGAGCACTACCTATCTTGATTTTACGAAAGCCTACTCTGAAAAAGCAGTTGGAGGCGTCTTTTTTGCTGTTGCTAGGCAACCAAACTCCGTTTCTGTCAATCACTTAGCTGACGTTGTTAACGGTGTTAGCGAACTAAGTTTACCCGAAAGTTTGCTTCGTTATTTGTCTTTAAAAAGCCGTGAATAAGCGGAGTGCCTTGGATCGCTTATTTTTATCATGGTATTCACGATTATTTAAATCATATAACTCCTGATGGGCTGAAACGGCAACTAACGTAACCATTTTTTTCCTCAATCGTCTTTGTTTACACGGAACCGACAGGCAGAATCAAGGCCCGCCTCTACTTTCGTGCGATTGGACAGAGGAGAAAAGAATGACAGTGACGTGGCGCGCAACTTTTCCTCAGAGCGCTTCAACATGAGATATTTCAACCCTGTGCGCACCGAGCATTTTTCGAAAAACAGCGAGGCGCCTGGAGCGGATAAACGCGAGGCGCCCGGGGTGCAAAAGCAGCGTGGAAAACGCTTCAAACTCATTGAAAACAATTCGAAAAAGGCGCCCCCAGCTGTTAAAGCGGATCCGGTGTGATCGCGGCCTAATGTTTGTGCGGAATTTCCATCTATGCCCCTCAACCTGAAGAATCTCTTGTAGTTCACTTTATTAATCCCTTTCATTCATTTAAAAGTCTCTATGAAATCACCCCTAAGTCTAAACTTTTATCTTTCATACCAGGAACAAATTTAGTTACCCTTCTTTGGACCTTTTCCTGAGCCTCTACATCTTTTTTTGTACAAACCCCAATTCCAAAAAAGTTGGGACAGTATGTAAAATGCACATAAAAGCAGAAAGCAGTGATTTGTAAATTCTCTTTTACATACAGATCCTTTCCAAAAAATTAGAATATCATGGAAAAGTTTTTTTTTTTTCCATAATTCCATTCAAAAAGTGAAACTTTCATAGATTATAGATTCATTACACACAAAGTGAAATATTTCTAGCCTTTATTTGTTTCATTTTTCATAATTTTGGCTCACAGCTCCAGAAAACCCCCAAAACAGTATTTCAAGAAATTAGAATAGTGTGTCGAAAATCAGCATTTACTTCAGTTATTTCAGAGAATGAGTGGAGTGGCTTGACTCGAGGAATCCGACAGTTGTAGCCCATGTCCCGGATACGTCTGTACGTGGTGGTTTTTGAAGCACTGACTCCAGCCTCAGTCCACTCCCTCTGCATCTCCGCCAAATTTTGGAATCGTCTTTGCTTGACAATCCGCTGAAGCCTACGGTCATCTCTTTTGCTTGTGCACCTTCTCCTGCCACATTTTTCCCTTCCACTAAACTTTCTATTGATATGCTTGGACACTGCACTCTGTGAACAGCCAGCCTTAGCGATGACCTTTTGTGGCTTACCCATCTTCTGGAGGGTGTCAATGATGGTCTTCTGGCCAATTGTCAAGTCTGCAGTCTTCCCCATACTGAACCAAACTGAGATACCTGTCCAATTTAACGACAAACCTGTAGAAAAACTTTGCAGGTGTTTTGAGTAAATTAGATGATTAGAGTGTGACACTCAGTCTAAAACATTAATTCTCTGAAATAACTGAAGTAAATGCTGATTTTCGACACACTATTCTAATTTCTTGAAATACTGTTTTGGGGGTTTTCTGGAGCTGTAAGCCAAAATTATGAAAAATTAAACAAATAAAGGCTAGACATATTTCACTTTGTGTGTAATGAATCTATAATCTATGAAAGTTTCACTTTTTGAATGGAATTATGGAAAAAAAAAAACTTTTCCATGATATTCAAATTTTTTGGAAAGGATCTGTATATTTAACTGAAAACAGTACAAAGAAAAGATATTTGATGTTTTACCTTATCAACTTTATTGATTATTGGAAATATTCAGCTACAGATGTTTTCTGATTAACCCTGAAGAGTTTCTTGTTACATTTTGCCAAAGTCCCATACAGTCGACATTTCCACAGCGACCACCTATCGCACTTAGGGCTGAAATACGTTGCTGTTGTTGTGTAAAAACATGTCTCTGTCAATTTGTAGGCTACCAACACGTTTCTGCGCCACATTATTTTGCCTCAGGATAACTTTTTTTCTTTCTTCTATTGAAACTCGGGGGTATACTACGAAGGAAGTTTAACATAGCTTCACAAAGCCTAACCACGGCAATCTGGCTTAACTGGTACTACGAACGTGGTTATCAACTTGCTAAGTGAACATAGCTTTATAAATCAAGCTATATGCGCGTTCCCATAAAAGGGGCGGTGTCTGCAACAACAAGCCTATAGCAGTGCAGCATGGGCTGTACTAGAGCAGCGTATTTCTCTCCTGTGGAAAAAAAAAGACTGATACAGACAGATATAATGGACGGATACAAAGAACATGAAACGATCATAAGAGCAAAAGCAAGCAACACCATCGCCTCCAACAAAGCCAAGGAGGAGATTTGCAAAAGAAATGATAATAATAATGCTCATCATGTAGGTAAAATTTGTTAGTTAATACCTTATTCACCTTAGCACTCATAACAAATAAATCTATACTCTCAGTACATTGTCATAGTTTATTTCTGTCAGGGACAACTCATGTATTTAAATGTCATGTTTAATGAATGAATGTGCTGCATAATTATTTTAGTTTGGCGGCGAATGGATCTGCTTTAGTACTGCTCCGGAGCACAGGCATCTCCCCCCGTTAAACAGGAGACGACCAGAAACCCCCCATACGAAAGCAGATCCAAACAGTAGGTGGATGCTGGGGTGGTGGAGGGTGACAGCAAATTTCTTTTAACGCAAGCCGTAAGCAACAAAGAGCAGCGCATCAGCATTCAAGCAGTACAGAGGGAACTAATTATTGGCTTAAAAATTATTAAAAAGGGCGCTCCATTAGAGGTGTGTGCATGTGATTGGTTGAGTATGTGACGCGTGATTGCTAGCCGACCATGGTCGGCTACAGCGAGAGGTTCTCCGACAGAACTTGCTCTGCAAACTCGTTCACAACGCTCATTTCTGTCAGGACAACTCACATATTTAAATGACATGTTTAATGAATGAATATGCTGAATAATTATTTTAATTTGGCGGTGAGTGGATCTGCTTTAGTACTGCTCCGGAGCACAGGCATCTCCCCCCGCTAAACAGGAGATGACCAGAAACCCCCAACAACCCCCCAACAGCAGATCATCCAGTACCCAACTTCGCCTGCTGTTTCCTGAAGATCAGGAAGACCATATCGATATCCCTCCGACAAGGAGATAGAACACGGCTGTGATCTTGGATCAGACATTGGCCATACTAACATTATGTGACAGTAGACTATGTGTACAGCAGAGCACCTGCTGTTTCCTGAAGATAAGGAAGACCATATCGATATCCCTCAGGCACAGAGACGGAACACGGCTGTGTTCTTGGATCAGACATTGGCCAGACTATGCAATGTGACGCCTAAGTAGGCTATGTGTAGCCTGGCCATGTGGCTTATACTATCTAGTGAGAAAAGCTATGTGTAACAACAGGGCACCTGTTGCTTCCTGAAGATCAGGAAGTCCTGAATCGATATCCCCATTAACCACTGCATGAGAAACCTGATGACAGCGGAGCAAACAAGCCTCAAACCATCACTCTGCTGCCAGATATGCAGTAGATATGGATGGATCACTTTAAGGGTTGTTTCTCCTGACAAATTTTCCTATTGAACTCTATGGAAAAATAAGTCAGGAGAAAAAACCCTTCAAGTTATCCATCCATATCTACTGTATTTCTGGCAGCAGAGTGATGATCTAAGGCTTGTTTGATACCTCAGACCCTTGATAACTTACAGCCATTTTACCCATCATGTATTCCATACTGTTCCAGAATAATTTTCAGCTTAATCTAGTCCCACCCCCCAATTCCCATAGAGATCCATTCAAATGCAGAGACGTTATAGTATCGCTTGTAAGAGTACCAAAAAATAAGATATCAAGAGTCTTTTGATGTTGTTGGGCCACAGACATCAGGAAGTCATGGCATGCAAAGCCAAAGGATATGCTACCAAATATAAAAAAATTTAAAGGCACAGTCAACTTAGTGTATGTAAACTTCTGACCCACTGGAATTGTGATATAGTGAATTAAAAGTGAAATAATCTGTCTGTAAACAATTGTTGGAAAAATTACTTGTGTCATGCACAAAGTAGATGGCCTAACTGACTTGCCAACACTATAGTTTGCTAACATGAAATCTGTGGAGTGGTTAAAAATTTGTTTTAATGACTTCAACCTAAGTGTATGTAAACATCTGACTTCAACTGTACATGTCGATGGAACTGCAACCATGTGAACGAGATTTTACATTTGACAAGATATACAACTGGCGCTTTGCCCTATTGTTTTTATTTGTTGTACAAGGAGAAGTGATCAGGCATGCACAGTAGTGTTTTCAGTTAGCTGAGCAACTGAAGTTACATAATGTGGCTTATGCTTAGAGTGCGTGCATCAGACCGGCGCTAAAAACTCAATTGACCTCCGGTCATTCAATGAGCGCCTGTAGTCTGTCTAATAAATCCCAACTGCGGACGTTTCGGCCCCGAAGTTGGAACTCTTGCTCCGCCTACCTTTTTTGATGTGAACGCAGCATAATTGTTTAGCCGTCTGATGATAAATGGGGGTATGCAGCTTTAACGAGGGTTCGTGGGAAGTGTAGCTTTTTAAGAGATCCTGATTGGTCCGTGTGAGTGAGGGCAGATATGGACATGATGGAAGGAAAGCAAACAGTCAAAAACGAAGTTCGTTAGCGTGTGAGTGTGATATGTGGCTGGTTTTAAGGTCTCCCTCTAAACTGTAAGCTGTACAATGTACATTGGTGTAAATAAAGAGCCACATGAATGAAACCTGCGTCCTCGCCATTTGCATGGGACCGTAACATTGATAAGTTGGGACATTAATTAATATGTAACCATTAATACATAATTAAGATGTAATCAGCAACATTAGATTAAAACACAAAGCTCCGTCTCCGAGGCATGGAGGAGAGGAGGTGGTAGTGGAGTTAAGGAGGGTGCATTTTTAAAGTACTGGGACGCACCCTTAGTGTTCCAGAACACTCTGGCATTAAATGAGTTAAATCCTTAATCCTTAATTGAAAATTGTTCTCTGCATCTTCATTATACAATAATGAACATTGAAAGACAAATATTGTAAGTTGTTATTTGCAATTGTTCTTTGCAGTTGTGGTATCTCACATTTTTACAATGTGCTTCTATTGAAAGAACACAAATCAAATGTTATACTGATTTATGTCTTATTGACCCCATCTCAGATAGTGGAGTTTATTTACGAAGCTGATCTTATGGCCACTGTGAGGAGTGTTGAATAGTTCCGTCTTTATTTTAAATGCCCACATGTCAATGGTTGCCTCTTTTTCTCTAACAGAACAGACCAACCCTGGCAATTCAATCAATGCACGGGTGGCCAAGAACCAGGATGTCTGCCACATTGCTTTCGGGTCAAAAGTCCCAGGACCCCCCTCCACCCACAGGGAAGAAGGCCAGTGGCTCTGGCAGCCGGGAGGTAAGGATGAGCCCATTCCCAAACGGGAAGGAGCTTTAATCTGTCCAAATAACCAACTGCTATCCTCCAAAATAGTGGTCCTCATCCTGCCTGGACACTATAGGCTCGAGTCCTATAGACACTGAATTGGCACAATCACCTTACTAATCATACAATTGCCATGTGAAACACCAGCCACCAGCCACATGCTGGTAAACATTTGATTATGGCTGGTAAGGTTACTCTAGCAGCCACGCTGGCCGGTAACCAACCAGGTTGTGGTTATATCGTGGCTGGTAAAATGTTGAAAATGGCTGGTTAGTTTTAGAATCCACAAGCACTCTGGCCAGTTGGTGAAAAAAAGTTAATTTCATACCCTAGCAATGACCCTCATAAAATTAATTGTTTCCTATTGCATGGAGAGGAAGGAAAGTAAGCATGGATGAAATGTCAAACGATAAAAAGTCACCAAGTGTCCCAGTATCCACCTACTACACTGCACACAGATGAATTCTGCATATTCTGCACAATTAGCCATTTACCATGATGAATCTGTACGTGATACATTATCTGTCCAAAACAACAAGAGATCAACATTTACAATCAAAACCCGAGTATGGCCGGTGCCTCAAGGGAGTGGCAATGGGGCAGCCGCTCCCAGGGTGGGGGGAAGGCAGGGGAGAATAGGGTTGTCAAAAGTATCGATACTTCCATACTTTTCGATACCACGTGCTTAAAAACGATACGATCTCAACTTTATAAAAAAAGCAATATTAAATTAAATTTAAATTTTTTATTTTTTTATTTGTATAAAATATTTGTGGGTCTTCAGTGCCTCTGGCTTCATTACGGCATTCTCTCCAGCAACGAACCCACCACGTGACTGACAGAGTGAGTGAGTGACAGTGGCAGAGGCACAAGCACTACAGGTACGATGATGATCAGAAGGAGAGCGAGAGACAAAACACAGTGGATGTCACTCAGAACAGCCAGCGACCCGTCACTGTAATTCAAGAAGCTAGCTAGAGTTAGCCATGGCAAGTCCAGCTCCAGAACTAACGTTAGTCGATAAAGAAAATAGTAGGAGTGCTGTTTGGCAATATTTTGCCTATGAGGCGGATGCAGAAGGAAAGGCAAAAGATTTTCAAAAGCCAATTTGCAAAAGGTGCTTCAAAACGGTGCCAACAAGAGGAGGGAACACTTCAAATTTGGCAAAGCATCTGAAGGACCGGCACCCTGATCTCTCCAAAGAATTGAGAGAGGTAATGTTGAGTTCATATAATTTAATAAGTGTACAGTTATTGTCATGAATGACGTTGCGATGTGATGCTGATGAGCTCAGAAAGTTTCCCCTGAGCGAGCTAACGTTAGCAGCTTAGTATAACGTTAACTAGCCTAGCTTTTTTTTTTCTCAGAGCAAGCTAGCATCTAACTAGCTGGCTTGCTATGTTGTGTGTTGCTTAACAACACCAACTACATTAGCCTAAGTAAGGTAACGGTGTTGCACTGACAGCTGAGCTGACGACATAACGTTACACATTTATCCAAAATGAGTTTCAGCCAACGTTAGCTAACGTATAATAGGTGGCTGATCTTGCACATTGATTACTGCCAGTAATGTTGGACCTGACAGAAAGTTTTATTAATTTTAATTGTATAAAAATACATGCAATTTAAGAATTATACCATCAAATCTAATTATGATCTAATTAAAATCTAGTAGATTTTCTCTCATATAGCACCAGAGAGAAGCTGCAAAGGACACCCAGACCCTTGCAATTGGAATGTTCTTGTTTTATTTTATTTATCCTTTGTTTACAGGGGAAACCCACTGAGACTGTACTGTGTTTACAAGTGAAGCAACATTAGAGAAAAAAAAGAAATAATACTAAAAGCAATAATAACTACATAAATAATGTGTAGGCCTACAAAGTAGGGAAAACATTTAAGAATAGTAATAATAATGTTAATCTTGTTCTGTGTTCAGTGACTTTTTCTATACCAGCACTGTGTGCAGGTTGTTAATAATAATTTAAAAAAAATGTATCCTATTTTGTGTGCCTAGGACTTTTTTTTTGTGTGTGCTGTGGTATTGAAAGAGGTATCGAGTATCGTTTTTTTATACTAGTATCGTGTCGAAGTTTAAAATTCTGGTATCGTGACAACCCTAGGGGAGAATCATCGTGTACAAGCGGCCCCGGGCGAGCTATAGGAGGAAAGCCCTGAAGAGGACATGGCGCCCTCATTCCTACTACCGGCTGACGTGGTTGTAAGGGCAAATTCCCAAGCAGTTGTTACACAGTAAATTGAATAACACAGGGGTACAATTGGCCACTAAATTAGGAGAAAACTTGGGAAAAATATTAAACAAATTTAAAAAAATTTAAAAAACATTTAGAATAAAAATCATCAGCTACGGTCTTGGTGTATGCAGCCAAACATCATCTTTCATCTTTCAGCACAGGCACAAGAGAGCTTTGATCAGCAGATAATACATTATTTGGCTGAATGCAAACTTGAAACTGGATAACCACAAATTACATGCATTTTTATATTAGCGTGTGATCAATTGGGCTAATCCCCGCTGCAAAACAGCTCCGGCAGATGTATACAACGCAGGTTTGTGCACTGAAAAAAAAAAATGTTGAATTTACTTTAAAAAGAAATTTTTGCATGCCCTCTTTTAAGTATATTGTACATATTATTTTCATAAACTTTACTTAAAAATCCCTTGCTGGCAATGCTCACATTTATGAGTTTCGCTGAACTGTCTTGAAGTAGAATCACTAAAAAATGAGAACACTAATTATCTCAAAAGGACATATGGCAAGTATTACTGCTAGAGAAAAATTAAGTGAAAAAAAAAAATATATATATATACACTACTCACAAAAAGTTAGGGATATTCGGTTTTCGGGTGAAATTTCAGGATGAACCTAAAATGCACTATAACCTTTACAGGTGAAATTAATTTGACCTTCTCTAAACTTTTGAATGCACATGTCCAACTATTCAATGTTTCAGTACTTTTTGCACAACTTGCTGTTCTCTAACAAGGAGCTGAACGGCAAAATTCACAACAGGTGTTTGATCCATGAATCGACCAATAAATTTCCTGGTTCAATTAGAATTGGTATTTAAACAGTCCTCTTCATCATGCTCTTCACATTTTGACATCATGAGACCAAGACGACACCTAACAATTGATCAACAGTACCTCGCCATTGCGAGGCTTCAAACAGGATGTTCTCAGAGGGAAGTGGCCACTGAGCTTAGAGTGTCACAGAGTGTCATCAGCAGGTTGCAACAGAGATACAGAGAGACTGGAAGAGTCACAGAAAGGCATAGAAGTGGACGTCCTTTGGCCACATCCCACACTGATGACCGCTTCATTGTGAACAGTGCCCTGCGGAACCGGATGATGAATGCCACTCAACTCCAGGCACATTTAAGGGAGGTGAGAGGCATCCAAGTGTCACGTCAGACCATTCGAAACCGTTTACATCAGCGTGGTCTGCGTGCTAGACGACCTGCAAGGGTACCTGACCACACCACCAGGCACAGGCGTCATCGTCTTGCATGGGCCAGGGAGCATTTACGCTGGACGAGGGACCAGTGGGCCTCAGTGCTGTTCTCTGATGAAAGTTGATTCACGTTGAGCAGAAATGATGGCCGCCAACGATGTTGGAGACGTCAAGGAGAGCGCTACGCATCAGCCACTGTTGTCACCAGACGACCCTTTGGTGGTGGCGGTGTTACAGTGTGGGCAGGTGTGTCTAGTCAATACAGAACTGCCCTACACTTTGTGAATGGTACAGTGACAAGCCCATACTACCTGAATAACATCATTAATCCAGTCATTGTGCCCCTGCATGAACAACACAGGCCTAATTTCATCTTCATGGACGACAATGCTCCAGCTCATCGAGGTCGCATCATTAGGGAAAGGCTGCTGGAGACTGGGGTACCTCAAATGGAGTGGCCTGCACTTTCTCCAGACCTGAATCCCATAGAAAACCTATGGGATCAGCTGACTCACCGTGTAGAGGCTCGTAACTCTGTACCCCAGAACCTCAATGACCTGAGGGCCGCCCTTCAAGAAGAGTGGGATGCCATGCCTCAGCAGACAATAAGTCGACTTGTGAACAGCATGAGACGTCGTTGTCAAGCTGTAATTGATGCTCAAGGGCACATGACAAGTTATTGAGACATTGACATTTTTGTTGTGGTATACCCACCACTGTTGTTGGCTTTTGTTTCAATAAATTGTTTGAGATGAGGAAATCACCATTGCATGCTTCTACTTAAATGCCCTACTTTCATGATACATATAATATCACTGTAGCGTGAACTTACATTTTCCATAAATTTCACCCGAAAGCCAAATATCCCTAACTTTTTGTGAGTAGTGTATATATATATACACACACACATATATTATATATATATATATATATATATATATATATATACACATCCTTTCCAAAAAATTAGAATATCATGGAAAAGTTGTTTTTTTTTCCCATAATTCCATTCAAAAAGTGAAACTTTCATAGATTATAGATTCATTACACACAAAGTGAAATATTTCTAGCCTTTATTTGTTTAATTTTTCATCATTTTGGCTTACAGCTCCAGAAAACCCCCAAAACAGTATTTCAAGAAATTAGAATAGTGTGTCGAAAATCAGCATTTACTTCAGTTATTTCAGAGAATGAATGTTTTAGACTGAGTGTCACACTATCATCTAATTTACTCAAAACACCTGCAAAGTTTATCTCAGTTTGGTTCAGTATGGGGAAGACTGCAGACTTGACAATTGGCCAGAAGACCATCATTGACACCCTCCAGAAGATGGGTAAGCCACAAAAGGTCATCGCTAAGGAGGCTGGCTGTTCACAGAGTGCAGTGTCCAAGCATATCAATAGAAAGTTTAGTGGAAGGGAAAAATGTGGCAGAAGAAGGTGCACAAGGAAAAGAGATGACCTTAGGCTTCAGCGGATTGTCAAGCAAAGATGATTCCAAAATTTGGCGGAGATGCAGAGGGAGTGGACTGAGGCTGGAGTCAGTGCTTCAAAAACCACCACGTACAGACGTATCCGGGACATGGGCTACAACTGTCGGATTCCTCCAGTCAAGCCACTCCACTCATTCTCTGAAATAACTGAAGTAAATGCTTATTTTCGACACACTATTCTAATTTCTTGAAATACTGTTTTGGGGGTTTTCTGGAGCTGTAAGCCAAAATTATGAAAAATGAAACAAATAAAGGGTAGAAATATTTCACTTTGTGTGTAATGAATCTATAATCTATGAAAGTTTCACTTTTTGAATGGAATTATGGAAAAAAAAAAACTTTTCCATGATATTCTAATTTTTTGGAAAGGATCTGTATATATGTATATATAAATATATAATATATACACAGGTATATACAGTATATACATTAAAAAAATCTTACATCCACAGTACGTCTGATATTAGCTCCAACATAATAAGAAATCGTAGCTAACTAGGATTTATGAATTAGTTTGCAGCTTGCACAAACTAAATTACATTATTATAATACTGTAATGTATTGACTGAACTGTGAAATAAAGTACTGAGAATGGATGTAGTTTCATGCGTGAATTCAACAACTAGCCCTTGTGTTGGTTGCCACACAAAAAAAACTGTGAATGAACGCTACAAAACAAACTCCCTTAGCAGGAGCTCCTCTCAAGCCTGATACAACATAGAAGCTGACTAGCGAACTTCTGCGAGAATCCATTTATCACCAAACTAAAAAAACTCTAGATAATAGCGCTCCATACTGTTGATGATTATGATGATGATGATGATGATAATAACAATAATAATAATAATTTGTATTATATATTTTTAAAAACACTTACATGTCCAGGCACGGGTCCATGCCACAGAGGCATTGCTATGCCTGAGGACAGACTTCTTCACCTCCAGGATCACTGCAGTGCAGCACCTCCAAAACCTGAGCAACCGTGAAATAAATGCGTATAAATGTATAAAATAATCGTAATCGTTGAAGCAGCAAAGACATATGACCAGCGCAATTACACCATACAGCAAACCACGTACGCGTAAAGAGAAAAGCTAGCCTATGACTTACAGTACATACAGCTAACAAAAGCGCTACACGTGGCTAAATATCATCTGGATAGGCTAAAAACGTACTTGTAAGCAATCCAGTCCATTCCCTCCTAGGATAAGCTCAGTACAAATGGCCACAGTCTCTATCTTATCCTGACGACAGTGTCATGTGGCCAATGTGCACAGCACGATTGCCCTATGGGCTGTCGTTACGCATGGATACAGCGCCGTTCCCAGTCGCTCCAATATGTCATATTTTACTTCGTTTTAAAGGGCAGGAAACCCCGTAGAAGCTAATGTACGTGTTTCACGTTAGATCATCCCTGAAGCAGTCTAGTAATGTTTTTACGCAAAGGTAGTAACGTAGTACAAACACAAATGCGATGGGTACGCACTGTGGAAATGTATATTTTGCTGGACAATGGATAAATGGATTATGAAAAAAACGTTCAGAATTCTTCAGAAAACAGTTATAACTGCATAACCAGGTATCAAATTTGTTTGATTAAACATGCTTATCAAGAGATTTTGTAGAAAATAAAATATATTTATACAAAAGCGGAAGTACATTGGTTGTATGCATACTGAAGTGAGCACGGGAAAAAAAACACCTTATGTTTATTTATACAACTTTTCAATAATATACAATTGTTCCTGAATCGGATCTTGATTTTTTAGCGTGGTGAAACGGTACCAAGAGTTTTTGTGATATGCATTTTATGACTGCGGCGAGGTGAAGGCTGTAAACAGTGGGTTGGACTATTAGCACCCTGCTGCTTTATGGCCCTGTAGTGTAACCTGAGAGCTGATAAGCATATAAACTAATGTGTTCGCAGGCTGTGACTGTTTTTTAACAAATTTGCGTCAAAAGTTCCGTGTTTTATTAACGTTTTAATTTTGAATTTGAGAGAAATATGAACACTATAAAAAATTGGGACGCATGCGTCCCACCACTAGGGGGCCAAAGTCCATAGGGTTAAAGGGATAGTTCTGAATTTTGGACATAATGTCTCAATTATGACTTAACCATGATGTAGTTGATTGATGGAAACCATTGTCAGCTAATTCCATGCTGTCCCTTCTTTTGGACATACACACGTTGCTAATGCGAGCGCAACTCTATGGTAACCGATAGCATCCACTACCAAACACACTTAAATACTCCGCAGTGCACCCAAAGCAAATAAAATACGACGACATTCTATTGGGGTTATTTTGAGTGTTTATACCATCATTTTTGAAGTCAAACTATCGTTGAATACTTTACTTTGTGCTGACCTATATTCTCTGTGGAAGTACGGCGGCGGAGCGAACATGGCAATTGCAACTTGTTGCTCTTCTTTGTTGTTGTAGTCAACCAGTGCCGGCACTACATTCGTAGGTAACGTAAAGTATCGCTCCGCCGCCGCTGGCACAGCTGAAGGAGGTGTTGTGCAACCAGGGTTTGTGGTCAAAGCTCACATTAATCATGAAACATGGCGAGTCCAGTTGAAATGACGCGTTGTTTGAGAGTAGAGAAATCAGAATGCATGAAGCATACAATAAGATTGCATCAGTAAAAAATGAATACCAAACACTGACTTAGCAGAAGCACTGCGTGGTCACAAAACAATGAAGAAACTGCAGTTATTTGAACCAGCACACAAGCTCGTTGAGACTGTTAGGGTTTTTTAACACAAGCTCGTTGAGAATGCAAGTCTGTACATTTCACTTGACAAAACTCCCCCTGGGCTTGATTCTAGGATTTGACCAGGACTGCTCTTTCAAATTCATCAATTACAAATGCTTTCACAAAAAACAGACAGCAATGTCACTGGGTGAATTCTGGCATACAGCTGAAGATTTATTTCCAAATCTTCTTCAAATGACAAAACAACACTTGGCTCTTGTAACCAACATGATATGCATCTTTTCATGTGGACATAGTTTCACTAAGATTCATCCATCATGGACATAAGAAACTGATCATGATCAAATTTAATCACATTTTAGAACCTTGAATGTTCATTTGAACGGTGTACATGACATTCTCTGAATTTATTTGTAATATATACAGTGCCTTGCAAAAATATTCAGACCCATTGAAAGAAATCTTTCTGGAATACAAATGATACTTACATATATTTTTTCCAATCTGTATTTTTATTGTACACCCATTCTCTAACAGATACATTTCAGAGCCAAAATTTGTTATTTGACAGCAGACAAAAAAACTGCAATCATACACCACACATGATTATTTGGTAGAGCCACCTTCTGTTTCAATAACAAGTCTTTAAGTCTTTTGGGGAAGTGCAAATAACTTGTAGTAATTTCTCAGCTGATTTATACTTCTTGTCTAAACCTGGAGTCTCATATTGCAAGCAAAATTTCTGATAGTCTGATGAGATGTGTAGCGCAGTACATTCTCAAGCCTTATTTGATTCCCACTTTTCTGGGGTTCGCTCCCCTGCCATGGCACTTTCTCAGCTGTGGTCCCTTCTATATCTATTGCTTTCTACATGTCTGAATAAAGCAAAAATAAATAAATAAAAATTAATTAAAAACAAATGGAGGGCGGACTTAAAATTAAATTCGTGAAATTCCACTCTTTTGTCTGTTCCATGCATCAATGGAGCCAGTTCACAATGTTCATTTGTAAGCTGTTACATTTTATTGTAGGTTTTGTGCATTCTGATGCGCATGACATTGCAAATAACTGGATCATGTCGACCAGACTGTCAACCAGTGAATAATGAGAGCTATGTTTTCAAATCCTTATCCTTAAACAATGCCTTGAGCTCTGTCAGCACAATGCTGTTTTCCACAACTCATAACATTAAAATGTATTTTATTCAGCACTTCTCTAGCAGAACTCGTAGTGCTTTAAAGAACATAAAGGAAGGAGACAATGCAAATTTAAAAAACCATGTAACACATAAAAAAAGTGTAGAAAACATCATGATAAAAATTAACAATGGAGAGAAAGTAAAGGTTAGAATAGACCAGTACCAAGCTCTAAAAATAAAAGCACAACCAGTAGCAAATGTTTACAGATGGTTAAAAAAAAAAAAAGTTCACAAAAATATGTTTTTAAACCAGGTCAGATAATATTTTTGGGGAAAGACAATATTTTTTGGCAAAATATTTTTTGCCATAAAACTGATAATATTTTGTATAATAATATTGAATAATATTTTAAATTCTAAAAGCTACGAGGAGCTAGTACAGGGAGGTAAGGTTCGGAGTAATGTGAGTTTACTTGTTCGTATTGAGAAGCCTCGCTGCCAAATTGTGAGCTATTATAATTGCCAACATGAGAGAGCTTTGCAGCTTAGACAAGTATAAAGCATCAATGACCTTCTCTGTAAAGTACAATTTTTCAGCAAGAAAAACATTCAAATCAGATTTGATGGGTTGTGCTTGAAGAACAAATAATATAGCCTACTTGTTTGTTGGATTTGTTGATTCATCCATGACGACAGATATGCCATAAGTTCTTTCATTTCGATATTATGCAATGTAGTGGTCTTCAGCACATGCTTTTGCCAAAGCTGTCTATCGAATGGAACGGTCCCACCATTTATTCCATGACTGTTTAAAAATGCAAATAATTTCGGATTATATCCAACCACCACTCACTGTATTTTACCCTGTATGTTTACCTTCTGACAGAGGATTCCCCCTCCTTGTTTATCTCAAACCTTTTATCTTCTAATTCTCTGTCTTATTGTCTTCTTTGTACAAACACCAATTCAAAAAAAGTTGGGACAGTATGTAAAATGCACATAAAAGCAGAAAGCAGTGACTTGTAGATTCTCTTTTACATATATTTGAAGGGTTGTTTCTCCTGAATCATTTTCCTATTGAACTCTATGGAAAATAAGTCAGTAGAAACAACCCTTCAAGTGATCCATCCATATCTACTGCAAATCTGGCAGCAGAGTGATGGTTTGAGGCTCGCTTGATACCGCAGACCCTTGATGATTTACAGCCATTTAGCCAACCATGGATTCCATACTATTCCCGTGTAATTTCCATCTTAATCTAGTCCCAGCGGGCAGACTTTCCGGCTTGACTGTATGTAAAAGAGAAATTACAAATCACTGCTTTCTGCTTCCTGCCTCTTGCCCAATGCATGCTGGGATAGGCTCCAGTCCCCCCCACCCCCCCCACCCCCGCGACCCTGACCAGGAATAAGCGGGTTAGATAATGGATGGATGGATGGATGCTTTCTGCTTTTACGTGAATTTTACACAGTCCAAACTTTTTTGGAATTGGGGTTTGTATGATATATTGTGAAATTGCAAGTTCTGCTAAATAAACTAGATCTGCCTGTGCCAGACAGATACTATTCCAGTCATTCACACATTGCTTTTCCTAGTGTCTGCATTTCACTTTCCATCCAAGTTCTCTTTTCTTCCTTTCAGTCCTACTTATTAAGTTAACTAATTGCTTTTACAAACATCACAATACGCCACTCACTTGTGTAATTATTTGTTTGGCTGTGCCATTTGAGTGCTTACAGGGACCTCTGAAGTATAATAATCAAAATACAAGTTTAAATCCTTGCGGGCCACATGATGAGACTGAAAACTTGGTGGGGAAAAAGTAAATAGGATTCATTCTTTTTTTACCTTTAAAAATGGTAAGCCTGTATTCTGTACTGGCATATGGTCACTGAGCAGGAACAGTTCATTCTTACTGATAAGGAGATGACTGTCTGCTTAAAGGGAAACCCTTTGTTCCATAATCCATACCCCTCTGAATAACACCTTAAGGGCTCTATTTTCAAACCGGCGCAAACCAGCGCAAGGGGACGGTATAGTCAAACGCAAGCTTGTTGACAGCATCAACGTCTTAAAACTGGCGCTATGGCGTTTCTCAGCAATACCGCTAGGATCAACAAATTCTCAACATAACATCCTTTCGCTTGCGCTGCAGTGGGATGGGTGGTGCTGTCTGGGGCGTGTTCTAAAATACTTTCGGCTCAGTGACAATTTGAACCAACGAAAACCCATTGCGTTATGATCAGCTGGAACCACCTCTTAGCGGCAACGCAATAGACTCTGGCAATTTGGCAACTTATTAGTCATGTAGTTCTATGTAGTGTCTATAGGTGATGCCAACATTACACTTCCATTTAATGAACAAATAGCCTATAATTATTATTAATTAATTAATTTTAATTTAAACTACTAGAATAAAACAGGACAGCTTACAAGAAACTTGCGATCATGTAGGCCAATAGCCTATAATATATAAATTACACATTGACACAGTTGAATCATAAGCGTACCATTTGAATCGTAATTATGCCTACATCACCTAATGTAGGCTAATTAATGCATTCGCCACCTCCTCCCGTGCCTTCCGAACTTCTGGGAGACGAGGTGGTGTGGATTGTGATCCATAAATTAAAATAATAAATTGCAGTGTCAAGCACAGGCAAGAGGTCCTGCAGCGGGAAGTAATAGTTAAGTAATCATAAAGAGCATTAATAACAAAAAAACTATGTTTTAAGTGAGAAGTTTGGCTTTGTCAAAAGCCACAAAAGACAGGAAATTCAAATGGCCACCACCAAGCCAACCCTCAGCTGTCTACACTATTAGGGATTTCCAGTACGTTTTTTTAATACCTGACTGCTATACAGTTCTGTGGCTATGTTGGTCTACTGTATTTCAAACAACATGTAGTTTTTCCAGGGAGTTTTTGTTTTTCCTTGCCGCTGTTGTCTTTGGCTTGCTGTTGTGGGGGTTTAGGTCAGGGTTTTCTGTGAAGCGTATTGTGAAAATTGTCTGTGAAATGCACTATATAAATACATTTTGATTTGATTTTTTATTCTTTTTTGATGTACTCATCACTGGGCAGATTGGTTCAGACCTTCTCTCAAAGAGCCTAATTCATACTGTTCTGCCACCCATGATAGTGACCTGTACGAAAGGCCTTTGTATTTCCCTACTGCAGTTTTGTGTAGGCTATTTCTCTATTCCTCTTATGCCTCATACCAATATTGATAACTAACATTTGATAATATTGGTAGATAGCTTTTGAAGGGTGGATCTAAATCTTTGTCTGTTTACATTTCAAATCCTTTTTAGAAGTATTCTAAAGCTATATGGGTAGACGTATAATTGTATGCTGTGATTGCATTAGGTTATTCAACCTTTCACCTATTGTTTTTATTTCTAACCTCTGAACTTCACTACGTATGACATATCAGGACAATTAGGCCTATATGTTATGCTATGACTGAAATCTTATAGACTACTACTCTGTAGGCCAACAGTGCATGGTTTCATACATTTCATACTATTTAAGTGTACAATTGTCACAATGAAAAACCACTGTATTTATGCACAGCAGCAGGTGATTTGTTTTCACAGTCTTACACAGTCTTCTGTGTAAAATAATGAACATCACGTACATAAATAGTTATTGTGCTGCCCTTAATGTACAAATGTGCTTTATAGATCTATAGCCTATGTCTAAACCTACTTTAGTGGGACTTCTATAGCCTAATGCAGCATCATAAGTCACTTCCCATTTTAAAGAATATGAATTAGGATCTATGAGAGAAGGTTTGAACCAATCTGCCCAGTGATGAGGACATGAAATACAGTAGCCCAACATAGCTACAGAACTGTATAACAATCAGATATAAAAAATGGATTACTGGAAACCCCTGGTAGTGTTGAGAGTTGAAGTTTTCTTGCTGGTGCTCATTTGAATTTCCTGTCTTTTGTGGGTTTTGACCAAGCCAAACTTCTCGCTTAAAACATAGTTTTTTGTTATTAATTCCCAAGTTTTTTTCTCCGGGAGGTGTCCATTTCTTTAACCCCTTGGCGCAGATGGCAAATTTCACCTATTTAGGGGGTGCTCTGTTTAAGGCTTTATAACTCCAGGGGCCCTATCTTACACCCGACGCAAAGCGGCGCTAACCCAAACGGAAGTGTCTTTGCTATCTTACACCCGGCGCTAGGTTCATTTAACGCCTAGCGCTTACGTCCTTTAACTACCATGTATTCTCGCGCCCGTTGCAAGTGAACTGGGCGTGTTGGTCTTAAGATGAGGAGTGGCCAGGATTATTTTTGGCGTATTGCTATCTTGAGCCAGCAGAAAGCCAGCTTGCGCTAGAACCACCACAAACGCAGTTGTTTACATGTTATTTTAACGGTGCACATACAGTAAGTGCGTCTACATAGGCGTGTGCACAATGTGCGTAGCCTCCTGTCTGTTACACAAAGGGGTGCGCACAATCATGACTAAAATATCTAGATCACAATGTGAAATATTATTATTGTGTAGGCTATATCAAAAATGCATAATAATAAAAGGTTCCATAGGTCCACATACCTTTCCCTCAGCGACAATTATATTGCTCTCAGCTCACTCCATCAACATCCAGGCAATGTGCGATGGTACGGGACAATGGCTATCCATTAAAAAGGAGCTGATAACACCTATATCAAGCCTAATGCGCAAATTGTCATTTGCACCTAATGCGTGAATTGTCATTCAATGGAAAACTCGCGCACTGCAATAGACGGACATTTGAGTTCTGAAAATGCGCTTCAGATGTCACTACAATACAGCTCTGTTTATCTAGGAATACAGCCTGTAAGTAAATAGAATGGTTTGTGACTGAAAAAAGTTCAAAACCTTGTCCAGTGAATATTGTTTTTATTGTTTTTCAAATAGCCTAGGCTACAGCGGATTCACTGTGCATAAGGTTTTTTCGATAGCCTATGGTTAAAAAACGGAGATAAATGTCATCATGTTAACTGAATTGTAACCTTAGCTATTCTTTATCCTTTATATTTTTTAAATTACAGTGACAAGGTTTCCATACCCTCAGCTTATTAAAACCCCGCTGATTTCACCTGTTATTCCATAACTGAACAAAAGATTTTAAAGAGAACTAAGTGTCTAATTAGAAACGGAATTTGCAGCACGTTACACAATTAATTTACAATAAATTTTATGCCATTATCTGCATGTGCGCTTTACAGGAGCAGGTCTGTTTCCCTTTCTGTAAATCACACTTTTACGCTACCAGTTAACAGGTTGGTCACATTTCCATAAGCAGGACATTATAAAACAAGGGAAAATATGCTGAACCTATGGGTTGCCAACCTGACAGATTTATTGTATTTAGTGTCATCATTAAGGCAAAATATTATTATTTATGTTATTAATCAAAATTAGAATGCAGGTAGCCTAATGAACTTCGGATGAAGCTTGAACATGAGTTCATTGCATAATCAAATGAAATTTGTTAAACAAGCAGGCTAATTTGGCGTTTTCTAAGGTGAGACGGAAGCAATTGGTCGCTTATTCTCAGCTGTTGCAGGTGCTTTTAACGAAATTCAACCGCATATATTTTGTAAAATAACAGCAATGTCGGGAATTACCGGGAACTCATAATGGTTTGTCCGAATAATATTTATCATAGGCTACTTCTGATCCATATATCCTATTCCTTGATCGCACTAAACACGCACGAGCATGTCTGTTTCGCCATCATATAAACAATCCGCCAAGGTGGAAAAGCAGGCTTTTAAAGGGAATGGGATATGACATTTTGATTGGTTTATTGCATGTCACGCCCAAGACACACCTATAATTAATGAAGAGACTAGGTTCAGCCCATTTGCACGCTGCGCTGTGCTTAGCGCCCAAAAAACATGCCGTTAAAATAGGAAAAGTGGACTTGGACACGCCCTAAATGGACTTTAGGCCATGCGCTTAGACCAAGTGCCAACATCGCCAAGATAGAGCCCCAGGTGTGAGCATCACATAAACTTGGTAAATGGCTTAAATGAAACAAGACAGGTGTACCATTTACAATACAAACTTAGATTTGTTTATTTTCATAATTTAAGTCAAAATAAAGTTCCACAAATGCAAAGAAACTCAATAAATGTTTTCATCAGTATAGGGGGGTAGATATCTATGGGTCCAAAACCCCTATGCAAAACCTCATGTCATAAAATGCATAAAATTAGTTTTGTCTATTATAAAGCATATACATTTGCTCCTTCTGATGGCTTAAGATAAAAAAACATTGATATCACAGTGTTACATACACTTAAATATCTTGCCTAATCATTCACTCTTGTACCTCAATAAAACATCACTTCCCTGTACTCTACAGTATGTATACTTTTGTCCTGTGATTGCAGTTTTCTGTAGTTTTTTTTATTTTTAAATTTTCCTATTCATAATGACTCCAAGGAAATTTTTACTTTAATCTACCACATATCAGCGCACAGTAAATTGGAATGAGAATTTGTCATGCCCTAAGAGACAAGTATATACGCCATAGCCTATATTATGTACGATAACATGAACATAAAATAGTATTCCACCATCTGCAAAATGCTGCCAAATGTTCTATCTTCAATGAACATCGGTAGCCTACATCAAAAATACATTTAACGATTGCACTACAGTTTGTGAAATGCACTCAAAATGCGAAAATAACAATAGGGCTATCAAACATATTGGAAAGGCAGTGCTCGAGTGGAAACACGAATGTACATATGTAGCCAGTGAGACCAACGGCATTTTAGATGCAAAAATACTTACATATCGGAAAAAGGAAACTCCCCTCCCTAATGCGTTTTCTATAAAGCTTGCATAATACTAGACGAAACCTGCCGTTACGCTGGGCTGTAGTAAATTGTTCAAAGCACCCAAAAAGATATGGCATATACCGTTGCTAAGGTTATAATGTACTCTATTGGATAAAAAAGCCCACAATTAAACCAGAATGAACTGTAATGAATGAGACAGGCTTACAGGGCATGGGGGTATTATGCGTTGACGTTTCAGATAGTTTAATAGCGGTATAAAGTGTTGTATATTTCTCAAACCGATTGTACCAGACAATAAATGACCACTGAATTTTGAAAGGAACATCTCGATGTGTAAAACCAATGGTAGGATTGTAGAGTTTTTGAAACAAACAATTAGAAACAAGCTAGAGCTGAGATTCTATCCAGCAAGCTAACTAGTTTCATGTGTTCAGGGTTGGAGGCAATTGTAACAAAAAATTGTGTTACAATTGACCCCTGTTACAATTCCCCGCAGAATACTCTATATTTATTTCATATTTAGTAGCATATATTTCTAGTAGAATACATGGTAGAATGAGACAGTACTTTCACAGTTTATTTTGTATTTGAGTGAGCGGGGCTTTTCACGGCTTTTCTGGCATACGATCAGGTTATTGTTGGGTTTATATATTATATATATTTATGAACTCAAACATAGACGCTATTGTCCACTATGTCACGCATGGGTAGGTATAGACCAGGTGGTGGGGGTTGCTTGTTAAATGGACTTGCCACCTGGTCTATACCTACCCATGCGTGACATAGTGGACAATATGTCGTGCATGGGTAGGTATAGACCAGGTGGCAAGTCCATTTAACAAGCAACCCCCACCACCTGGTCTATACCTACCCATGCGTGACATAGTCGACAATATGTCACGCATGGGTAGGTATAGACCAGGTGGTGGGGGTTGCTTGTTAAATGGACTTGCCACGGGGAAATAGTGACACTTAGAAACTCCGTATTCTGCAGAAATCGTCACGAACCGTCTACCAATAAAGTTAAAACACAGAGTTTGTGTTTTCCACTAATAGTTTGGCTGCAGTAGCAACAAATGTCTCAGTTGAGCAAAAAAGTCCCGCCAGCGTCACCTTCTATGCAAAGGAGTTCTTTGAAAACAAAAAAAGAAAGGAAAGGGCTATGCTGTTACTGCATATCAGTTTTAATTTGCTTTCCTACAGGTGGTTCTTGTGTCTGGTACCAAACCAGGCCGGAGCTGTGGCTCAGCAAAACAGAACAGTGGAGATTGGACAGAGAAGCAAAGCCATCGGCGTGAGCAGGTCACCGTTTCTGGGCATGATCCTACACCTCAGCACTGCCAGGACAGCGAACAGGCTTTAGAGGGGCTCACAGGTAAAGATTTGGCTAGAATATATTCATGCTTGAACTGTAAGCTCTTGTGCCACAAAGTACACCATATTAGCATATGAAAGCCAGAAAACCCAGACAGTGACAAATCAGGCAACAACAGGAAGTCAATGGTGCTGTGACATACTGTGCTTTCATTATGTCTAGCGTACCTCTCAGTGGAATAGTGGCTATTCTTTTAATCCCTTCGCGCAGATCCCCTAGTTGCCTAGTGATGCTCAGATATTAATTTATCCTGCAACCAAACGATGAGTGGAAACAACAAACTCCGTATTTTACCGTTATTAGTACACGATTTGTGACAACTCTGCCAAATACGGAGTTTCTAAGTGTCACTATTGTCCCGTAGCAAGGAGGGTTGTGCTGATCTACGATGACATTGTGTATCGATGATCGAAGAGACGACGATTTGTGATTTTTGGGCTGTTTAAAAATGAGCGCACACAGCCCTTTTAAAATTATTTTTAATGAATTGTTTAAAAATTGTAATCCACGAGTAATGTCCTCGATATGTTTTTAACATTTTTAATTCCTATAAATAAAATGTAATTGACCCTTCGCTTAACCTCTCCTCCAAGCGGCGATGGTCCAATCATAGCCTAGCAACCGTTACTAGGCAGTGGACCCGTCAAGCTTTCCTACTTGTAGGTTAGCTTGCCATCATGGTCAAACAGTGAGATTAGGGAACTGCAAAGCTGACACTCCTTATCCAAAGAGTTTGGAGGACGATGTAATTTCCTTCCCGTTTCCAAAACCCAAATCAAACAAGGAAAAGTGTAGGCTGTGGATAAAATTATGTGGGTGACTGCATTCAGAATTCAACCCTCGATTACGAAGCACATCTAACATTATGTTTGCTCCAAGGTAAAAAGCTAACGTTCGTTATCATCAACGTTACCCTTATTTTGGTGTTAATAGCTACCATAACTGAAATAAACTAGCTACACAATGGTAGCCAATTCACTTAAAAAATATCAAAATCAGAATCTATTTCAACTGTTTTCAATGGTCTAACAATGCAACGTTAATCACCTCCTTTAGCTTTGGCTATCCGTAACGGACGTCAGCGTAGCGAGATAATAAATTTAACTTTAAAAGAAGAAAAGAAAATCACTGTTCTCTAACAAACATGTTATTCCCATCATGATGATGAGTGCTGAAGCGATAGGCTACATTGTATTCAGTTTTGAAATCCCAATCTTTCTGTTACCGGGCACCAATAGCTCAGCCCGTCTCATATCATAAACTAACCACTCGTTGTTGTTTAGAGTGGCTAAAACGGCAATCGACTCGTTTTAGGTCCCATCATTGATACTCCCATAAACAGTTCACAATAATTAAAGTCAGAGGACAAGCTTTATTTTAATTACACATTATTAAAACAAGCGCAACATAGGCAATCTCAGTGTAGCATTCTAACTAAAGTAGGCTAACATTTGCAAAATAGTTAATCTCTTTCAAATAGTAATTTTATCTCTGGCACTATACAGTCTCCTGCATACAATTATATTACCCCAAACACTGGTATTGTTAAAGACTGAATTCAATTCTAAATAGCGATCATTCCGAGTGATGTGGAAATTCTAATCTCTAATCTTTATGTACGCTAAATATATTATATATTCAGCTTTATTTGTTGCAGTTGACACTTGACATGTGTTCAGCCGACAGCACAAAATAGTCGGGACTACAGACATTCACACGCATACAATGCAGGCTAAATCGTAACTTGATTTTAAGTAAAACAATAGGCGGATAGTAATAATAGTAATAATAATAATAATAATAATAATAATAATAATCAATAATATCATATTCATTGACGATTCTTTTATCCAATATAGTACATTATTACCGTAGCAACGGTGTTTGCAATGTCTTATTAAACTACAGCCGGGCGTAACAGCATTTTAACAGTTTAGTTTTACGCGAACAACTTAGAATGTGCATTCGCTTGCTGAGGCGTAATGGTTGTTTCCTTTTATTTTTCCAAGTTTTTATGAATTTACTAACTCGTAAAAATCCTCGCCTGCTTTTTGGGGATTTTGGGAGTGGGTCAGAACAGAAGATACTATAGTTACCAAGATACCATAGTATTGGTTCAGTCGGAGACCTGAGGGATCTGCATGAGGGACATTCCCTCCTCAAAATGTAAGTATTAACATTACTGCTTATGATATTTCAGATATATACGTTAGTTTTTCCACTCCGCCATAGTGTTGTGCCATATGTTTGATATTGTTATTTTCGCATTTTGAGTGCATTTCACATACTGTAGTGTAAGCGTTCATAGGTGGCTCAGTCATGTTTTATGTTTGATTTTCGTGATGTTGGAATATTATTTTATTGTAATCTTATCACACATAATATGCACTGTATGACTGTATGACACTGTATCTCCCTGGGCAATACTTGTCACTCAGGGAATGGAAAATACTTATTCAAATTTACTGTGCTAGATGAATGTAAAATCTTCCTTGGATTGAGTATGAATGTGTGTATTCTTGATAATGGACACAAAATATTTTATTAATTTTATGACAGGTATTGGATTGGTGTTTAGTTCTGCTTGAGCATTTTTTGATTTATAAACTTAGTTTTTAACATTTACATGACTACCGGTGCTGCTGTCATAACTCTCACATTCAAATTTGCACATCATTAAGGTGACGTTGGGGTGGGATATTACTGTTTTAGGGCTGGGGTCGATTTAATTTCAGTTCCGTCAATTCAGGAAATTAATAGAAAAATGCCCATCAATGTCCAACATTAATGATTTTCAATTAGTTTCTTGACCTGATGTCATTGAAATGGAATTGACCTTCACATAAGGTTGCTTTAAAATATAGAATCACACTGCTATTAAAATACAATTTTACACACAGTGAGCGATTAGGTCATTGTTCACTCAAATGTTATGTGAAGTTATGGGGTGCTGAAAATGACATAAAATGCAATTATTTTACATATATATCTCTTTTTTCACGTAAAAAAACCCCCAAAACAACAATGGGCCTCGAATTTGTACGTAAATCGTTCGTATTTGCAAATTCGGCCGTATTTTGGCATTCAACGTTTTCGTATCTGAGGCCGTGTCCGAATCAGCACTCTTCCACACTGTTGAGTAGCCTTGGTGAGGATATAGGGTGAGAAAGTCGTAGAGTACGCAAAAATTTTTCAAATTGCAGAATACTTCAAACTCCCGGATGACACACTTACTTCCGGGGTTTCGCTGAGTACATTCGGGAGCACACTTTTCAAGAAGTACACAAACATTTTGGTCACATAAATATGACGTATTTTTTGCAGACTACTACACAGTGCACATTAAACAGCACACTTCTGCCAGTGTACTGTACACAGGAGACAGGGCGCAGTAGATAGGGCTCTGATACGGACACAGCCTGGCTGGGCTAGTTTTCTTTTTCGTTTTTTTATTTTAATCAACCAAAACATAATACATATCATAATAACATTACATTCAAACCATACCATATATAAAATATAAAATGAAATAACAAATAATAATAATAATAATATACAGTGCTGCTCGAAAGTTTGTGAACCCTTTAGAATTTTCTGTATATCTGCATGAATTCGATCTAAAATGTGATCACATCTTCATCTAAGTCCTAAAACTTGATAAAGTGAACCCAGCACACAAAAAACATTATTCTTTTATAATTCATTTATTGAGCAAAATTATCCAACATTAAATGCTTTGTTGGAAAAAGTATGTGAACCCTTGGATCATACGTATTTTTAAAGTATCATATTTATTATTTGGTCACATATCCTTTGCATGCTGTTACATTCTGAAGTCTGTGACCCATCTGTGGGTCGAATTTATGCAGATATACAGAAAATTTTAAAGGGTTCTCAAACTTTTGAGCAGCGCTGTAACCATCAAAAAATAAAATAAAAATAATAATACATGAATGAAAAACTTAAACAGGGAAAGGGGGGGGGGGGGGGGGGTTAGACGAAGAAGTCCCAGATTACCAATTCATCCATCGATACATACAGTTGAAGTCGAAAGTTTACATACACTTAGGTTGAAGTCATTCAAATTTATTGTATCTTATTGTATAGATATGTATATGAGTAGGTATTAGTATGTGTATATGTGTGGGTATATATATATATATATATATGTGTATGTACAGTTGAAGTCAGAAGTTTACATACACTTAGGTTGAAGTCATTAAAACTAATTTTTAACCACTCCACAGATTTCATATTAGCAAACTATAGTGTTGGCAAGTCAGTTAGGACATCTACTTTGTGCATGACACAAGTAATTTTTCCAACAATTGCTTACAGACAGATTATTTCACTTTTAATTCAATATATCACAATTCCAGTAGGTCAGAAGTTTACATACACTAAGTTGACTGTGCCTTTAAATTTTTAATACTTGATCGCATATCCTTTGCATGCCATGACTTCCTGATGTCTGTGATCCAACAACATCAAAAGACTCTTGATATCTTATTTTTCTATTATGCTGGAACAGTATGGAATACATGATTGGTAAAATGGCTGTAGGTTATCAAGGGTCTGAGGTATCAAACAAGCCTCAAACCAGATATGCAGTAGATATGGATGGATCACTTTTGGGGCTCTATCTCTATCTTGGCGATCTTGGCACTTGGTCTAAGCACATGGCCTAAAGTCCATTTAGGGCGTGTCCAAGTCCACTTTTCCTATTTTAACGGTGTGTTTTTTGGGCGCTAAGCACAGCGCAGCGTGCAAATGGGCTGAACCTAGTCTCTTCATTAATTATAGGTGTGTCTTGGGCGTGACATGCAATAAACCAATCAAAATGACATATCCCATTCCCTTTAAAAGCCTGCTTTTCCACCTTGGCGGATTGTTTATATGATGGCGAAACAGACATGCTCGTGCGTGTTTAGTGCGATCAAGGAATAGGATATATGGATCAGAAGTAGCCTATGATAAATATTATTCGGACAAACCATTATGAGTTCCCGGTAATTCCCGACAGTGCTGTTATTTTACAAAATATATGCGGTTAAATTTAGTCAAAGGCACCTGCAACAGCTGAGAATAAGCTACCAATGGCTTCCGTCTCACCTTAGAAAACTCCAAATTAGCCTGCTTGTTTAACAAATTACGTTTGATTCTGCAATGAAGCAATGAACTCATGTTCAAGCTTCATCTGAAGTTCATTACCTGCATTCTAATTTTGATTAATAAAATAAATAAGGTTATTTTGCCTTAATGATACACTAAATACAATAAAGCTATCAGGTTTGCAACCCATAGGTTAACGCATATTTTCCCTTGTTTTGTAATGTCCTGCTTATGGAAATGTGACCAACCTGTTTTACTGGTAGCGTAATGCTTTAAAACAATCCACTTTCCCAGGAAGACCGTTAAAAGTGCGATTTACAGCAGGGGAAACAGACCTGCTCCTGTAAAGCGCACATGTAGATAATGGTATTAAAATTAATTGTGAATTAATTGTAACGTGCTGCAAATTTGTTTTTGTTTCTAATTAGACGCTTAGTTCTCTTTAAAATGTTTTGTTCAGTTATGGAATAACAGGTGAAATCAGCAGGGTTTTAATAAGCTGAGGGTATGGAAACCTTGTCACTGTAATTTAAAAAATATGAAGGACAAAGAATAGCTAAGGTTACAATTCAGTTAACATGGTGACATTTATCTCCATTTTTTAACCATAGGCTATCGAAAAAATCTTATGCACAGCGAATCCGCTGTAGCCTAGGCTATTTGAAAAACAATAAAAGCAATATTCACTGGACAAGGTTTTGAACTTTTTTCAGTCACAAACCATTCTATTTACTTACAGGCTGTATTCCTAGATAAACAGAGCTGTATTGTAATGACATCTGAAGCGCATTTTCAGAACTCAAATGTCCGTCTATTGCAGTGTGCGAGTTTTCCATTGAATGACAATTCACGCATTAGGTGTAAATGACAATTTGCGCATTAGGCTTGATATAGACGTTATCAGCTCCTTTTTAATGGATAGCCATTGTCCCGTATCATCGCACATCGCCTGGATGTTGATGGAGTGGGCTGAGATCAATGTAATGTGGCATTCCCCTTCGCTGAGGGAAAGGTATGTGGACCTATGGAACCTTTTATTATTATGCATTTTTGATATAGCCTACACAATAATAATATTTCACAATGTGATCTAGATATATTAGATATATTTGTGCGCGCCCCTGTGTGTAACAGACAGGAGGGTACGCACGTTGTGCACACGCCTATGTAGACGCACTTATATGCGCCGTTAAAGTAACATGTAAACAACTGCGACATGACTTTAGACCAGGTTTGTGGTGGTTCTAGCGCAAGCGCTTTCTGCTGGCTCAAGGTAGCAATACGCCAAAAAGAATCCTGGCCACCCCTCATCTTAAGACCAACACGCCCAGTTCACTTGTAATGGGCGCAAGAATACATGATATTTAAACGGCGTGAACGCAAGGCGTTATAATGAACCATGCACCGGGTGTAAGATAGCAAAGACACTTGCGTTTGGGTTAGCGCCGCTTTGCGCCAGGTGTAAGATAGGGCCCTAAGGGTTGTTTCTACTGACAGATTTTCCTATTGAACTCTATGGAAAAATAAGTCAGGAGAAGAAACCCTTCAAGCTATCCATCCATATCGACTGTATTTCTGGCAGCAGAGTGATGATTTAAGGCTTGTTTGATACGTCAGACCCTTGATGACTTAGAGCCATTTCGCCAACCATGTGTTCTATACTGTTCCAGTGTAATTTACAGCTAAATCTAGTCCCACCCCCCAATTCCCATAGAGATCCATAAAAAATGCAGAGACGTTATAGTATCGCTTGTAAGAGTACCAGAAAATAAGATATTAAGAGTCTTTTGATGTGGTTTTTTTGAGGTCACAGACAGTCATGGCATGCAAAGGATATGCGACCAAATATTAAAAATTTAAAGGCACAGTCAACTTAGTGTATGTAAACATCTGACCTACTGGAATTGTGATATAGTGAATTAAAAGTGAAATAATCTGTCTGTAAACAATTGTTGGAAAAATTACTTGTGTGATGTACAAAGTAGACGTTCTAACTGACTTGCCAACACTATAGTTTGCTAATATGAAATCTGTGGAGTGGTTAAAAATGAGTTTTAATGACTTCAACCTAAGTGTATGTAAACTTCTGACTGACTTCAACTGTACGTACACATATATATATATATATATATATATATATATATATATATATATATATATATATATATATATATATATATACCCACACATATACACATACTAATACCTACTCATATACATATCTATACATACAGATCCTTTCCAAAAAATTTGAATATCATGGAAAAGTTTTTTTTTTTCCATAATTCCATTCAAAAAGTGAAACTTTCATAGATTATAGATTCATTACACACAAAGTGAAATATTTCTAGCCTTTATTTGTTTCATTTTTCATAATTTTGGCTTACAGCTCCAGAAAACCCCCAAAACAGTATTTCAAGAAATTAGAATAGTGTGTTGAAAATCAGCATTTACTTCAGTTATTTCAGAGAATGAGTGGAGTGGCTTGATTCGAGGAATCCGACAGTTGTAGCCCATGTCCCGGATACGTCTGTACGTGGTGGTTTTTGAAGCACTGACTCCAGCCTCAGTTCACTCCCTCTGCATCTCCGCCAAATTTTGGAATCGTCTTTGCTTGACAATCCGCTGAAGCCTACGGTCATGTCTTTTGCTTGTGCACCTTCTCCTGCCACATTTTTCCCTTCCACTAAACTTTCTATTGATATGCTTGGACACTGCACTCTGTGAACAGCCAGCCTCCTTAGCGATGACCTTTTGTGGCTTACCCATCTTCTGGAGGGTGTCAATGATGGTCTTCTGGCCAATTGTCAAGTCTGCAGTCTTCCCCATACTGAACCAAACTGAGATAAACTTTGCAGGTGTTTTGAGTAAATTAGATGATAGTGTGACACTCAGTCTAAAACATTCATTCTCTGAAATAACTGAAATAAATGCTGATTTTCGACACACTATTCTAATTTCTTGAAATACAGTTTTGGGGGTTTTCTGGAGCTGTAAGCCAAAATGATGAAAAATGAAACAAATAAAGGCTAGAAATATTTCACTTTGTGTGTAATGAATCTATAATCTATGAAAGTTTCACTTTTTGAATGGAATTATGGAAAAAAAAAAACTTTTCCATGATATTCAAATTTTTTGGAAAGGATCTGTATACGTGCCCCTTTATTAATTTCCCTCTGACTTTTCGCTATCTTCTCAATGTCAACAATTCAGGTTATAATATCTATTGCCCATAGTAATTCATTCCATGTCTCATTAAACTGATCTTCCATATTCCGTTCTCTTGCTATAACTTTCTCAATATTTAAATAATATGACATCAAAATCTTTCATTATTCCAGTTTCGGCACCACACTTGCTTTCCAATTTTTCAGTATAACTTTTTTCAAAACTATGAAGGACACCAGTAAAACCTTTAATTGAGATTTTCTTAACCCTGGATCCTTTTTCAATTCATGTAATAAACGTAATGAGGGTGTAAAGTCTATTTCCTTTTTTATACTTTGTAATACCAATTTTTCCATCTCTTTCCACAACTTTCCTATTCCTTCGCATTCCCAAAATGAATGTAGCAACAAGTCTTGGTGTATTCTACATTTCAAACATTTATCTGAAATATTTTTATCAAATTTGTGAATTTTGTTTCTTGTATAATAAATTCTTGTTGTAAGTTTAAATTGTATCAGCCTCAGATTTTCATTTATTATAGCTTTTTGTGTATTTTGTATGTTTTTTCCCCCAATATGTTTTAATATCATCTCGAGCCAAATCTTTTTTCCATTTATTTATTGTATTATCTAATATAGCTGTAGCTTTATACACTTGCAACAATACCTTATATGTTTTACTTATTAAATAATGACTATTCGCTTTAT